>OZ023264.1:163247854-163677854 GCA_964006375.1 Tillus elongatus
AAGGAGCCCACAGGGAAGAAGACTCTCTACAGAGGCATTAGATAGTGAGGTCGAGGCCCTAGGAGGTAAAATAATGAAAATAATGGCAGCCTACGAGGCCGCGTCACCACTTAGGGGGGAACCATCCATCAAAGTCAGATGGTGGAACAGGGATCTCGCCGTACTACGCGGGCGGACTCGGAGGGCCTTAAACCGAAGCCGTCCGAGAATCGAGTGAAGCGGCCTGGGACGAATTCAGGACTGCCAGATGGGAGTTTAAGAAGGAATTGCGACGGAGTAAGCGAGCTGGTTGGAGCGCGTACCGCGGAGAAGTCAATTCCCTGCCTGACGCAGCCAGGCTGGTAAGGGTACTCAAACAGGAGGTAGGCAGTAATGTAGGATCCTTAAGGAAACCGAACGGTAGCTGGACAAGTACCGGTGAGGAGACCTTGCGTCATCTCGCCGAAGTTCACCTCGCGGGCGGTGGAGCAGTCACAGGGGCTGCCGACCTGGGCCGGTGGACGGTCCCGAATGCAGACTAGCAGCTGGCAGAGGGGGTGGTTACGGATGGCTCTATATCCCGGGCGGTGGGCGAGTTCGCTCCTTTCAAGTCCGCAGGCTGTGATGGGATTTTTCCGGCACTGCTCCAGAGGGGCCTGGATACACTGCTTCCCAACATCAGGGAGGTATTCCGGGCCAGCCTGGCGTGGGGCTACATCCCAAAGGCCTGGCGCCGGGTTAGGGGGGTCTTCATTCCCAAGCCGGGAAATGAGGACTACATGCTGGCCAAGACGTACAGGCTAATCAGCCTTACATCATTCCTGCTTAAGGCATTAGAAAAGATAGGTTTATGTTAAAGACGGAGATGATCCTATTTACCAAGAAGAGGAAGGTAGAGGGGTTTGGGGCGCCGGTGATGTTTGGAAAACTTTTAGCTTTAGGGCGGGAGGTTAAATATCTGGGGGTGATCCTGGACTCCAAACTAACATGGGGGTCACAAATAGAACGGGTTGTAAGGAAGGGAGTAGCGACCCTCTGGCAGCTGCGTCGAGTGATAGGGAGGACCTGGGAGTTAATCCTCGGATCCTTCACTGGATCTACACTGCGATTGTCAGGCCGAGAATCCTCTATGGGGCGTTGGTCTGGTGGTGCGGTGTGAACCAAACTACCAGCAGGAAGCTGGCCAAACTCCAAAGGCTGGCAATCCTGGGTATCACAGGCGCTATGAGGACGACACCCCCAGCCGCGCTAAAGGTCCTGTTAATGCTGCCACCGCTTTCCATCTGTGTCAGGAGGGAGGCGATGGCGTCGCATCTCAGAATGCGAGACGCAGGAAACTGGTGCGGAAAGGGAGCAGTAATTGGGCATGCAAGAGTCGCCAAAGAGGTGGAAAAGGAAATTCCGATTTCCGCCATACAGGTGCGGGATGCCGAGGATGATATTAGGTTGACTAGGCCATACACCCTCAGGATCCCCAGTAGGGATCAGTGGAGGGAAAATGAGGTTGAATTCCAGCCCGCAAGCCTGGTCTATTTCACCGACGGATTGCGGCTGGAGGACCAACAATCCTGCGGGGCAGGAATATACATTGAGGGCCTGGGGGTGCGCGAGAGCTATGCTCTTGGCGCATATACCACAGCATTCGAAACAGAGGTGTACGCTAACCTGTCTGTGGCCATTAGACAGGATGTGAAGAGTAGTCCTGAGGAATGTGTGTACATCCGATTGGATAGCCAGGCAGTCTGCACGGCCAGAATCAGGTCTACACTGGTTCAGGAGTGCGCTGACGCCCTCAAAGGACTAGCCAGGACAAAGGAGGTACAACTAGTGTGGGTTCCGGGACACTGTGGCGTAGCGGGGAATGAGGTGGCGAATAATCTCGCAAGGCTCGGTTCCCGGCGGCCGGCAATAGGTATAAGTAGGAAGACGGTGTATGTTGCCTTAGACAGGTGGACCGAGGAAGCAATAAAGATGCACTGGGGGTCGGTTGGTGGCTGCAGGCAGGCTAGGGACTTCGTGGAGGGGCCGGACAGAGATAAAGCTATCTGGCTACTCGGAAGGAGTCGACCTACGCTTCGCTGCATCCTTGGGGTGCTAACAGGCCACTGCGCCCTTAGAAGACACCTCACATTGATAGGCGTAGAGAGGGATCCCAATACCAGGAATGCCGCGAGGATGAGGAAACGTCCTACCACTACCTGTGTGAATGCGACGCTTTTGTGAGTCTTCGAGCAGAATTGTTTGGATCGAGGACTCTGCAGAGGAATCAGGTAAGTACCGTCCAATTATAGACCATCACGGCGTTCATCTCGAGGTCGAGGCGGTTTGGCGACGGAACCGAGGAGTAGAGCATGGTTGCTGGGTGCTGGGGTTGACAAAAAGGGCCCATTGTGGCCTACTTGCTTGGCGTTGGCCTCCCCACCACTGCTACTACTACTAACACGAATCCCAAAGAAGTAGTACACCCCCACTAACAAAACATGTCCAGATACAAAAAGAGAAAAAGTGTTCAGGTTGTTAAAAAACTTTCAAGAGCATGTCCAGTCACGAAGCAGATAAAAAAATTGAAGAACGTGTACGCCTTTTGCTACGACTGTGATGGGCGACACAACTTACTGAGGCTGTGCAATATAAACCATAGAGTTTAATTGTTGCTTTTTATAAGTGTTGATATCTTCGTTCATTTTATTTGAAAAATAGGACAAATAACAGAGAAATATTGTCCAATTAGAGTGACACAGAAATGCAAACGTTTTTTAAAACTCTAAATGTGAATATAAAATATTCGCATATTGCTAAGAAGTGATATATAAATAATAGCAATAACTAGAATTAGAACAGTGTAAAATATGTTTAAAAAAACTCGTGGAAAAAAAAAGCAAGGCAGAGTAAAGAAAAAATGATCCAGAAAAACTTCACTATACCTCGTAGGAACATGCCATATAATTGTCGGGAATATAAATGTAGGATGGCTGACTATGATCCGACTGCAGTATAGTGTGAAAGATTTTTAGCCTAACATTCTGGATGTATGAAAGGTTTAAGAAAGGGTTAAGAAATAATTAATTTCATGTAAACTAGAATTGTCTGGAATATAAATACATGGTGGTTAGTCACGATCCGACTGCAGTATGGTGCGAAGGAGTTTTAGTTAAATATTCAGTACGTCTGCGAAGGAATAGGATTTAACAAACGTATTAGACCATGGTGCATATTGCTGTACCTTCACTTGTTTGTAAACTCTATAGATTTTTGCATGTTTGTGATGCACATAAATAAGACTAATGGTAATTAATTTATTCAAACGTTTATACTTCTGTGTACATGTGGTTTGGCTCAGAAAATAGGTAATAATAATCGGCAATAATAATCGGAAATAAGTAATACAAGCCCACTTGGTTTTCTCACATATACTGAATAAAATAAAAACTGAACTCGTGCTTTTTAAGTTTCTGAACTAATAACCTACCACTAGACAAAGCTGTTTCTTAAACAGTACTTTGTAATGTGTAAGGAAGGTGTTACCAGAAGCCTTCACTTCGATCGTACCCCTGTCCTGAATATAGAAATCAAAGATGCGTCTGAGAAAAACAGTTAAAAGATAGAAATATATGTGTGTGTGTGTAATACACCATCGAATAGACAGCTTTATGGAGAAATAAGGACCAAATATAGTTTGTTTTTGAGGCAGTTAAGAGCTAAGGCGGCAACTGAAGCTATCCAAAAGTCTGACAATAAATCAAAAACAATTTGGCAAATTATAAATCGTGAAACAGGTAGAAGTAAGATCTTGAATTCTGAAACTAATATATCAGCAAAGACATTCAATTAATTTTTTACATCCTATGCAGAGAGTTTGCATAGGATGGGATGCAGTGGAAAATAAACTAAATTCCCCAGAATCTTATTTCTCTGGGATTCAAAGACCAGCGAACTCTTTTTTCATGAAACCAGTTGTTGAGGAGGATGTCAGGAATGCTACCAATAAACTTAAAAATACAAAATCAAAGGATATATTTGGTATGGACTCGTATGTCATTAAGAGGTCTGGGGATTTTATTGCTCTGCCACTGACACATATCTTTAATCTCTGCATCACGCAGGGTTGTTTCCCTGCGTTGATGAAGTGTGTGAAGGTACTTGCGTTTTTCAAGAAGGGGGACTGCAACGATCCTGGCAATTTTAGGTAGGTTTCGGTTTTGCCGATACTCTCAAAAATCTTTGAATTCCTTATTTTCCAACAACTTTATAGTTACTTTGAAGATAACCATCTATTCTATGAATATCAGTATGGTTTCCGCAAGAGATGGAGCACCATGGATGCGATATTGTATCTTCTAGAGATCGTAAATTGTGCTTTTGAACAGAGAAAACAGTACTGTGCAGTTTTTGCAGACTTAACAAAGGCATTTGATTGTGTCTCGCACGAAATATGTTTGACAAAGTTGAGTCATTATGGTATTAGGGGAGCCTGTCTGGAGTTGCTGCGGTCATACGTTAATAATAGAACACAGAGAGTTTTTCATGGTGGAAAATACAGTGAAGTGGGATACATTCGTAGAGGGGTGCCTCAGGGTTATGTACTAGGGCCACTTCTCTTTCTCATATATATAAATGATCTTCCTCCTAACATTCCTGATGACATCCAAGAGAGCAGGATAGCAACAGCCCTCTTTGCAGATGACACAACTTTTATTATCACTGGTAATGCTGGTAGTGATGTCAATAAGACTGTGGACAGTGTTCTTCGTGAGGCGAGAGCTTGGTTTAATGATAATGAACTGTTCCTCAATGAGGATAAGACAGCTTTAATCAGTTTTCATGCCAGGGTCACTTCTAATGAGTCGAACATTGCTAGGAATTTTCTTGGTCTCAACATCGACCCTGCTCTTGTATGGAGGAGCCAAATAGACTCGTTGGCTGGTAGACTAGCCTCATCAGTGTATGTAGTGCGTAAGATTTCTGCAATGGCTGGACCTGAGGCAGCTTTGATCACCTATTATCAGTTGTTTTACTCACCTCTGAATTACTGTTTGCTTGCATGGGGAAATGCAGCGAGTGTGCACTGAACGCAGCTGTCAGAGGTATTGTCGGGGCCGGTTGCTGTGCTCACTGTAAACCCATCTTTCAGGAACTTAACATAATGTCACTATACTCACTGGTGGTTTACAGACAATTGTTGGTGGTGAGAGAGAACAGGAGAAGTTTTGACACACATGCTGAAGTGCATAGTTATAACAACAGACATAAAGATAATTTAATCCAACCGAGGCATCGGAGAAATAAAACTAAAATGGTTAGGGTCGACTTTTTCAATGCACTTCCAAGGTGGTTGAGAGATGAACCTATTAATGAATTCCGAACAATTATTAGAGATTTTTTAATACAGGCTTGTCTATACAGAACAGAATGTAGTGCCGCAGTTGAGATTCTCGATGGCCAGGTGATCCACTGTTTTAGTGATAAGCAGATATTGTGTGTTTTAGATGTGTATGTATTTTTGTTAATTTTTAGTTTCACATTTACGTGTACTTTATGTATGATTTTTTATCTTGACTGGCCAATTTCATTTTTTGTGTGATCTTGTGGCTAATAAAGTTATTCTATTCTATTCTAATGTTGTACGAAAGTAGGATTAGATTGAAGAAGCCTTGGTCTCAACAAACCGCAGTGTAATATTAACTGTTGCCATATGTGCTACAGATAGAAATAACCAAGAGATTGATACATACTATACAAGTCATAGACCTCATGGTAAACAAAGTACCAACATGCTATGAGGCTTATTTGAGAGAGAAATATCCAACTGACGTCTACCATGACTGTATTAACATTACACGCAGAACAACGAAAATTAAGCTCTTCGAAAGTGCACATGATACAGAACATCTCGACTTATAAGAACAGGAAACAAGCAGTAACTTATTTTTCAAAAGCAGCAAACTAGATTTTGACACTTACAGTTTTTTTGCTTGGTACTATTTTACATCCATAATTCAGAACTTTCTTCACATCATCATATTCAGCACAGGAGCAATGCACATTGATACAGCACGTTAATTTAAATTCATCATCATCGACTACAGACAATATCTTCAATAATCTCTCCACATCTTCACTAGTACAAGCAATCTTCTCTTCGATCTCTTGAGCTCTAGCTTTATTGATAACCACTGGATCAATATTAAACATTTTTGCAAATGCTTCAGCCTCTTCAAACTTGTGCTTTCTGAGCAGTCTCGCCAGACGTTTCTGTGGTACTGATTCATAAATCATATGAAACCGTATTTCGGTAACTTTATCTTCTTTTCTAATTTTTGATATATACAGGGTTTCATCATTGACTGATTCAGGTAATACAAGAGTAATGTCATCGGATAGTTTTATTGAATAAATTTCAGCAAAATCTAAAAAGGCACAGAAATGTCACTAAGTGAATATTGTAACCTGTGATGAGCACAGATAAGTACACTTTGAGAACCCAAATCACCACAACATTTTTTTAAAGACCTGACGATTGTTTCATTAACAAGGTTAGCGTCATCACGGAATGAAAAATTCTAAACTACTTACTATTAAACATCACCTTATATACTGAGTTTTAGGTAGAGACCGATACCGAGAGGAGACTAAATCGGAGGCAGATTTTCTGTTTATTGTATTTTTATCACCGGAAGAGGTTTTTGAACTTCATTTATAACTTTACCTGGCAAATTCGGACTATTTTATCTGTATCAGAGACAGAGGACAAACAAAGACTGTGAAGCAGTGGTGGCGCTTGGTTTAAGGAACTTTTGTTTTTTATTGCCTTAGAAATATAAATACTTTCGTACACATCTAGTTTCGCTGGCTGTCTAACAGTTTTGATAAGTTTCAGATTTTATTTATCAATGTGGTGGTTATTATCCCAAATATGTTGTGCAACGCATGACTTGTCTACACTACCGTATCTCAGCTGTGCCAGATGTTCACGAAATCTAGTCTCAATGATTATCTTAATCTGCCCAACGTATTTAAGATTACAAGCTTTACAACATATTTCATATATATCCAACATTTCAGTGTCTTTATCTGTATCTTTTGTATTATCTAACAAATTTCTTTTTTTATTTTTTTCGAAAAAGTTAGCCACAAATCAGCTTTCTTAAAAATGCTCTCGAGACCCCTTGTGATACGCGGTTTCAAAAGGTAGGCAAACAAATTTTTTCTCTATTTTATCTTTCCTGAGTTCGTGCATTCCACTAACATTTTCTTTGTTCTGTGTCTGTTAATTAATTTTTCCGCTAAGTAATCCGATTATCCGCTATATTTATCCACGTTTTTAATGTACTCTAATTCTATACAATATCTACATTTACTTAAGGCCAATTATATTAATCTATTTATTACGAAATTTAAACCGGCCGTTTTTTGTGCAAATGTATGATGTGAGCAGGTGCGGCTCCTCAATAAGTGCGCCCGTGCGCGCGCACTGCCGCCTGCCGTGGAAAAAATATTAATATTTTTGCTATGCTATATTTTAATAAATTTTTATTTGCTTTTTTACCTCCTGCATTCAACAAACAAAATTAGTATATCGAGGATCGAGGATGGCAGAGTCGGCAGCCATTAATACAGCATCAGAATAAGTATAGGCTTAATGATTGGTTGCAGACCTTATCGTTATATACATCCATATCCAAATATCCACATAAATCAGTCGCCGGCGGTGTGTATTTTTCGGCGCTCTTGTGGAAATGCGATACTTCAATGCGAAATGATCGAGTATCATCGTCGAAAACGACCGAATAAGCAATCTGGTGTGCGCTCTCAAATTCCACACTTGCAGTTTGCAGTGGAATTTTGGCAGAGCGTGTCTGTGCCTAGCATGTGTTTAGTAATTTTCGTGTAGTGCTGCGCGTCGGATTGATTTTAATTAGATCATTTCGTTGTTCTTTAAACGTTGTAACAAGACAATTATTATTATTATGATGGCTACTACTTCGGGTTGCTTAATAAGTGGACAAAATAATTGTGATACTGTGATTAATTCAGTGGATAATATTTTAAATTTAAAGGATGATTTTTTAAGGGACTTTTTAACTACTATAACCTATAACTTACTAGAGAAAAACTTGGTAAGTATAGTTAATAATTATTAAGTTTAGTTAGTTTAGTAAGTAGGTTTTAATATAATACATTTTAATAAAAAATAGGCGAGCCCAACATTTTTATGAATTTTTATTAAGAAAAATTCACTAATAGAAGGTATCAATGGAGAGACTTTGCAAAACTTTTTTCGAATGAGCGCGAAATAGGACCCCTAGAACCCATATCCGGGGTCAGTTTCAATTTTTATATGTTTATATGTATGTATATTATGAGTTTTATTTCAAAAAAAATCTTTTTGTCCGAAAATTACAAAGCTATTTTAATGAAATTTGATGGATATGTTGCCTTGTAAAAGACCTTACTACACACCAAAATTCAACTTTCTACATTTTTAGAAAATTGAGTTATTCAAATTTTGAGTTTTCTTTTGGAAAAAAAAATTTCTGCGAAAATTACAAAGCTATTTTGATAAAATTTGGTGGATATGATGCCCTGGGTAAGACCCTACTATACACCAAAATTCAACTTTATAAGTTCGTAGAAACTTGAGTTATTCAAATTTGAAGCATTTAATAAAAATTCACTACCATAACGCACTTGCTGCACCCCTAACTTTTTTTTTCTTGCGCACCCCCAATGCATTAAGGCACGAGCCGCTACTGGATGTGAGTCATTTGGAATGTGACTTAAGAGTGGTAACACAAATATATGCAAAGTAGATGATTTTACTAAGACTGAACTGTCACTTTGATTCAATAAAATTGACCCACGCATTAGAAGTTAACAGTAATCTTCCTTTTCTAGATGTACTAGTTATTAAAAATAATGACTCTCTTGAATTCGATGTCCACGGGAAGGAAACTACCACTCTGTTACATTCCAAATGTAACAGAGTGGTATGTACGTTTGCAGAAAAAACGGCCGTTTTAAATTTCCTAGTAATTAATAGACAAAGAACAAAGGAAATGTTAGCGGAATGCAGGACATTCAATAAAGATAAAATAGAAAAAAAATATTTGCCTACCTTTTGAACCGCATATCACAAGAGGCCCCGAGAGCACTTTTAAGAAAGCCGATTTGCAGCTAACTTTTTCGACAAAAAATAAGTTAAGAAATTTGTTAGGTAATACGAAAGAAAGATAGAGCCACTGAAACGTCGGGTATCTATGAGATAGGTGGTAAAGATTGTAATCTTAAATACGTTGGGCAGACTAAGAGAACCATTGAGACTAGATTTCGTGAACATCTGGCACAGCTGAGATACAGCAGTGTAGACAAGTCATGCGTGGCACAACATATTTGAGATAATAACCACCGCATTGATAAAGAAAATCTGAAACTTATCAAATATGTTGGACAGCCAGCGAAGCTGGATGCATACAAAAGTATTTAAATTTCTAAGGCAATAAAAAACAAAAGTTCCTTAAACCGAGCGCGCCACTGATATATTTTATAGTTCTTTGTGTGCCCTCTGTCTATGATATCGATAAAATATTCCCAGACTTGGCAGGTAAAGTTATAAAGGAAGTTCAAAAACCTCTTCCAGCAATAAAAATACAATACACAGAAAATTTCCTTCGATTTAGTCTCCCTCTCAGTATCAGTCTCTACCTAAAACTCATTATATAAGGTGATGTTTAGTAGTAGTAAGCGGTTTGGAATCTTTCATCCTCTGATGACGCTAAGCTTGTTAGTGAAACGATCGTCCGGTCTTTAAAACTATCTGTTGTGGTAATTTGGGTTCTACAAGTGTACTTATTAGCATAGAAATGTGTCAATTACTTATATTACTTAATATATACAGGATGTTTCTTTAATATCGCGAAAAAATTGAGGATGTTCTTTCCTGCGTAAAAATAAGAAAAAAAGTTTTTATATATTCAAATTTGCACCTACAGAATTAAACAATTCCAAATGGTACTTAAAAATAAAAATAAAATTAAAAAAACTCAAAGTAACAAAATCACTGTCTTAAGACAGTTTTCATTCTAGACATAGCAATATAAAAGATATCACAATTGGAAAAATTAGCATTATAATTATGCAACAATCTGTCCATGAAACTGTTACATCGATAGTTGGTCCTGTGTGTTCACTCAAAAAAAAGTTTCTGTTGGTGAGTTGAGAGTGGTGGAACATGGAAAAGGACCAACTCAAGTAGATCAATACCGTCAATGTGACCATTAATTAAAATATAAACATCAATGAAAGATACTCATGTCGCACTTTGAGACTGACCATACCACAAAGAAGCAATCTGATATCATACCCAATATCTTGGCAAGGAAAGTGATGCTTATAAAGAAGGTACCTAACAAATTTATTTTGTACCCTTTCAATACGATTTATATGGCAAGCATAGGATGGAAACCATACAACACAACAATACTCAATATTACTTCAAACCAAGGATGTATACAAATTAGTGATTGACTTTGTGTCAGTCATATGTTTAGTGTGTCTTTTAACAAACCCCAAAAGTCTGCAACATTTCACAACCACAGCATCAATATGCAGATTAAATAACAAATCGTTTCTGAGTATTACACCAAAATCTGCAACTGAAGTGACAACGTCCAACACCGTGGTATAAATGGTATAGCTATGAACAATCCGATTCTGACCCCTAAAATAGCTCACAACCTTACATTTACCCACATTAAGCGACAACTTTGAACTGCACCAGCGAATCAAGTTGTCGAGATCATGTTGCAAAGTGTTGACACTGTGGACAACTTCCGAAAAAACTTCAAGTCATCTGCATACAATAAACATTTCGATGACTCAAAACAACTCACAACAACATTAATAAAAAGATTGAAGAGAACGGGACCTATATGTGATCCCTGTGGTACCCCAGACAAGACGAGGACCTCATCTGATAGAGCACCACCAATGCTAACAAATTGCTTTCTGTCAGACAGGTAAGATCGAATCCACGAAAGATAACAACCACAGATGCCCATTGCAAACATTTTTTGCAGAAGAAGGGTATGACACACACTTTCAAAAGCCTTTGATACATCAGTGTATATAACATCAACTTGTTTACCAGCCTCCAATGCATCAGTCACGTAAGATTGAAAAATGGCGAGATTAGTGACTGTTGACCTTCCACTACAGAAACCATGCTGCTCTCCAACAATACAGTGTTTTAAGGTATTGGAAATCTCATCCGCAATGATAGATTCAAATAGTTTCGGTATTACAGGTTCAACTGAAACACCTCTATAATTGACAACTTGTGTCGTATCACCTGATTTGTGAATGGGAATCAGAGTAGACAACTTCCAGAGTGAGGGGCAAGAACCTGCATTGAAAAACCTTTGAAAGATACTACACAAAGGGCCGCTCAAGAGCGTCGACATTTTTTCAAGAATGAAGAAGGAATACCATCCAAACCAGCTCGTTTTTTGCCATCTAGTGAGTCAATTTTATCCTCGATTTCCTCAATTGTAAAAATATGCTTAGAAAGGTTACGTGCAGACCGTATATTAGATACATCACAAAAGTCAACATCAATGGAACCATGGTCAGAATAACATTATATAAACTTATGTCCGGAAATACTTCGTTTCGGAGATACAGTGTGTTGAACTTTAATTTTAATTTTTTCTAAAAAATTTTACCTGGAGATAGTACGCGTCAAAATGTGACCATTGGAACATGCCGGGTTGATAGTTTCGGAAATACAGGGTGAAAGTTAAAATATTAATTTCTTTTTTGGTCATTATTCTGAAAATGTCTAGGTTAGGAACTTGCGACATTGTTTTTTAGGCGACAAAATAAAATAGGTGTTGCAAATATCGCGTTGCTCATAGAGCGCGCCACTTACGACCAATTTCACTAACAGTTACAGTTGATAACTCTGCACCCTGTATGTATAACATCAAATTTGATTTAAAACCTAGAAGAGCAATCATTTTTTATTTAATTTTGTGTTCTTATTTCATTGTGCTTACTGAAACATGGCTCAATTGTAATTTTTTAAACAGTGAACTTTTTAGCAATAATTATGTACCTTTCGCAAAGATAGGGACACTTTTTTAACTGGTTTTTGCAGAGGTGGTGGTGTTCTCATAGCTCTTTCGGATAAGCTGAATGGATCTGTGATTGACGCTGGAGCGGTTCCTTATTATGAGGACTTATGGATCAAAATGGATTTATACGAGAATAAATTTGTGTTGGGGGTGGTATATTTTCCTCCTAATTCTGGCATATCAAAGTTTTGTCAACAAGTGTGAACACTTAAAAAATACTTATAGTGGATCTAAGTTTTTGATTTTTGGTGATTTTAATCTGCCACATATTAGTTGGTTTTGTGAACATGATTTTATGGTGCCTCATTGTGGACAGAATATATGTGCTGAGATTGTGACTGACTCAATGTACTTCCTGGAAATGGAACAAATTAATGCTGTGCAGAATACTAATGATAAAATCCTAGATCTAGTTTTTTCTGACTTCCACGAAGTCACAGTTGAAGAGAGTACAAATCCTCTATCTCGAGTTGATCTGCATCATCCTCCTTTGGAAGTGACAGTTAGTTTTACGTATCTTCCCTCACTCAGGAGTGAAACTCAAGTTGAAACATTTGATTTTGACAGAGCTGACTATGCTTGTGTGAATCAGTGTTTCTTGGTTTATGACTGGTCTTTTATTGATTACTCAAGTGATCTTGATCTGTTAACACATCAGTTTTACAATGTGCTGTACAAGGCTATTAGCCAAAATGTTCCATCTAAAACAGTGAAAAGTTCTAAATATCCTGTGTGGTTTGATTCGGAACTTCGTAAACTCATCACTGAGAAAAATAAAAGTTACCGTAAATTTAAAAGAACTGATCTTGAATCTGATTATATGAAATATTCTAATCTTAGACGTGACACTAAGTATCGCATTCACTACAATTATTTACAGTTTGTGACTAACACATAGCAGATCATTCAGTCTGATGTCAGTCAGTTCTGGTCTTTCGTTAATTCCTTAAGGAAGGATTCTGGGATTCAGAATAGAACGAGTTTTAATAATGTAATATATAATAATGAGTCTGATATAGCAGATGCCTTTGCTGCACATTTTCAATCCTGTTATTCTGACCATGGTTCCATTGATGTTGACTTTTGTGATGTATCTAATATACGGTCTGCACATAACCTTTCTATGCATATTTTTACAATTGAGGAAATTGAGGATAAAATTGACTCACTAGATGGCAAAAAACAGCTGGTTTGGATGGTATTCCTTCTTCATTCTTGAAAAATTCTCAACACTCTTTGAGCGGCCCTTTCAAAGGTTTTTCAATGCCGTTTTATGCCCCTCACTCTGGAAGTTGTCTACTCTGATCCTCATTCACAAATCAGGTGATAAGACACAAGTTGTCAATTATAGAGGTGTTTCAATTGAACCTGTAATACCGAAACTATTTGAATCTATCATTGCGGATGAGATTTCCAATACCCTGAAACACAGTGTTGTCGGAGAGCAGCATGGTTTCTGCAGTGGAAGGTCAACGGTCACTAATCTCGCCATTTTTCAATCTTACATGACGGATGCATTGGAGGCTGGTAAACAAGTTGATGTTGCATACACTGATGTATCAAAGGCTTTTGACAGTGTGTGTCACACCCTTCTTCTGCACAAATTGTTTGCAATGGACATCTGTGGTTATCTTTCGTGGATTCGATCTTACCTGTCTGACAGAAAGCAATTTGTTAGCATTGGTGGTGCTCTATCAGATGAGGTCCTCATCTTGTCTGGGGTACCACAGGGATCACATATAGGGTCCGTTCGCTTCAATCTTTTTATTAATGATGTTGTGAGTTGTTTTGAGTCATCGAAATGTTTATTGTATGCAGATGACTTGAAGTTTTTTTCGGAAGTTGTCCATGGTGTCAACACTTTGCAACATGATCCCGACAACTTGACTCGCTGGTGCAGTTCAAACTTGTTGGCACTTAATGTGGGTAAATGTAAGGTTGTGTGCTATTTTAGGGGTCAGAATCGGATTGTTCATAGCTATACCATTTATAACACGGTGTTGGACGTTGTCACTTCAGTTGCAGATCTTGGTGTGATTTTCAAAAACGATTTGTCATTTAATCTGCATATTGATGCTGTGGTTGTGAAATGTTGCACACTTTTGGGGTTTGTTAAAAGACACTAAAGATATGACTGACACAAGGGCAATCACTAGTTTGTATACATCCTTGGTTCTAAGTAATATTGAGTATTGTTGTGTTGTATGGTTTCCATTTTATGCTTGCCATATTAATCGTATTGAAAGGGTACAAAACAAATTTGTTAAGTACCTTCTTTATAAGCATCACTTTCCTTGCCAAGATATTGGGTATGATGTTAGATTGCTTCTTTGTGGTATGGTCAGTCTCAAAGCGCGACATGAGTATCTTTCATTGATGTTTATATATAAGTTAATTAATGGTCACATTGACTGTAATGATCTGCTCGAGTTGGTCCTTTTCCATGTTCCACCACGCTCAACTCGCCAACAGTAACTTTTTTTTTTGAGCGAACACACAGGACCAACTATGGATGTTACAGTTTCATGGACAGATTGTTGCATAATTATAATGCTAATTTTTCTAATTGTGGTATCTTTTATATTGCTATGTCTAGAATGAAAACTGTCTTAAGGCAGTGATTTTGTTACTTTGAGTTATTTTTTTAAATTTTTAAGTACCATTTGGAATTGTTTCATTCTGTAGGTGCAAATTTGAATAAATAAATAAATAAATTTCGGTATCTCGATCCGTTTTCGAGAAAAATCAATTTAACGAACATTTTGTTTTGATAATACGAGAAATTAAAAATGAAACAAACCAAACTGCATTTAATAGGCTATTGTTCAGTTTCACAAAGCTCTATTAAACATTTAATGCTCCTAACTATCCACTTTCGGATAAGGCATGTTTGCGCCAATCCTCACAATTTGACGTGCAGTATCTTCAGATTTTGGATTTACCACTGTTAATGAATCACGTTGTATACAACTGTATAGTCTAAAATATTACCTGGATAAGTTAAAGCTTGTACATATGATGTTTCCGATTCATCCTTACTGGTGACAGCAACCAAAAAGGCTGGGTTTTGATTCTCATTTAAGACCATTATCACATCCTTGTAAACTGAGCCAGTTATTAATGGGAAGCTAATTAGTGTGAGACTACAGAACTTTATTAACTCGCCATTAGATTGCAGACCACAAAACATACTGAAAATGAAATACAATATGCAATTACTTAGTATTAATTTTGACGTTTCTTATTCTATGAATTATTTTAGACTTGTTATCGATGTTTCTGTAAAAGATAAAACGACAAAAAATTATTTAATAGCTAAATACTTTTTACCCAAATGTGTCATTGTAGTCTTCTTCTCTAAAGTTCGTTCATATGAGCTTCCGTTTCATTCGAGCTTATTCATCGTATTCCGTATCATTTGTGCAAAATTTACATACGTTTCGTTCATTAATAAATAAATTTCATCTTAACGTAAGCTACAAGAATATTTATTAATCCATTCATAGGAGGCGTTGTTGGATGTGTGAACAAATGTAACAGAAAAATTCGACAAATAAAATACAGGCTGTTTCAGATCTATTTACACGCTACATATCACAGCCCCGATACATGCTAGAAGAAAAAGTTTAAGAGCAAAATTTGCATCTTTTATGATTTACTTTATCATCGTTAGTAACCATCCTCTGATAAAATGTATGGCTTCTACTCTTTGTTGCATGAACTGCTTCAATGCTGCTAAAGTAAAAGATGGAGTTGCCTATGAACATGCAGCCTGGGATTATAACTCTGTGATTTACAAACAAAAGCTGCAATCGGTGAGAGCAGATATTTTGCAGATGAAATAGCAATTACCCCAATGCCATGCTGAAGTGGAAACCCAGTCTCCTAACAAACCTGTTAGATCTGTCTTAAATTCGAGACATAATCATAAACACTTGAGAATACTAAATCAGAATGTAAGAGGCCTTCGTACAAAAACCTGTGATGTTTTTAACTTTGTTTATTCACAGACCAGTTGGTTGGACATTATTGCTTTTTCCGAGACTTGGCTTGATAGTAGTATCTCAAGCAATGAACTCTTTGATGCCAGATATGTAGTATTTAGGTCTGACAGGGATAAGTTGGCTACCTATCTTTCAAGAGGTGGTGGTGTTTTACTCGCTGTTTGTTCGTGTTTCATGGTACGATCACTCAATGTTTCTCGTGGCTGTGGTATACTCGCGTCTGTCTCTGGTATTGATATTGTTGGTGTTAATATATCAAATCATATTGCCTCTGAATATATTTGTGATCTATATATCTCCAGGTACTAGTACAGCTGATTAATGTGACTTCTTTGAAGCTTTGGAAATGCTCCATATTAGATTCGACTCATTATTTGTAGGCGACTTCAATCTTCCTGAATATGTTGACTCTTTCAATGCTTCTCCTAGCAATCGTATTTCTATGTTAATGAGTTTTTGTGATATACTTCTTATCAAACAATTTAATTTTGTTAGAAATATCAATAACAGAATACTTGATTTGGTTCTTTCCTCTCGTTCTTGTCAAGTTGAGACTGCAAATGAATTTCTGTTACTGTTGACGGTTATCATCCTTCATTGTTTGTTAGTGTTGATACTGAGATCTCTAAAGTTTATTCATTTGGCGGGAATACTGATCATTTGTCTTACAACTTTAAGGGGTGTAATTTTATTGACTTATATTCTCATCTGGGGGAGGTGTCATGGGACGAGGTTGATGACGTCACAGATATAATCTCAATGATGGAATGTTTTTACTCAAAACTTTATATCTGACCTGTTTGTTCCTAAGACAACTCTGAGAGCTGGAGATCGATTTCCTGTGTGGTTCTCTAAGGAAACAAAACATAACATCAGACAAAAATACAACTATTGGCGTAAATTAAAAAAATATGGTAACTCTGAATATTTTGAGAAATTCAAAGATTTGCGAATTAAAATCAAGAAGGATATTCAGGTTTCTTATCAGAATTTTGTGAGGAAAAGCGAGCAGGATCTTAAACTTAACCCCAACAAGCTGTGGAGTTACTTCTCACAATTGAATAGTAAATCTTACTTTCCAAATAATCTTTCTGGGCAGGAACTAGTGGATGGTTTCGCCTCCCATTTAGGAACAATTTTTCACCTAGTGGCTCCCAATGTTTTGTTTCAAGCACGAATAATAATGTCAATACTTTTTCTTATTAACAGATTGGATGATATGGATATCTTAAGGGCAGCTAAAAAAATCAAGGCTAATTTTTCATCTGGTTCTGATTTGGTACCTGCCTTTCTTATTAAAGACTGTCTAGGTATTTTTCTAGTTCCGCTTACAAAAATTTTTAACCTTATACTTGAATCATCTGTTTTCCCTGAAGTTGGGAAATTATCACGTGGTTTTCCGATATTTAAAGCAGGTGAAAGGACTCTTTTTTCCAATAATCGTATGGTGTCAATTTGCTGTGTCTTCTGAAAAAATTTTGCAGCTGCTTTATATGAACATATATCCTTTAACATAAAGAATAGATTATCTGTTTTTCAACATGGCTTCATGGCAGGTCGTTCTACAGTCACGAATTTAGTCAAAATGACACAGTTTATTGATGTAGCTTTTGAGGATCATAGCCAAGTCGATGATATATATATATATATATATATATATATATATATATATATATATATATATATATATATATATATATATATATATATATATATATATATATATATATATATATATATATACATTCCTTTCGAAGGCTTTTGACCGCCTTAATCATGCTGTTATTACTGACAGGCTGCACTGTCTTGGTTTCTCAGGGAATCTGATCGAGTTATTTAAATCGTATCTTAGCGGACGAAAGCAGTTTATTGAAATTAAGGGCTTTAAATCAGATAGCTTTGAAATATGCTCTGGAGTGCCACAGGGCTCCATCCTTGGTCCGGTTCTTTTTAATATTTGTATTGATGGTATATCAAACAAGTGCCTTACTTAATATATGTAGAGGATATAAAGATTTACCTGCGTGTCAATCATCCTGATGACTGTATTAAGTTACAGAGTAGTTTAAATCTATTAGATAGTTGGTGTGGTGGCAATGGACTTTGTCTTAAATGTTGTGTCATGTCTTTTTTACGTAAAAGGTGCCCCATTCTATTTCATTACAATGTAAATAGTCAGCTACTAGGAAGGCCATCTGTTGTTAAAGATCTTGGTGTTCTGTTTGACCCTATCCTCTCATTGAGGTAACATTTGCAGCATGCCACTGGTTCGGCCTACAGGAGGATTGGCTGTGGGTTTATTTGCAATCAAAAGTTTATGTCAACAGACCAAATAATTTAGAGTAGCTACGTGCTAAAGTGGAGCATATTAGTCCTGACATTCTTGAGTGGTGTACAAAGTGTTTACATTCGTATCAGTGAATGATAAATGGTAGGTGGAGAACAATTTGAACATTTGCGCTAAATTTTGTTTGTTTTCCTTGGTTCAATAATTTTTCCATTAAACTTAGGTTTCCATTTTAAAGTAAATAATGCTATGTTTTCAAAAAAATTGTTATGTAAGGTACCAATTTTTTTCGCCATCATTTAAGTAATAAGCAGACCTATGGTAAAACAGCAAAAAAATATGGTTGTCATTTAAGAAAACTTATGATGTCACCATTTAAAAATAGGTGACTATATAAATGTAATTTTTACGTCATAAGTTGGCAATTGAAGAGATCAAATTGACCTGTCCGAGCGTTTATATTTAAAAAATTAAATAATGCATTTATCAATTATGTTCCAAACTTTATCATCACACTGTACATATTAGGGGCAGTTTTGCTCAAACTATACGGAATATAAATTTTCATCAAACGACTCAGATGAAACGGAAGCGCAGACAAATGAGACTTGAAAGAACATGACTCTATTGTATTAGGAATTAGGACTATCCGTATTGACATAATTTATATTTTTTTAACAAATAAGGCATAATGGATGCCATGTCCCTCAGAGATTTACCAGACAAAATGATCCGTTAAAAATCAAATGCCTCAGACAAACTTATGGTTTCAACTGCCCTCTTTCCAGAATCTGTTGTGAGGCAGAGCTGTTACGAGGTAAGATAGACTTTTTATCTGTTTTTATCTACAGTTCAAAAGAAGTCTTGACATCCTACTACAGGGCTTTCATTAATTCCCGAACCCCATGTGACCGCTTAAGTTAGGCAACCCGGCATACACGGTTGTACAACCTGAATTAATGAAATCCCTAAAATGCCATTCTTGTCTCATATTTCCTTTGGGGTTTTATAAAAAATATAAAAATTATAATAAGTTGAAACAGTAAATGTCTTAAAAGTATTTATTATTTAGTATTTTTAACAGCAAGTCTGTTCATGTATTGTTTACTGTTATTGATTGTTAAAAAAATAAATTAAAAACATAATAAAATATTACTTTTATTTTGTATAGATATCAAAATGTACGTAAACAAATTGAGGTCCGATTATTTAAACTTCTAATTTACGGTTTTAGGAATGTGTATTGTGTAACATGTACAAAGATGTACAGGGTGATTCTTTATAATGTCGCCCCCTATTAACTGTTATTTTAAGTGTCCCAAAAAAATTGAAAGTATGGTTATGTAGGTGCTAAAAAATACTTTTTTTCTACGAATAAAAATTTTCTGAAAAATGATCAGTATACAGGGAAAACCAAAAAGTTCATTTTTTTTCAATGGATCACCCTATATATGAATTTATTTTTCGATTCCTTGTAAAATTCTAAGCATAATTTATATAACATACCGTATATTTAAAATGAATTGTTTTTGAAATATTCGCATTTGAAACGCTATCATCACAAATTTTATTAAACCAAAACAACTGTTACAAATCAAGAAATCTAACAATAAATAATATAAGAAAAACAGTTTCTAATTAAATATAAAGATGCTCTACTGGGCCTCCATCTTCTTCAACACATTGTATAAGGGTTCTTCGCATTTTCTCTAAAGAATCTGTTATGAATGCTGGGTTATTTTCATTTAAACTAATAATTTCATTCCGTATCAAATCTTTAAGATGATCGAGGTTTTCAATTTGGTGGTCATATACACGGTTTTTTATATAACCCCAAAAAAACGCATCTATAGGTGTCCAATTGGGGCTGTTTGCAGGCCATTTAATTGGCGCATTTCTTCCGATCCATTCAGGAAACCTTTCACTTAGGTAATTACGCACAGCACGAATGTTGTGAGGGGGTGCTCCATCCTGTTGAAAAATTATATTTTGTAATATATTTAAATGTAAATCGGTATAAAAAAAATACAGACCGATAACTCGATCGCCCAGGATACCACACCACACATTCACGGATTGTCGCCCTTGAAACTAAAACTCCCTAAAAGAATGTGGATTCTCTCTTGCCCATTGTCTGGTATTTTTTCGGTTAAACAGGCCACTAGTAGAAAAGGTAGACTCGTCAGTCCATAGAACTGTTTTCAAAAAATTGTTATTTATGTTTATTCTGTCTAGAATCAGTTGACAAAATGCGACCGATCATCTTTTTGCATTTGGGTAAGCTTTGTAATGGGTTTAATCTTATATGGCTTTAGATTCCATTTTCTTAATGTTCTTTGGACTTTACTGTATGAAGTTCGCTGAATATTTTCTTGTGTTGCTCGTAATGTCTTTGAAATGCTTCTTATGGAATTGTTTGGATTCCCTTCTATAGCAAGTAAAATGTTCAATCCTGCATTTTCATCTACGTTCACAGCAGTTATTTTTCTCCTTTGTAAATTTGACGTTTCTTGAAACTTCCTACATATAGATGTGAACGTTTTTCGAGTTGGGACATGCATACCGGGGTTATCTTATATCATATGTCTAATGGCAGCGTGACAATTTAAATTATTTTTAATATAATAATCCTTCTTTCTCTAAGTACGGCATTTTTACTTACTAACCAATACAACTACAACAATATTGACAGAATGTCACTGTCAGTTATTTGTTTTCAATAAAAAGCGTGGTATCCTAGGACTTCTTGATTTGTAACAGTTGTTTAATAAAATATTTGATGATAACGCTTCAATCCCGAATATTTCAAAAACTATTCATTGTAAGTACACGGTATGTTATATAAATTATGCTTAGAATTTTACGAGGAATCGAAAAATAAATTTATATATAGGGTGATCCATTGAAAAAAAAATGAACTTTTTGGTTTTCCCTGTATACTGATCATTTTTCAAATTTTTTTATACGTAGAAAAAAAGTATTTTTTAGCACCTACATAACCATACTTTCCATTTTTTTGGGTTACTTAAAATAACAAAGCTAAAGGGGGGCGACATTATAAAGAATCACCCTGTACCTGTTTGGGCAGATAACCGACGAACAGATTTGGTAGCGCTTCGTTCCATGCGATGTCGAATATTGTCAACAACATAACCTTAACATGCCTACACTTTTAACTTACGTAAAAAAGCAATGAAAATGCTAAGTTTTGATAAAAACTGTTTATTTTTATTGTCCAACAGATAGGAAATTATTTGAAGACGGTAAACACTGGTCGAACTTGGAAAATGCACAATATACATACAAAATAACCATCAAAAGGGAATTAAGCGCCAATGGATTGAACTGTCAATTATCAATTGATTTAGTAACTTTAGGATCCCTAGTCTAGTGGTTTTTTTGGTTACTTTTTGACTGCCAACTCATAAAATCATATTCCACTAAGAGAGAGACAGAATCCGGTCACGTGGGGTTCGGGAAGTAATGAAAGCCCTGTATAATTACTATGACATGTGGGTGTTAAATTATGTTACATACAACCACAATGAAACACCACAAATTTTAATTAAAAATAAATACTAAATGAATTATTTCTACAAATATATTATTATTGTTATTATCATATATGAAATAAGATATTTTAATGTTATACATACTGGCCAAGACAAAATAATTTCTCAAGTTCGTAACCCTTATCTGACTCCAGTTCTTCTGATTCTACATCAAATAAAGTGAGCTCTGTTCCGTTCATCAAAAGCAACGGATAGCTAAAAGCAGCTACTTTTACTGACGTCCTTACATCACATATTTCTTCTGTTGTGACATAATTTTCTTCGCCAATCTGCCGATGATTTATACAAATCCTGTTGAATAAGTTATATAAGTATATATAAAAATGTCTACGTTAAATTTCAAATACCATACCTGTCAGCTTTCCCCTTTCTAGACACAATGATAAATTTCACATGATTTTCGTCTGTGATTTCAAGAAAAGATGAAATGTAAAATCTTTCGCCCAACTGATTTTCAAAAAGAGAGCTAAAAACAATAAAAATAACTTAGTATTTACTTTTAAATGGTAAATCAATCAATTGCTTCATTCACGTTTCATACTCATTTAAGGTTGGCATCTTAAATATAAACAAACACTTCAAAGGGAAACCTATTTTGAGCCATTTTCTCGGTTATGTTTATCATTGACAATTATCAGTAGAAATTGCTTCAGTACCATGCTACGATTCAACTTTCCAAAATGTATTGGATACTATATATACAGTTGTATTTATCATCAGCAATTCACCACGGAAATTGCTTCATTGACTTTATTAAACTGATTCATTCACCTCACTGCCCGGGAAATTTGGATCTTTAACGTGCCCAACATAGCATGGGCACGGGACCGACGGCTTTACGCTCCGTTGGAAGGGCGGAACGTGCAGATTACCTTGCTCAATCACAATGGCACAACCTCTGTTGATGTTACTGATTTACTGAAGAGAGAGGAGAGGGGAAACCTGGGAATCGAACCCAGTACCCTTGAGTCCAGAGGGACACGTTTTTTTCCACTGGACCACCGTGGCTCAAAATTTACTATTTACATGTCCGTTTTCCTACTGCTTTCCGTAATATATGTGAAATATCTATTTATGTAGATGACATCATATTATTTATTTACATTATAACAACATTTGTTCATCCCATGATTTCCTTCTCTATTTTAAATGACCCTTGGTAATACTCATCTGGCAACAGTGCACATCATCACACGTTCTATTCTACATTCCGATTCGACCTGATTTATTCTTTACTTCTGAGGCGTCTATAACACCTCTTTACCTTACTATTATTATTATTACTTACTGATGTTTTCCATTGTTTTATAAGCGAGAGAAACAAATGCGATGGGCAAGAAACAAAATAAATTCTAGTAAATAAATGGGGAACGGTCGGCTTAACCGCAACTACATATTAACGTGATTATAATAGAATATGGCCTAAAAACAGTTGTACATACCTTAATAAAGTAAAACAGTGTGGTATATTTCGTTTTTAATAACCTTTCAATGATAAGCGCAATTAAAACGTTTCGATTTGCAACAAAAACGTATATTTTGTAGCTGAGGTTATGACTGTTGTTTCGTTGACATGATAGGCATTGTTGTCAGTTTCGAAGCTATTTGCTTGATACTGGGGGGATGTCAGGTCAGGTCAAGGTCTGGTCAGGTCAGGCAGGCCGATAGAGCAGTAAGCACTGTCCGGCAGTGCATTCATTCAATGTGGCAACGCTGCTGAAAATTGACAGGTCAAAACGTGAAATTGGTGCATTTTTTGAAATTTCATTTCTCAATTATTCTGTTATTTGTGGTTTTTCCATAAAAAAAAATCCGGGTTATAAATCTACGTTACGTACTCTTTCTTGTGGTGTGCGCCGCTTTGCTAGATTCCAGTTGCAGTTAAGTCGACCGTCCCCAATAAATGTGGCAACCATACAAGCAATTTAAGGGTTGAAATTTGCATTTCGTAACTGTCACTATTCTCTGTACCTTATATTCAACATTTACCCATGACATATGTTGGTGTTCCAAAGACAATAGTTATTACCAAAATTTGAATTTTAAAATAAAGATAATTTGCATACTGAATTGGGGAGGCAAATATATGATTATCGAATTGGTTTCGGTGTGTTAAAGTTTGCATGCCAAAATCTAAAGAAAGCTTACCCATTGTGAATATATTCTGGCTGTGTGTTACCAAAACTAACCACTTGAAACGAACCATTACGTAAGCAGACTAGAAGAAAATTTCCATCATCAGAGATGCTGAATGTATCGATTATGTCATCAAAGGTATTGTTGAATACAATATCTGAGCATTCCTTTTGATCGAAGACTCTCATGCATCTGTTTGTACTGAAGTAAATTTTACCATTATTTACTATTGCATTTATAAATGGTGCTGACTGATCCTATAAGGAAACATATTTTCTTTACACAGAGTAAACAAAAAATGCAATAAAAGTACATACATTATTATCATTAGATGACTTTAAGGTGGCTAGAGTACAAGTTTCATACAAATTATCTCCATCGGCTAAACACCGAGTTCCAAAATTTATGGTCTCGTCATTTCTGTTATAGCCATATTCAATAATATCAAAATTATTCATTTTTGTGTAACAAAATATCTGGTAAAACCTAAAATGCGTTTCAAAATTTCAAAACTTAATACCTACTCCAATTATAACTTTACAACAACAAAAACACCTTATATGAGATACCAAACTTTTTTAAACGAAACGCTTTAGTATCTCGCACGATAATTTAAAAAAATAGTGTAGCTAATATCTATAGAAACAGAAACGTAATTACAAGGAAAACGAACACTTTTACTGACAAATTACAAAAACTAAAAACAAAACTTATTTTGCACGTTATTCTAGTTCTAACAAGCAACTTATTTTAAAATTTTAAATTTACTGACATTTCACACTTGGCATTTGACATATATGACATAAGTGACAGTTTAGACATATTTGCATTTATTTTTCTTCTTCTGCTTCTACCCAATGCTATTCAGACTGATGCTCAGTAAGGGCAAGATTAATAAAAGTCAGCTTTTATTAATCTTACACAAAGAGGTTGTATAACCTCTTTGATCTTACAGTAATACAGCTTTCTCCTAGCTGTCCAACCAAGCCAAGTGTTTGTTGACCTGTCCAAAAATAAAACCCAGCGCCACTTGCTTCATAGGTTAATTAATATATATTCTCATCTACATATAATAAAAGTAAAATATAAACGGCCCGTTTTATTTAAAACACGACATCAATAACCATTTGACTACCAGGCTACATTGAAATACTACATATAAATAATAAGTATAAATATATAAAAGACTTAAGAGTTTAGTAGATAAACGAACATATTGTTTCATAATGATTAATATACGATTGGTCAGCTATAAAAATTAAATAAATTGCACCATACTGGTAAAGAAACTATTCACACAAAAACATAATAGGTCTTTCAACAAGAAGTTGTCTCTCTTTTAAAATAAAAAAAATTTGTGATAAATATGTGAATTTTGAGATCAGATGGAACCAATTTTGGTATAAAATTAATATCCCGACCTGCGTTTCACTACGTTCTACAAGCATGAGATATAATAAATAATTCGACAAATACATAAATAAATAAATAAGTAATAAATACCATAACTAAATTTAAATGGCAGGGGGTCTCTCTATACAATGTATACTTTAAAAAATTTGATCTATCTAGTATTCCAGAAAAAGTTTATCGATTTATAACAATAGAAAAAGACAACTGAATTACAAAATTCCAAATTAATGGAGGTTTTGCTGAAAATCATCTCCGCCAACAGTCAATGAGTAATATAGTCTTATCTCAAATCCAGCTATAACATTTAGGAACATATTTGGTGTCATTAATCGGCATTCCCTTCTAGATTACCAGGCCGTGTAGGGTAAATTTTTGAGTTAAGGTGTCTTCATAAAAGTCCAGGGAACTTTGATCTAGCGGGGCGCACTCAACTGAGACTCTTCTGCTAACCCACCTTCGTGGAAAGCGTTCAATCGCGTATCAAAATGTGGAGGTCCACCATCTTGTTGAAATACTTCGTTGTCTAAAAGGTTGTTATAACTTCTAAAATTAACAGTAGATCTCCTGACAAGTGTGAATAATTTTCTCGATTCAGGTTGTCTTAAGATAGTTTCTTGAAACCCCAAATTGAGTAGGCACTTTTTGGAGGTATTGAGTGTGCGTTTCCGTAAACAAATGAAGATCCTCTTTGCTTCGACATCGATAACTGTGTATATTTACCGCTCCATTCTAAAGATAAAACGTCCAAAGAAAGCGCGTGTTATTGTATGGTTGATTTTGTCTAACAGTTAATTGTTCGCTAACCTATTTGCAAAATTTAGCTCGACAATCAAGATTTATGTTCATTGAACTCATGACCTTACCGAATTTAGAATGGGTGGAATTCGTATATCTTCAAATTTGATAAACCCTAAGTACTGTAAGCTACGCCAGAAGCTTGAGATATAATTTGCTACCAGATTGATTATTATCCATGCTTAAAGTCTAAAACTGGAACTTCGACCGCTTCATTTCAAACTGGATGAATTACAACGTTTTTTGTTTTGAACGCGACCAGTAAGGTGAAATTTAGCCATTACCCACCGAGCCCAACGAGATAGACGCGTCGGCCACGTTACCTACTCGTTCTACGTTAACGGTTAAAATTAGGATCCAAGATCCAGGATTTTTTTTAAAGAAATATGGAACAAAATTACTAAGGATTAAGTTAAATAATGAATATTATACATAATGTCACCTGGCAGTAACCTGGTAATGCGGAAAATCACCATAGAGGAAAATAGCAACGCCTGCCGTGAAAGTGCCATTCCAGTGAAGAAAGCTGTGAGATAAAGAGACGACTCAGTTACTCAGGCAGAAGCAAGTGGAGAAGACATTATGAGAGAAATACAAGACCAAGGGTGTAAAAACCATGTAAATGTGAAGCCAACCCAGAAAAAGGTCAGTGAACACATTTGTTGGAAGATAGCCGATGTCGACAGGGCGAATAGGGCCCGCCGAAATATTTTTGCAAGTAGAAACACTAAAACAAGAGCAACTACTCGGAAGAGCCAAGATCCAGTACCACGTAAGAACTTTTTTTTGAAGAAAGCTCCGACATATTGACAAGAAGGAAAACCTTCAACTTTGCTGTCGGAATTCATATACGAATAGAAAGCGACCGCATGAAGACCCGTTATGACATGCGAACTAATTAAGCCAGTTTTAAAGAAGGAGATCGTATGTGGTTCTACAATCCAGTACGACGCAAGGGACGGTATGGGAAGGTCCTTATAAGGTGGCTAAAATGATCAATGACGTTGTCTATCGCATTCAGAGGAGCTCGAAGAGCAAGATAAAGGTGGTCCACATGCACAGACTTACGCCATACCAAGAAATGTCAGAATTCGACTGGGAGGTTAAGCTGTAACCTATTTCAACTGCCCCCCCAAGCAAGCATCTCCCGGAAGCGTATCACAATCGCGAGCATCACCCACCGTATAAAATATCTGTTTTATGTATGAAAACGAAAGTAGTGATGAAAACTATAATTAATAACTGGCACCGAAAGTTGTTATTCTGGATTGACAAAATCTAAGTGTAAAATGTCACTTTGAAAGTTTTAATGATAATATATGAGTATGTTCTGTGGATAATATCTTTGAAATCAATGGCTACTAAAATTTCAATGAATATACAATAATAAGTATATAACTGATTTAATCCATAAAGTAATGTACATATAATTAATATCAATAAACAATTTGCATGTTTTCTTTATTATCACATTTGATAGACGTCCCATAAAAATGATTTTCAATATTTTTTTCATTTCACATACTACAAAAATAACGACGCAAAAAATATTTGAAAATGCCACATTTGGCGCAATGATCTGTGACGTCACTGGACAGTACAAATGTCAACAATGAACTTGCTTCTCTATGTTTACATGCTGTGTTGCGTTGTTGATTGAATCTTGGCTTCTGCACGTGATTTCATTTGATAATACGTAAAATAAAGCTTATAAATACTGTATACTACCAACGTGTACAAATACGACTATAACAACTCTAGAGAAGCTATTTTTTTATTGTTCCAAAAGTGACTCAAATTAGAAAGTTATAAAGCGGGATGAAAGGAAAAATCCACAGTTATCTGAGAAACCCGCCTTATATTGGTGTGATGACCATTTTAGTGTAGGTACCTCATTCTCATTTTCACAATGAATAGTGATATAAGGCTAAAATTGTAATTAAGTTAGGTTGTAATTTCCTTAGATATCTGTTAAATATTCACATATTACTCTTAGTATTAACCACCGGCAAAAATCATGGTTATTAATTAACGAAATTATTGAGTTTGCTTCCATTAATTATCTGTAATGAATTCAGAAAACATTGTCCAATAAAAACATATAGTAGGTTTGAGGTTATGTTGTTTCATGTTCTTAACTTCATTCAAAGCAAAATATATTACAAATGACATGACTAAATTTTGGTAGGTAGCTTACCTATAAGGATATAAACCCGCGTACCAAATTTGGTTGCCCTTACTTTGTTAATTCCGGAGATATAATTTTTTTTCGAAAGAAAACACAACATTTTCCGGGAAAACCTGTGCAGATTTTCCTGGCTAACGAACTTATCCAAGCCATTTGCAAAAGGAATTTAATCAAAATCGGCCCTTAATTTTTTGAGTTATCGGGTGGGCCTAATTAGCGCTCATTTGAAGAAATTTTTTCAAAATTCAAAAGTTGGGATCTCCTCATTAGTGAATTTTTTAAAGAAAATTCACTAATAAGCTACAAAATTAGACAATAGTGCACAATCATACCTACAGTCGAAAGACAACACCGAGGTCGGTGACACATTATATCACCCCTGAATTTAACTTAAACTAATTTTATTAAATCCTAATCCTAACACCAATTTCAACCGAATAAAAGATGTCACAAGTATCACCAATCTTATTGCAGACACGACACACGAGCCAAGGTGAATACTTTAACACATTTGTTCTAGGTGTAACACTGTAAAATGTTGCATATGACCTACTGTTTCGACTAAAATACTAGTTTATGTAGTATTTTAGTTAAATTATTTATCCTTTGTTAGAGTTAACATGGTGATCCAAACACCCGGCTTTAGGTTTCCATTTAAAAAAGATGAGCGGAGTTGATGTTGTTTATCTCGCCAGATGTTTGTCGGCTTGATCCAATATCCACATAGTAAATTTCTAGATCGAAAGGGAACGTGCAGATTTCTTAAATAACTCGGTTCCTTTAAGCCTATTATCCTTATATTAGATAAGGGCTCATAAATTTGTCGACCAGAAGATTAAAGCAGGTCTTCGACCTCGTAGTTTCACTACACAATAAACAAACGATCGTTCTTCGACGACAATTTTACTTCGGACTAGTTCGTTTACCTTGACGCGATATAAATACACGGCAGCTAGTTGTTTAGTTTAGAATTTTTCTTCCTCTGAAGATGTTGACATTGTCAACGAAACGATCGTAAGGTCTCTGAAATATATGTTGTGGTGATTTGGGTTTCTCCAAGTGTACTTATCGTCCGCACAGCAAAATTCAGTCCGTCCAAAATAAACAATAAACAGTCAATTCGGTTCCTGATTAGCCTCACGATAAAGGCTGCCGCCATAAAATTCCTCCGAACTTTCAAATCATACAGACAAAATCTCACCAACAAACCCAGCTGTGGAAACCGTATCGAAAGGTTTACTCCATCCTCAGCAGAAGCCAGCGATTTGAAAGCACCGTTGTATCCGCTCAATTTCCATAATATGGACCTGACAATGCGGTGACCACGCAGCAATCGACGCGTACTCCAACCTTGAGCGAACAAAAGCATTAAATAACAATTATCTAGCTGGAGACGTAAAACTCCGTGAATTCCGTAACACAAACCCCATCATTCAATATATGCCATTTGAGAAAGATTTTCCGCAAACGCGAGCTTTGAGTCAAAAACGACACCGAGTTTTCTGATACCATTTGAGCGACACAATAGATAACACCCAATTGAGTAAGGCAATACAATTGGTTGGATATTTCTAGTAAATGTGCGCGAATGCTACAGTTTATGAGGTTAAGCTGTAACCTATTTCAACTTCAACCGCACCACTCCCCCAATCAAACATCTCCGGGAAGCCTATCACAATCGCGAGCATCACACACACCGTATAAAATATCTTATATTTTATGTATGAAAAACTATTAGGTAAATACTACATACAGACTTGCAGACTACTTCTCTGGCTTCACTGTTGGTTTTTGTAGGTTGAAGGACGTAGCCAGCGCGTGAGCTAACTGAAGCAAGTGGCCCTTCGAATTCTGGAAGTTCTAGGCTGTTCTTCAATGCTTCTGTGACTATAGTTTCGCTGCTTGACAGCATTTTCAGCGAAACTATAGTCACAGAAGCATTGAAGAACATCCTAGAACTTCCAGAATTCGAAGAGCCACTTGTTCCAGTTAGCTCACACGCTGTCTACGTCCTTCAACCTACAAAAACCAACAGTGAAGCCAGAGAAGTAGTCTGCAAGTCTGTATGTAGTATGGACAAGTTTCACCAAGTAAGGGCAACAACAATCAATGAATATTAGGTAAATGTTAAGATCCATGCAAATTGTCTATTAATATTACTATATTACCATTACAATTAATATTAGGCATCACGGATAAAATAGGTCAACAATAATTGTTGACCTATTTTATCCGTGATGATTAATATTGAAAATTCGCGCCGTAACTTAAGCGTCGTAGTCATTAATGTTAAGTATCGTTAAAAAACCCTCTAACAAAAAATATTACATACAAATAGTCGTTTGGCAAGGGAATCCATGCAGTGTCACTAGATAAATCATAATAAAATTTACGATGACACTGATATGAGTTTATCTTATTTAGATTACAAGCTATACGTCTGATGGAACTGCCAATTCTTGTGAAGAAATCGATTCCCCGGAGAAAGACAAAAGCAATTAAGTTATACATATTCAGTATTCAAGAAAAAAAGAAAATACATTAATCTTAGAGAAATGATTTTTTTTTGCATATTTCATTCAATAGACACATAACATTTGAGTGAGGTTGTCGCATTGGTTGCAGGGCAGGTCAGTTTGATACACTATAGTCAATGTGTGTGGTTGTTCTACAGATCTCTTTAAGCATTCATTGGCTGGCCAACCATAGTGAACCAAATAAAATAATTATCTGCAATAATGTTAGCTTGGAAAACTTTATCATTGACTAACCAACATAGAAGTTATTAAGTCATTGACTAAACAAACGACTGCTATGTTTAACAGAATCTAGTCAATGGAACGCATTGTGAAGCAAAACATGATTTACCATATCATTGCCATAGATGGCGCCGGTCTTTAAAACGATATACAATCCCTATTTTTGGCAATGATATAATTTTAATAAAAGGTGGCTCTCAGTGTGGAAAATTGTGTTTTCTACTCGTAGGATGTATGTATAACTCTTCAAACATATTTAAAATATTTTAATATTTTGTCGTTCTCTAATTTATACTGTTCCATAGTAGTGTCAAATCGGTTAGTTATAGGCTTCTCTACCGACAAACTAGAGGTAATAAGAGAATATTTAGAGAATCTTGATTGGACAGTACATAACGCTGTGTCTAGTCTTTTGGAACACTATACCCACTTCTCTAAAATTCTAAAACAAGTTGTCAACGAGGTCTGCCCAAAAAGGTTAAGTGTTACCCGTTCGCCGGAAAATCGTTTATCAGCCAAGAGTTAAAACTAAAGTAAGACATTATGCTGGATGGAACGTTGAGCAAAGACAGCTGCAAGGATTTTTGCTCGGGACTAAAACAAGATTCTACAGAGGCAAAAAAAAAAGTATAATTCGGACTGCATAAAATCGTTCAATAACAAAGCTAAGGCAACAGGGGATTTTGTAAAGAATATAACTCAGAGTAATCAAAAACGACCTTTTATCACCGAAGACTTGAAGTTAGGTGATACGATTGGGTAAACGCTGAATCACATCAATAAATATTTCATAGGTGTGGAAGTGAGCTGGAACTAGGTATGTTGCTATATATATATATATATATATATATATATATATATATATATATATATATATATATATATATATATATATATATATATTTCAACAACACACCACGAGGGCTTACAGCCTAAATACTATCGTACCGTGGGTGTCGAAAAGGAGGAAAGAGGCAACTTGTTAATTCTGGACTTGAAGGTTTGGAGGTTCGGGGAGAAGGAAAAACATGTGCCGGCAAGGAATTCCACAACTTGGAAGTCCTCGGGACAAAAGAGCGGGCATAACAAGATGTTGTATGTCTGGTGACCTGAACAGTAAAAGGGTGCATTCGCTCTGTTCCGCTGGTAGATTTGTTGGGGGCAGCAGGTGGAGGAACTATGGAAGAAAGCTCCTCTGAGCAGTGCCCGTGTAGATATCTATAAAAAGAGAGAGAGAGGTCGGCAATGGCACGTCGGTGGGCAAGGGTGGGTTCACCGATGACAAGTATAGCTCTCTTCTGAATGGAGTCCAGGATAGAGAGTGTAGAAGAGGCAGCGGCACCCCAGATGTGGGAGCAGTATTCGAGGTTTGGCCTTATTTGTGAAGTATATAAGGTATAGAGATTAGCTGGTGAAAAGTATTTGCGAGTCCGGAAGAGGAAACCTGATTTCTTAGCAGCCGCTTCTGCAATTGATGTGACATGTTGGTGCCAATTGATATTTCGATTAACAGAAATGCCAACAAGTGAAAAGGACTTATTACTTAACTTGGTTGTTCATTGTGATGGGTCTAGGGCTGGTGTATCTCTTATGAGAAAGAAAGCAAGACTGTGATTTGGTGGGGTTGAATTGTACAAGATTTCTACTTCCCCAGTCTAATATTTTTTTGGAGAGCCACGGATGCAGAACCCTCCATGAGTCTGCGATCCTCATCTAATTGGGCTAAAGAGACAGGCTTAGAATATTGTATTGTTGAGTGGAGGGTGCTGTCGACCGCGTAACTGTGAACTGGGTTGAATGTGCTAGAGAGGAGGTCATTGATGTGGAGAAGAAACAAAGTAGGGGCTGAAGCTGAAACTTGAGGAACTCCTGCATTAATTAGATACAGTTTAGAGGAATGGCCATCCACGACAACAGCAATGCTTCGGTTGGAGAGGAAATTTGCTGTCTAGGTACATGGTTTTGGTGGCAGGCCATAGGCTGGAAGTTTATTAAGCAGCGCTGTGTGTCAGACCTGGTCGAATGCTTTGGATATGTCTAGAGCGACAATCTGGGATTCACCGTGTAGCTCCATAGACTTGTTCCAAGAATGGGTGACAAAGGAAAGGAGGTCGGCAGTTGATCTGCGCTGACGGAATCCATATTGCCTGTCGTGGATTTTCAAGAAATTTTAGTAACTCGGTGTTTATATACTTTTCTATCACTTTAGAGACGACTGAAAGGAGAGAAATATGCCTGTAGTTGCTAGGAAGGGGATCCTTTCTTGGGGACGGGTTGTACTCGAGCAGTTTTCCAGTTACTAGGGAATATGCCTCTATTGTAAGATGTCTGAAACAGACGATTCAGGACAGGAACAAGTTCTGGTGCGCATTTCTTAAGAACAATTGCTGGGATCTCGTCAAGGCCAGAGGCTTTCCTGGTATTAAAAGAAGAGAGCATCTTGCGTACCTTTTTAATTTTGAAAATAATATCCGCCATTTTATGCGCGACATTGGGGACTGTTGGTGGTTGAACATTTGGAAGTGGGTTGAGAGTAGAATTGCCGGCGAACAATGAGGCAAAAAGTTCAGCCTTGCCCAGGGCGGTAGAAACAATTTCATCCCCTGAGACAAGAGGTGGGAACGTGCTCTTGCAGAAATTATTCCCAATAGATTTAGCAAGAGTCCAAAAGGGTTTGCTGCCGCCGGAGCTTAAGGGAACTTTGTTTTTGATGTGGTTATTAAACGAGTTTTTTGCCTCAGAAAGAATGCGGACATAGCGGTTTCTTGCGTCGTTAAATGCTTGACGGTTTTCTTGACTGGGATTGTGTAGAAGCCTTTTGTGAGCTTTGACCTTTTCAAGTCTGGCATTGTCACAGGATTTAGAGCACCAGGGCTTTTGAGTGGCTGCAGAGGTTTTCTGTGTACGTGGAATAAATAATTCCATGCCAGCTTGGATAATTTCGGTGACGTTTTGTGAGATATCAGAGGGGTCAGGATGAGAGAAGCAGACTGACGCCCATGGAAATGAGGAAAAGTAATCTCGCATTTCTTTCCAATTCGCGGAGTTGTAGTGCCAAACGATACGTGGGTGTGATGACTGTGTGACCTCTGGTTGCATTGCGCAGGAAGCAGTGACCATGCCGTGGTCTGAGCGACCAAGGGGGCGGTGACTGATATCTTATAGCATTCAGGTTTTGTAGTAAGAAGGAGATCCAAGGGATTTGAGCTGTGTGTTGGGATACGAGGAAAGTAAGTAGGTTGCTGAACCATATTGGCTAAAGAATTGCTGACTGCAAAGGCCTCCGCTGCTCTCCCTTGTGGATCGGTTTTTGAAGATCCTAGCCATTCCTTATTATGGACATTGAAGTCACCAAGAATAGTGACCTCGGAGGAAGGATATTCAGAAATCAGATAGTCGGTTTGTTTCAGAAAGGTAGTTAAAGAGCTGGACAAAGTTGTTGTCAGAAGGTGACCAGTAAATGCAACAGGTAAATTTAGTTGCAGCCCTGAGAGAGAGTTTTATCCATAGTATGTCTTTTCTTCCAGCTTCTAAATTGGGGAGTCTGGTGCAGGGTAGATTGATACGGACGTATGCACACACACCTCCATGCAATCTAAAGGAAGTAAGGAGCTCATACCCGGGAAATTAAGGTGATTGGTGGCTGTTTTGGCACTGATTTTGGTTTCGGTGAGGAAGAGGAGTTGGGGCCTGTTAGCCAGGAGGAAATGGTGAACGGAGTTCAGGTTAGAATTTAGGCCACATATATTCAAAAAAGATATGTTAAATCTTGATGTTTGCGCCCCCTGTACACCCCTCTCCCGGAGATCCGAATGGAGGGGTATTTTACCTCCGGAATATTTTGTACAAGGAGGAGTCATAATCATTTTTGCTTATAAGGAAACCGACTCATACACCAGAACCGGAAACGTCCGTTGGGACTTCACCGACCCCTTGATGTATGGGGTGGTACCTCCTCGGACGTGAAAAAAATCCTTTACTATTACGTAAAGGAAAATTCCACAACCACCTGCTTTAATTTTAATTTTTGGTCTAATAATGCGATACTTAACGAAAACTCTGCGAAGAGAAATATTAATGATGATTGGGTATTGTGATATGTGTAGAACACAGGCACAAGTTGTTGACCTATTTAGTGAAAAACATCCAGATTTGCCCCCACTAACCCAGGGATCTGTGTCTAAGATACATACACAGTTTCGTGATTATCGACACGTTAAACCACTGCCTAGGAGACCCAAGTTTGTTGAAGAAGATGCAAAACTCAATATTTTATTGCCTTTTCAAGAAGTACCAACAACTTCTACCCGTCAAGTTGCACGTGAAAATGATGTGAGTCAATCAAGAGTTTTAAGGTGTCTCAAAAACGAAAAAATGCATCCCTATAACCTACAACACGTTCAAGAGTTGATTGACGGTGATTCTGATAAAAGACTGCAATTTTATGAACAACTGCTGTACATGTTACATTGAAATGTTATTTCTTCTGCTGACGTTCTGTTTTCCGATGAAGCAACATTTCTTTTGAATGGCGATATAAACAGGCAAAATTGCAGATACCGAGCTGCCGAAAACCCCCACTGGATGCGACAAACACACACTCAGCGTCCTCAGAAGTTGAACGTTTGGGCTGGTTCCATTGGTGATCACGTAGTTGGACCTGTTTTTATAGAAAATCTAAACGTTCCAAGATATTTAGAAACGCTAAGAGAACAGGTTGTCCCAGAATTGTATCCAAATGTAATGGAACCTAATATTCCCCATGAAAGGATATGGTTTCCACAAGACGGTGACCGCCCCACTTTGCTCTTCAAGTACGGGTGTATTTACAAGAAGTCTTTCCACAAAGACGGATTGGACGAAGAGGTTTCGTAGAATGGCCAGCTGGATCACCAGACCTCACACCTCTAGATTTCTTTTTATGGGGATACCTTAAAAACAGTGTGTATAAAACGCAACCTGCCGATTTACATGATTTGAAAATGAAAATAACGACAGAAATTTGGAACGTAACGCCTGACGTGTTGAACAGAGTTAGGGAAGAATTCCAGAGCAGATTATTTCGTTGAGTGCAAGTGAATGGAGAACATTTTGAACATTTATTACAAGAAATTTATTTTCGAAATTTGAATTTCAGGGTAAACTGTTTAGTTTTGAATATTCCGGTATTAAATTTCCACCCTGTATTGAAAACTGTAATATTAGACCATAAATATGGGGTATCTCCTCATTCAGAAAAATGTGATCCATCGAACTGTGACGAAAAAATGTAGGGTTGCTATTAAAAAAAAGGATAAGGTGGTGGGGGTAAAATTCTTCTTCTTCTTAAGACGCCGTCTCCCTACGAAGGTTGGCGACCCAACTGGCTATAATGGTGCGTGATACCGCACCTTTGAAAATCTCCACAGATGTCCGTCCGAACCATCGACGCAGATCTTTCAGGCATGAGTTCTGCCGTCTTCCCACAGATCGTTTGCCCTCGATCTTTCCTTCGATGACGAGTCGGAGGAGCTCGTACCGCTCCCCCCTCATAATGTGCCCGATGTATTGGAGCTTTCGTTCTTTGATGGTTGTCAGCAGTTCTTTGCCTTTACCTATTCTCCTTAGCACTTCCTCGTTGGTTATCCTGTCTACCCAGGATATACGCAGTATACGGCGATACAAGTACATCTCAAAGGCGTCAATGCGGCTCTCCATTGATTGGCAGAACGTCCAGCTCTCGGAGGAATAGAGTAGCACTGGGAAGATATAACAGCGCAATATACGTATGCGAAGCTGTAGGTTTAGGTCTCTACTGGTGAAGAGTTTCTTCATGGAGATGAATGTCTTTCTGGCCTGTCCTATTCTTGATCTGATTTCCATTTTAGGGTCACTGTTCTCGTTGACAAGGGCTCCAAGGTATTTAACGGACGGCACCTGTTCCACAACCTGGTTGTTAATTTGAAGGATCGCCCGTCTTGGTGCCCTGGAGAACACAACCACCTTGGTCTTGGCAACGTTTATGTGTAAACTATACCGTGTGCTATGCTCAACGTGAGGTCCATCATATTCTGGAGATGTGGTAGGCTGTCGGGGACACGACCGTATCGTCGGCGAATCGTATATTATTAATAAGGGTGCCGTTGATTTTAACGCCCTCTTTCACATTCTCCAGTGCCTCCCGGAACACCACCTCCGAGTATATGTTGAAGAGTAGAGGGGACAGGACACATCCTTGTCTAACACCCCTTCTGATTTTTGTTTCTTCGGATGTTATGCCCTCTATCCTAATCTCCGCAGTCTGATGCCAGTACAGCTGCGTGATGATGTTCAGATCTCCCGCATCGACTCCGGTTATTTTAGGATCTCAATGAGCTTCTGGTGCGAGACACAGTCGAAAGCTTTTCGGTAGTCAATAAAGCAGGCGTATATATCAACATTCATGTCTGTGCATCGCTGTGTGAGAACGTTGAGAGAGAAGAGAGCCTCGCGCGTGCCCATTCCGTTCTTAAATCCAAACTGCGTCTCCCCAGCCTGTCCCTCACATCTGGCGTATATTCGAGTGTGAACAATGCGAAGAAACACCTTGAGGACGTGAGACATCAGGCTTATCATTCGGTGGTCGTCGCATTGAGAAGCGTTCGGTTTTTTTGACAGAGCGATGAACGTCGACCTCAGCCAGTCCGTTGGTATTTTCCCAGTTTCATATATTGAGTTGTACAACGATGTAAGAAGTTTTAGGCCTCCATCATCTGCACTGACGAGCAATTTCAAGGTTTCGGCGTGAATATTGTCTGGTCCTACAGCCTTGTCATTTTTCTGAAGTTTTATAGCACGTCTCACTTCCTCTGCTGTGATAGCAGGGCTGGGTTCGTTGATATCATCATAGTCCCCAGGTGGTTGGTGGGGTCGTGTGTCATTGAAGAGGGCCTCAACATACCCCTTCCATCTTTTAAGCTTTTCCTCAGCGCTTGTTAAGATCTTGTTTTTAGTGTCCTTCAAAATACCGTGGATCTGCCTGCGTTGCGTGTTTGTGAATTCCTTGATCTTTTTGTGAAGATAAACGAGTCGTGCTTTTTTTCTAGTGTCTCCATTTCACTGCATTTTTCAGCTAGCCATCCTTCCCTTGCTTTTCTGCATTCCGATCTCACCGCCCTGTTCAGCTCCTTGTATCGGTTATTGTCTGTGGCATTGTATTTCCTTCTCTCGTTCATACGTTGGAGAATTTCATCCACTGTTGATTTAAAGGCTTGTGCATATCCAATGTCATCCTCCTGGGTTTCCAAAAGTGCCTTCTTCAAAACAGTCCACCGAGGCTCTACGTCGTCGTTATTGAAAGAGTTAGTTGTTTGTAGACGCGCCTCGAGACTCTCGGCTGCTCTGGCTGGTATCTCGGGATCAAGAAGTCTTCTGACATCGACTCGCTTATGTTTATTTGGACTTTGGACTCTATTGAAGTGGCGAAGCTGTAGACTTATTACTACGGGATTGTGGTCGCTGTTGACGTCGGCGCCAGGGTATGTTGCTGCTGATTTGACAAACTTCATTAAATGGCTCTTAATGAGGATGAAATCGATCTGATTTCTCACTATGTGGTTATCACGATCTGCTGGGGATTTCCACGTATATAGACGTCTAGGATGTTGCTTGAAGTAGGTGTTGGCAGCAGAGAGGCGGTGCTCTGTACAAAATTGCACCAGACGATCCCCTCTAGTGTTGCGTGTTCCCAGACCATGATCTCCCTTCCCGATTTTGGCGTTAAAGTCGCCAAGAAAAATTGTCATCTCCCCTTGTTTTGTTGTTTTCATAGGGGGTAAAATGGTGGGAGTTAAATTTTTTAAATTATGATTATAAGATAATGTTCGACAAATTAAACTTCACGTGTCTCAGCGTTTTCCACAAAAACTATTTTTTGCTGATCAATGAATTTTATGCCATAAGTGTGTTTCACACTGTAAATAGTATTAGTTTGATAACATGGTATTTTGTTACATGATATAAATTACTTTTATAACTAATCCAGAGACGAGGAACCTCTATACCTATCAATCAGACATCTACCCTGTTAATGATGTTTGAACGAGCTATTACATAAGTTTACATATTACCATATACTTAATTTGCAAACACTAAAGCCCCACTCAAATGAAGAACGTATTTTGTATAGTCAATGTTAATTTTATGCGAATGTATTTTACCATGCTATAACAATGAGAACACACATTACATACTTTATGTATTATCGTTAAGCCTCTGAAGGATCTAAAGACAAGTCGAAGTTTGAGATTTGAGTAGCAATTAGCTTCGCAAATATTGTGATACGACTTAGCGAATGTGCTTGCTTGTGGAGCAAACATGGCGAACATATGTGTCATCAGACAAGGTATACAGACAAAGATGATTTGTAGGTTTATGCATATATGAGTTATGGGTCTCTAGTAATATACGCTCCCAATTACGACTGTGCCTTGTTATTTCATACGCTTATCTGGATTTCAATCGCCAACATGATGGAATCAAATTATTACCCCGATGAGGTCTTTGTAAATATATTCACTTGATAAGTATATACAGTCTGCTCACCTGTTTACATTCTAATGTTTTGATAATATTGTTTTAATGATCGTAAAAATGTTTGGTTGTTATCTGATTTGTATACTCACTACTAAAGTAAAGTCACTAATGGTTTCTATTTTTAAACGTTTTATTTGTCTTTATAATACAGTTTGAATACATCAATAGATCATATTTTATGCCGTTTAAACTTATTGACCATCGGTCATTTCATATCACAATCCAGCTTTAATAATTTCGCTCGTAAGAGCTTTACATTTATGGAGTTAGAGGTACTGCATTTGGTTTAATGAAATCCTATCTCACAAACCAGAGGCAGTTGGCCAGCTGGAACTACAAAATTTAGGATATCAAGACTGTTAGACGGGGGATTCCGCAGAGATCCATCTTGGGACCACTGCTCTTCCTTGGATACGTAAACGATCTTCCAGCAAGTGTGAAGTCAGAACGGGTCTGTTTGAATGCGGATGACATCAGTTTCCTAAGTGTTGCGCACAATAAAGAAGAGTTTCAAATGAAGATCGGAGAGACTCTAAAACTGGCAGAAGATTTGTGCACTTCACACAATTGTTTGAGTTTAAATAAAAACAAAACTCAGACTATAAAATTTATTGTTAATGATAGCAAGGATCATTTGAGATGTGTCAAGTTTCTGGGTTTGTCCATGGAGTTTACTCTATACTTAAGTGGAGTTCACATGTTGAACTAATAAGAAAAAAAATCTCGTCTGTGATATTCTGTTTGGATGGAATGCAAATGTGTTCCGTTTATCAGGTTGAAAGAAGTGTATAATTTTCTAATTTTTGTTCAGTTATCTGCTATGGTATCCTGATTTGGGCTCATCATCGGAGATCCCTTCAATACTCCTGCAACAGAAAAGAGTCATAGGAAGGCAAAAGATAGCTGTAGAGAGCTATTCAAAAAGCAAAATATATTGACAGTTAGTGTATTTATACTTGCCTATGTGGAATATATATATATATATATATATATATATATATATATATATATATATATATATATATATATATATATATAAAAGTTCGGGACGCAGCAAGTGCGCTATGGTAGTGAATTATCATTACATGCTTCAAATTTGAAAAACTCAATTTTCTATAAACTGAGAAAGCTTACTTTTGGTACGTAGTAAAGTCTCTCAATACATCCACTAAATTTCATTAAAGTAGCTTTGTAACTTTCGGAGATAAAATTTTATTTAGAAATAAAACCTAAAATTTTCCGGAAAACCTTGTCCGATTTTCCTGGCTAACGAACTCGTTCAAGCTATTAATAAAAGAAAGGTAATTGTCGAGTTTTATCCAAATCGGTTAATTTGTTTTTTTTGATATCGTTTGGATACATACATACATACATACACACACACACACACAGATATATATATATATATATATATATATATATATATATATATATATATATATATATATATATATATATATATATATATATATATTTAATTTTGGTCCTAAAGCTGTTTGTGAATAATTATATCTTGGCAGGTGTGTAAATAGCTTGTAGAGGTTCGTTGGCCAGGAAACTCGGACCTGTTTTTCTGGAACTTTTAAAGTTTATTTTCGGAAAATTTTTGTACTTTTTGAAACAACAATGCTATTTTAATAAAATATTAGTACATTATTAGTACTATATAGGTTGTGTGTGTTTTGTTTCTTTAACGTCGGCCTATTTCCGCGACTATGGTCAATCACCGACGCCAGGGAGCAGTTTCACCTCACCATCCTGGAAATTTTGCCGAACCCCTGCCTTTCTGTAAGGAGGGTAGGGATCTTTAACGTGCCCAACATCACATGGACACGGGACGGACGGCTTTACGCCCCCTCCGAAGGGCGGAACGTGCAGACATTCAACTTGCTCAAATACAACGCCAGAACCTCGGTTGATGTTAATTGTACAGTATGTACCGAAAAAGTAAAAGGAGTACCCTGGGATCGAACCCAGTACCCTTCGGCTCAGAGGCACACGTTCTTACCTCTGAACCACCGAGGCTCTACTATATAGGTTATACTATCAACCAAATGTCCTTCTTGTAAAAACAAGACATATTTTCTATTAAAAACATTTTTACGAAAATTCGCTACCATAACGCATTTGCTGCGTCCCGAACTTTTTACTATATGTTTTGACAATTTTTACGATGTTTAAGCGAAACAAAACTTTTGAAATTTTTGTCGTCGATGTCATACTTCCACACGTATTGACCATGTGGAAGTAATGGATTTGTTACGTTTTCATCTGCAGAATCAAGTTTCCTATATATGGTGATTGCTGATTAGAAGTTTAAGACCTTCTCATCCGATTTGAGAGCTGAAAATTTTCATTCGGGCATTATACGTTATTTTTATTCAAACTAAAATAGCTGCACTACTCTAGCCTTACCGGTTATGCCGGAAGTCGCTACCAACTTCGTTATTTTAAATGAAACGCCCTATATAATTTTTCATTTTCAGAATGGCAATCCACTTTGGAATATATTTTTGTACTCTCCACACCTAGTGCTACTAGTTTTTGAAATAATAGCGATTTTCTAAAAATATTCCTTATCGCAGCCTTTTTTATAATTTGATGTATCTTTGTAAAGTGTAAATCTAGAAAATAAGTCTTTGGACAACAGATTGATGGTAACTATGTCTTGCAAAATCATTCTATTTTTTATACAGGGTGTGTAGCGCAAAAACTTCTCTAAACTTGTTAATAATATAAATAAGTTTAAACTAATACAACAATTCTGACAAGTAAGTCATTTACTTGTGGATTTTGTTTAGGACTTTCGTTATTGCCTGCTTTTTAAGAAGGCGACCTAAGAAGGCGACCACAATTACTGAAATCGAAACAAATGGCGAATAACTTGAAAACTATCAACTTTAGGTATAGGGAATGCTAATACAGATCTAAACGCAATAAAAAGATGCATTAAATAGTGCTATAATATACAGGATGTTCTATTTAACGTATTGTAGTTATTTACGGTTGAAATTTTCTAGATTGCTCGATTAGTTTCTAACACCCAGTATAAACTTTTCCGCTCAAAACAAACTGCCAGCCACAAGATATTACCAGAAACAAATTTCAGCCCTCTAGCTTAAATATTAGCAAAGATATGGCTGTTACAGTGCATACATGATTTTCCAAAAAAATTCAGAAAAATCAAGATATCTGTGAAACGGTCGCTTAAGGGGTATATTATGTTAGTAACAGATCACTCAAAATTTGATGCAAAATCCAAAAATGATTAAAAAAATTACATGTGCTATTTAAAATAAACAAATTAATGGCGACTTCCGGTATAACCGGAACTGCCATGGCGTCGCCAATACTTTAGATATTTTTACCATAATCTAAAACCTTGATGTGTAAATTTTCAGATTTTAAATATGGCTATTTCTCTATTTAGGGCTGCCCTAAGGCCTTCGCGCTCCACCCTGTATATATATATATATATATATATATATATATATATATATATATATATATATATATATATATATATATATATATATATATATATATATATATATATATATATATATATATATATATATATATATATATATATACTTAATTTGTTTGCTAGACTGTTTGTGATTTTTTATTTGGTTACGTGGACTGCAGTTTCGAACCGTCCCGGTTCATCATCAGCACGCTACTGGCTATGATCGTTCCTGTGTGGTCTATATCTCAAACTGTACGTGACTTCTGTGCGTTGAGCTTCTATTGGTCGGTTTACTGTTCTCTGGTTGGTTGTGTTTTCGGACTGTGTCGTGTGTATCGGTTTTTTCTTTTGATTATTGGGGTTTGATAATTTGACTATTTGTATGGCTTTTATTAGGTTTTGTTTAAATGTTTGTATTTGGATTTTATCTGGGATTAATTGTTTCTTATTGTTTGTTTGTCGAATGTAGTATTGTTCTCAGATTTCCATTTTTTTGTGGTCTTTAAAATGTTTTATTAGTTGTAATTGGTTGATATCTGGTTTTTGGTCTTTTCTGTTGTGAATGTGTGTAGCTACGTTTGATTTGTAGCTAGGATGTTTATCTAGTGGTGTTATATGTTCCTTGAATCTTGTTTCTATTGATTTTTTTGTCATTCCTATATATTTTTTATTGCATTTGCTACATTATATTTCTCATTCGAAGAAATTTTCCAAAAATATTACCATCGATACCTCTCTATTAGTGAATTTTCTTAATGAAAATTAACTAAAAACAAACTTAACAGGTGACGTTACGTTAAAGCTTAAACGAGCTATATTGCCAAAGCATAGAGCAAGAGAAGAAAAAAATTCTTCAGATTTTCAGCAATAATTTGCAGCGAATGGCACTTAATGAGTGAATCTCACTTGCACAGCCTTCAAGTGTTGTATGACGATTTAATGTTCACTTGCTATTTTATGACGATTTCCACCATAAAAATTTAACGGTTGTCCTGCATAAAGTCTACATACCAGCTGATGACGTGCAAGCTCAATGATGTAAGTGTAGGAGCTTCGGTGAAATTACCTCGGAATAGTGTTTTCTCTGAGGGGAGAAGAGATAGGAGTAATGTCAGTAATGTCAATGTAGTAACATTTATGGATTCCACATAAAAGCTATAGCAAGGCATCATAGTATCAGATCACAAACTACCATGTTATGATGTCTACGAGTCTCCTGTTTATTTTTACTGCTATATTTAGAACCGTAGCCTTCACTAGGATGAACAATATATTACACAGATTTATCTGATGGGAGCGACTTAAAAGTTTTCAGACTTCAGGGCGACATTCAAGGTGTACACACATATCTAGACGTTCCAGTGTTACGACACTTTATCTAGTTTGTAAGTTTACCGGTAAATGCAAGTTTCCTCTTGGCTGAGTTTTCCTCCAAGTAATATTTATGTACACAAAAACTTCAGTAAATAAATGTTTCCCGAAATAAAAAAGTTACGATATTATAGGAACTCTCAGTTATGGATGAAATGATAATGTAGCAAAAGATTGGTGACTTACGGTAAAAACAAATTTTGTGTTTCATGGCATTCTAAGTTGAAGAAGTGTTAATGATATAAAGCTTATGAAATAACACAAAAATCATACTTCCTCCAGTTATTTCCAATACGGCAGCGTTTCTCAACCTTTCAGTATTTGCAACCCAATTCTCAATTATGCTTCTAATCGCCCCCTGTCTTCCGCCCACTATCGCGAACATTCTCGCTGCTTCGCAAGAAGTTTCGATTTATTTCAAACATTCTAGAACGTCTGCGCGAAGTCTATAAATGCTGTAATTGAGAGAGTAGAAAGTATACTTCGAGATAATTTTACCAAACAATTGCAGTCCATAACTCTATCATGTAATACCGTTGCCCGTCGAATTGGTGATATAGGTGAAGGTGTACAGCATCAGCATTTCGGGCCGTTTCATGACATTTTTTTTCAGTTCAGCTCGATGAGGCAACAGCAAAAAAGATACGCATTTCATTGCCGATATTCGATTTTGTGATAGTACTTCAGCAGTAGAAGAACTACTATTCTCCCAACCAATAGAACTCAAAACAACAGCACTTGCACGATTTGCCATCTTAAACGACTTTCTCAACGAGGCAAATATAGAGTGGAAAATTGCGACGGAATGTACACTGATGGTGCCAGTATAATGTCTGGAAGACTCCAAAGTATAGTCCACTGCGGTTCCGGGAACCAACTAAAAGAATAGGCCCAAGGTAACTCCTGTAAGTTTAAAGACAAAAAAGTTAGAGGCATTTAAAGAAACAAAAAATTGGGGTTTTCTTCAAAACGTAAAACGTCGCAATTTGAAACGTCAAAATTGGCAACATTTAGGCAAAGAACCCGAAAGAAATACGGATTATGTAAAGAGTGTTCTGCAAACTCTTAAGTTTCAGCTTAAACCATCATTGGCCTTCATTTTAATAAAATATTTCCAGAAAATTAATTTAAAATAGACACTTTCTCTGATGTTTTGGCAGTAGTTTTAGTTAATTTTATGGTTTAACGGTCTATAATTTTTAGCTAATTTTTATAGAAAAAATTCGTTAACGAGGAGACCGCGGCTTTTGAATTCTAAACAGATTTCTTCAAATGAGCGCAAACTAGGCCCTCTAGAATCCATATCCGGGTTTACTTTCTGTTTACATATATACAGGGTGACGCATTTCTACGGTAAAGCTCAATATAATTGTTATTATGAAAGATACGAGGAAAAATTGTATACGTTACCTATAGGGTGTCTTAAGTTGCATCTTATAAAATTATTTTGATAATCACAGGATGGCCCATAAGTCGTTGGCGATACCTACAATTTTTTTTGAACATTCCTTATTGCATTTTTGCATTTTTCATCGAAATATGGTGCATGTTTGTAAAAAAAATCGAGACGCAGTAAGTGCGTTTTGGTAGCGAATTTTCATAAAAGGCTTCAAAATTCAATAACGCAATCTGCTATTAACCTAAGGTTTGTCAGCTAGAGAACGACTTTTCTCGGAAAAGTCTAAAGTTTATTTTCGGAAAATTTGTTTACATTTGGCTAGGAAACCAGTTTTTTCGGGAACATTTTAAGTTTATTTTGGAAAACTTTCTGTACATTTTCAAACAATAAAAAGTTATTTTGATAAAATATGGTACGTTATTCCTACTCTATAGGTTATTTTAATTATTTAATTTATTTATATTAGCGAATTTTCTTGTACAAAATGTTATTTTAATAGCGAATTTTCTTATAAATGAATTTAGTGAATTTTCTTTGAAGAAACATTTGAGAATTTTTGTATGAAAAATTATTCAATTGATGGAATATTTTTAAATAAAATTCGTCGAAAATAAGGTTTTAATGGATGTTCGTGCAAACAAATTATTTGATTTTCAATTTTAATTACAGATTAGGTATATAATTGGAATTTTATGTATGCTTTTAGCAGAATTTTGTGTAAAAAATATTTAGCCAAATTTGATGCCTGCTTTCATTAAAAAAAAGACATATCTGCCATTAAAAATATTTTTATAAAAATTCACTACCATAACGCACTTGCTGCGTCCATACTTTTTCCTTATAAAGGAAAGGCGTGGAATAGTAATTATCCACCCTCGTATATTGGACACGCGTTGTCATTTAGTTGTGTATTCTAATTTTTCCATGAGCGCAAACTAGGGCACTAAACATTACAATTAAAGATACATTTACCTACAAAAATTCAGCTATCATTTACCACCAGTAAACATTCCAAATGTTTTTTTTATATTGGGTATAGTTAGACCAGTTAGGCAAACAGGTGATAAAATCGTAATTCATTTTCCATAAGGGACAAATTTCCCAATACATAGGAAATGCGGCTCTCTTATTTTACAGGTAACGTTAAGTTTTTCTGAAGCTTTTGAAGATTTAATTTCCTTTGCATCCTGTTGAGTGCAAGCATCATCACCACCGTGGCGATTGTGTTAGTAATCACATAGAAGTTTACTGAACACAATTGGAAACCGAGCTGAATGTAGCTTACGTCAGAAGCCGCTTTATCATGTTTTCATAAAAGCATATCTAAAGCTGTTTATTTTTGCAAACTGTTTGCTGAATATGATACACCGTAGAAAATTTTGTTTATTTAAGCGCAACGCAACCATTGCCATTAACAAAACAAAACTCGTGTAGCGTTGATTCGTTACGTTCTTCGATGGCTTGTTACGTCCTTCAAACAAAAACTTCTAGAAACTGTGGTATATGGTGATTGACCTCAGGTGGATATAGATCTGCTCAATAGTGAAGTCACGATTGCTTATAATACCCTACCCTAGAAAAGCTATATATCAGAATATCATATTTATTAAGATTAGCAATACTTTTAGGAGGTTGACAGATCTGGATGTAGTTGCATACTCACGTTCTTTCTTTGTTTGTTTCGCACTGCCTGGAGTCCTATATTTATGGGCGCCCCAGACTAGTGCCAGGTAATATTGAAATTTAGATATCTAGATAATCGTTAGAAAGAATAAATTGTCTGTGCAGACGCCAAAAGAGAGAAGATATTAGGGAGGAATTTCTCTTCAATCAAACAGATATGTTGATGTAACAAAGTATATAAATTTATTCATACAAATTAAATTTGGAATAGCAAACAAAATGAAATAGAAAATGGTTGGTAAATCTTAAATAAACATTAATTGCACACAAATAAAAATCAAATAAACAGCAAGAACTTCAAGAAAAAGAAACTATCAATTCACTTTTGACAAAACAATAAGATAAAGATGGTTACATGTTACTAAAATACTGATGTTAGCCACTTGAGCTTTATATGTAAGATAAAATACTGTATTTTACAGCTAAAAAGCAAACACAAATGATTAGGTAAATCACTTGGCGTTTGTCAATCAATTTGATTAATTTTTCAATTAGTTAACTGGCCAGTTCCTTGAGTGACGCTCCAAAAAAATATATATAATCCTACGTGAAATTTATACATTAATTATTGAAAATAAGAGATATTGAAAAGAACCTACAGGTTAGACATTTTACAGACAAAATTTACTAATTACAATTTCAAGAACTAGGTGTTTAAATTTACAGACAAAATTCAACAGATTACACAGGAAATTTACAGTTATTCTAATAGCAGCTCGCTGACACTGTTCAAGTTCGAATTTGTTTACGTTATTTCGGAAAGTTCAAGTTATAAGGCTTCAGATATTAGACTGCTGCATGAAAATTTCCACCGGTTCAGAGAAAAAGAGTTACACAGACTCACCAAAGTTCCTGTATTGAGTCACCTGATAACCCCATGAAGAAGCCTTCCAAGTGGGATCAACAATGAGCACCTGAGACAGGTTCACAGACTCCAATAAGAGCGGAGAACCTGGAGAAAATGAGTGGTACCTTCTACTAGCGATTATTGGGCTGTTGGATATATTGCTTCAATACCGGGAAACCATATGACAACTATGTCGACGTTCTGAATTCGATTGACGGAAACTTTGTAAATCGCAATTAAAACGTGAATTTGCTCAAGTGAAATTTACTGCTAACTGACTCAAGCTTCGCTAAGATGCAGGAACTCTTTCTGATTAAGGTAAAAATGTATCGAGACGGAAACAAAGAAGCACAACTTAACTCGCGTTTTTATGCCCAACAAAACTTTTATCTAAATTCGAAAATCGCTCAAATGACTTTAAATAATCACCGACAATTATTACTTGATAGTATAGATAACAGAAAGGAGTTTATCACCCCATTTCAAGATAAATTTTAGCCACCACAACTAACGGGTGTTCACTCGATGAACGCTAGGCAGAGAGTCTCCGTTCGCGGGTAATTCAACCGACCTCTCCCTGGCTTTCATTTTCCTCAACCGTCGCCCGTGACGTCATTCCCTTGACACCTTGTCCCTAGCCAAAGTTCAGGACTTTCAAGGTTAATTTCATCACCAAGTTGCAGATACATTCTAGGCTCCCCCTTAAGATTGAAAATAGACTCGCACCCACAAGACTCTTTTAATATTATGAACTAATGATTTGTTTCAGAACATTTTTAACAGATATTTTTGTTTACTTAAAACCTTTCCAGGAAAATGCGACACATCATTTATTAACAAAGCCATACTGTGTCTTTTGATGTTTGAATTTTTAACGTGCTTTCCTAGCCTGCAGTAAAGGGGTTTACGGTATTTGAAGATTTAGCGACTTTTCATCAAAATAATTTGAAATTAAAAGATAAATTGCCTTACAGATATTGAATTGTCGGCTCTTAATTAAGTCTCTTACAAGTTTATTTTGAATAATTAAAGCAGTAGCAAAACGTAATCATTACAAGCTCTAATTGATTACGTGTAATTGAACGGTTGCATGTACATCAGGGGTTACATGGTAAAGAAAACATTAACGCTGGTTAATTAAATGAATTTGTTGCACAATGGCCAAAGTTACACAGACAGTAATAAACAGACGCGGTGTAATACAAACAAAATACCTTTTCTTGCCGAGGACGCCGCTGATGGGCAGGTCGATGTGTTTCGGTAACTTCTTCACAGAGTAAATGACTTGTTGCACAGATTGAAAATAAGGAGCAGCCTCATGCTCCGGTACCTGCAGTTTGTAGCACTTCAATGGGAACGAGGCACGGCCTCGCCATATGGTCCACGTTGGTTTCAAACACCTTTCAGAAGGTCACGGGGCTGCTAAGGGCCTGTCTGAGCCCAATGCCTAGGGCACAACGAAGGACTCGAACTGATGAGTGTGCAATATCGAACGATCATCGATGAAATGGGACTCTTGAGTCCGAAGTCTCGATGTACTTCGGGGTCGATAAGGGGTAGGCGGCCTCTTTAGCCAATTAGACGCCGTTCGAAAACGTAAATCTCCAGGGTAACATTTTCGGGTTGACCATCATTTTGGTGTCCGTAGTCGGCACGTGCGTGTGGCAAAAAGGCGTCGAAAATAACGCACTATCGAATAATCATCGATGAAATGGGACTCTTGCAGCGTTCTTGATTCCGAACTCTCGATGTGCTTCGGGGTCGAGAAGGGGTAGGCGGCCTCTTTAGCCAATCAGACGCCGTTCGAAAACGTAAATCTCCAGGGTGACATCTTCGGGTTGACCATCATTGCTTGACGTGCCCAGGGTGACCAACTGTGTTATGGTGTACATAGTCGGCACATGCGTGTGGCAAAAAAGGTGTCGAAAATAACGCATTATCGAACGATCATCGATGAAATGGGACTCTTGCAGCGTTCTTGATTCCGAACTCTCGATGTGCTTCGGGGTCGATAAGGGGTAGGCGGCCTCTTTAACCAATCAGACGCCGTTCGAAAACGTAAATCTCCAGGGTAACATCTTCGGGTTGACTATCAGTGCTTGACGTGCCCAGGGCGACCAACTGTGTTTTGGTGTCCATAGCTGGCACGTGCGTGTGGCAAAAAAGGTGTCGAAAATAACGCACTATCGAACGATCATTGATGAAATGGGACTCTTGCAGCGTTCTTGATTCCGGGGTCTCGATGTTCTTCGGGGCCGAGAAGGCGTAGGCGGCCTCTTTAGCCAATCAGACGCCGTTCGAAAACCTAAAACTCCAATGTGACATCTTCAGGTTGACCATTATTGCTTGACGTGCCCAGGGTGACCAACTCTGTTTTGGTGTCCATAGTCGGCACGTGCGTGTGGCAAAAAAGGTGTCGAAAATAACGACGGAACAACTCGCTTGTCAAAAAAACATCAAAATATAAATGCAATGTGGCCTTCTCGTCGTAAGTATGATCCTCTAAGCCGTTCTTTTTATCATCTCATTGTAGCTTCTACATATTAGTTCAGCTAGGTGTTCAGAAGACTTCTTCGCGGGCTACTGCTTATCTTTCCTACAAAATGTGTGTGTGTCCTTCTTTAGATAATGCTGTCAGAAATTTGTTACGTCTCAGAAAATATCCAACAAATTTTGATTCTATCAGTTTGTTCCATAGGGAATATTTTTTCCTCTCGTACTTCCTAGTACGCTGCTATTTGTATTTATTGGTGTACCTCGTCCTCATCAGGTCTAGTTTGCGCTGTCAACACTCAAAAGGCTCACAATATATATATATATATATATATATATATATATATATATATATATATATATATATATATATATATATATATATATATATAGGCTCTCCCACGTAAGGCGTGCATTAAAAGTTTTCGAACTAGTACTAGGATTTAGAATCTTAAAAATTGCAACTGGATGTATCACTATCCGCTCATTATAACTGAAATATTTCTGTGACTGTATCAATTCCGGTTGTACCGGAAGTTGCCAACAACTTTCCTAATTTTAATAGAACACCCTATATATTACTGCATATTCGGAATGAGCATGCAGTTCTGAGGAAGCTCATATGCCACTTGCCCATACTGGTGTCAGTCATTCTCAAGATATTAGATTTTTTATTGTTTTTTCGTCATAAAATTTCAAATCTTTGAAATGGCAATTCTCAGGCACCAAGTATGTCACGGTTCTGAAACTTAGCGCAACTATAGTCTTAGTGGTCGGAATTCTTCTGATTTCGAAAAAACTTACAAAAATGATACAGGGTGTTGTTTAACGAAGTTCAAATATCGATGATTTCAAACACGAAAAAGTATTTTTTCCAAATGAAACACCTGTATATTTTCATCGCATATCATTCGGAATGATATTCTGCTTAGATATGTATCAGCATCCCCTATACCTATTTAGAATTATTTCTGAGTTATAAGAAGGCATATGAATTAAACGGGAATATGTCAAAGAAATGTGTTATTAGTCTCGTTAGTTGCCATCGCAACCTGAATAAATTTTTTTAGGACAATTCACGAAGAAGGCATTATAATAAAAAAGTGCATTTATGTGAATGTACTAATTGTGCCAAGTTTTATTTAAATCGAAAAACCCGGTTATAGAATAAGGAAAATCACAATACTGAACATTTTTTCTTTCACACCCTGTATCTTAAAAATGGGGCCGTTTTGGAGCTATATGTATATAACATCTTTTTGTTATTTTTGACCAAGGAATCTTCCATTAACCGATGTACCATATGTTTTGAAACACCTGTATAACATTATCCAACAACAAACATATTACCCCAGCGGTAATCTGTCATATGAACGATGCATATACGTCTCCCCAGTAAACATTTTTATAAATGAAAGACCCGTAGTTTTTCTGAGCAAGGGAAAAAGCGGTCAAGGGACCATATTTAATGTTTGACAAACATAATCTATCAGTTGGGTTTGATTGCTCTCCGCATGGAGCGCTTAAGGGAGACCTAACGATGCATATCGCTTTAACTGAATAACAACATAAATATCGGACTGTGCAGTAGCGGTAAGCTACCATATTTCATACTACTAGACTCTTATCTTGTTATAGTAGTGACATAGACATGTAGGGATATATGCATTGCAAAAATTACGATACTTAACTGTTTGATTACTTTCGTTTCGGTAGTAATGGAATTATATCATTTATTTTATCCATGGTTTACTCATATATCATTCTTTTTTTTTAAGTATAAATATACTTTTCCTTGTAGGTCTTCCTACATATGATAATCTATTACCCTGTCAAATAGGTTTCCTTGATGGTACTCAATGACCCAAAAATATTATACAGTTTATAGAGATTATTTTGTTACTCAAATAATGTCTGCATGGACGTAGAGCGCGGACAGAAAGGACAAAAACGGCGGGACGCAGCAAGTGTGTCATGGTAGCGAATTTTTGTAAAAATGCTTTTAATGGACTATATGTCTTGTTTTTAAAAGGAGGACATTTGGTTGGCAGTATAATCTATATATTAGTAACAATATAAGGCATTTCATTGAAATAGCTTTGTTGTTTCAAAAAGTACAAACATTTTCCGAAAATAAACCATAAAACTTCCAGAAAAAACTGGTCCGATTTTCCTGGCCAACGAACCTCTTTAAGCTGTTTACACACCTGCCAGGATATAACTATTCAGAAACAGCTTTAGAACCACAATTAAAAAAATGAAAATTTGCAAAAAATTCTTTTACAGAAAATCACCAATTTTTTTTTACAGAAATTGCCTTCAGTAATGTTACACTAAATTACATTTTTTACAAAAATTCGACAACTTTTCTTTTACAATAATTTACTAAACATTTATTATTAATTATCAACATGTCACAAAAATCTTATAAAAATAAATTCCACAGAAAGACTAAAAACATTTCTGCGAAAACTTTTAAAATTCAGCGACTATTTGAGCGTGCCCATATACAGTACCTTGATTTTTTCGACGAGTAATAGAAAAAAAAGCTCTCTGAATGCGTCATTTCCATGGGCCTCCGTTATCTATTGATAAAAACGTGATATGTGTTTGAAATATGTGCAAGAAGCGTGAAAGGTTGCAAAACAATTTAAATAACTCAAAAACGATGAACGATATTAATTTTTTTACAAACATGCATTATAATTCGCTGAAAAACACAAAAATGCAATAAAATAAGGGGGTGTTCTATTAAAAAAAGAAAGTGTGTATCACCAACGACTTATAGATCACCCTGTGATTGTCAAAATAAGTTTATAAAATGCAGCTTCAGATACCCTATAATTAACGTATATACTTTTTTGTCATATCTTGTATAATAACGGATATATTGAGGGTTGCCGTAGAAAATCGTCACCATGTATAGGTGTAAACAGAAAAAAACTGAAACGGGTTTTTGGGGTTCTAGTTCGCGCTCATTTGAAGAAATCTTTTTAAAATTTATAAGTCGCGGTCTTCTCAATAACGAATTTTTTCGACGAAAATTTGCTAAAATATAGACTATTGAACCATAAACTCTATAGCTGAAACTATTGCCGAAGCATCACAGAGAGGGTCTATTTGAAATGGATTTTCTGAAAACATTTTAGTAAAATGAAGGACAATGATGGTTGAAGCTGAATGCTAAGGCTTTGTAAAACACACTTCTTACGACATATCGTCTACATAATCCGTACTTGTTCCAAATTCGATGTCTGAAAATGGCAAATTTTGACGTTTCAAATCGCGACTTTGACGTTTGAAGAAAAAAAATATCAAATTTTCAAAATATTTTTTCTGTTACTTCTTGACATTTTTGTGTCAAGAAAACTCAACCGATGGATGTAATATTCAATTGGTTTTGTTAATCACACAAAATTTTTTGTTCTTGTGCTTTCATTTGATGACCTATATTATAGTAGAATGTACCATGTTTCCTCAAAATAACTTTGTTGTTACTGTTTGAAAATGTACAAAAAGTTTTCCAAAATAAACATAAAATATTCCCGAAAAAACGGTTTCCTAGCCAACGAACCTTAAGTTACTAGAAAATTGAGTTATTGAAAATTCGCTACCAAAACGCACTTGCCGCGTCCCAAATTTCTTTTCTCACAAACGTGTATTATATTTCTATGAAAAATGCAAAATTGCGCAAGAGCTGTGCGATTAAAAAAAGTCTCAACGCAGCAAGTGCGTTATGGTAGTGAATTTTCATAAAAATGTTTTTAATGGCAGATATGTCTTTTTTTAATGAAAGCAGGCATCAAATTTTACTAAATATTTTTACACAAAATTCTGCTAAAAGCATACATAAAATTCAAATTATATACCTAATCTGTAATTTAAATTGAAAATTAAATAATTTATTTGCACGAAAATCCATTAAAACCCAATTTTCGACGAATTTTATTTAAAAAATGTTCCATCAATTGATTAATTTTTCATACAAAAATTTTCAAATGTTTCTTCAAAGAAAATTCATTAAATTCATTTATAAGAAAATTCGCTACCAAAATAATATTTTTCACAAGAAAATTCGCGAATAAAAATAAATTAAATAAATAAAAAAATTCTGGACGCAGCAAGTGCGTTATGGTAGTGAATTTTCATAAAAATGTTTTTAATAACAAATATTTGTGTTTTTTTTAAGAAAGCAGGCATCAAATTTGGTTACCAGTATAACCTATATAGTAAAAACAATGTGCCATGTTTCATCAAAATAACTTTATTGTGTGAAAATATACAAAAATTTCCAAAAGTAAACTTAAAGTGTTCCCGAAAAAACACGTTTCTTGGTCAACCTTATAGGTTAATAGCAAATTGAGCTGTTCAAATATGAAACATTTGATCAAAATTCGCTACCATAACGCACTTACTGCGTTCAGAATTTCTTTTGTTACAAACATGCATTATATTTCGATGGAAAATGCAAAAATGCAATAACATAAGGCGTGTTTGATTAAAAAATATATGAAACATTTGATCAAAATTCGCTACCATAACGCACTTGCTGCGTTCAGAATTTCTTTTCTTACAAACGTGCATTATATTTCGATGGAAAATGCAAAAATGCAATAACATAAGGCGTGTTTGATTAAAAAAAAAGGAAATTTGTATCACCAACGACTTATGGGCCATCCTGTGATTGTAGAAATATTATTTTAAGATGTAGCTCAAGACACCCTATAATTAATATATACAAAATTTTTTCGTCTCTTATATAATAACAGATATATTGAGCTTTATTGATTTTTTACGAAAATTCGACAAAAATTGTATACCATTAAATGATAAACTCTATAGCTAAGGCTACTTGTCAAGCATCAGAGAAAGGGTCTATTTGAAATGAATTTTCTGCAAATATTTTAGTAAAATGAAGGACAATGACGGTTGAAACTAAGACTTTAGGGTTTGTAAAACATCCTTCTTGAAACATTTTATTTCTATAGCTCGTATTAGATTCAAGTTATTTGCCTAAATGTTGCCAATTTTGACATTTTAAATCGCCACTTTGACGTTTTGAGGAAAACCCCAATTTATTTTCCTTTAAATGCCTATAACTTGTTTGTCTTTCGAGCTATATAGCTAAATTTTGGTATGTAACTTACCTATAAGGATATAAACCTGCGTGCCAAATTTGGTTGCCCTTACTTTGTTGATTCCGGAGATATACATTTTTTTCGAAAGAAAACGCAAAATTTTCCGGGAAAACCTAGGCAGATTTTCCTGGCTAACGAACTTATCCAAGCTATTTGCAAAAGGAATTTTTTCACCAAATTTAATCAAAATCGGGCCATTATTTTTTGAGTTATCGGTGTGATACATATATATATATATATATATATATATATATATATATATATATATATATATATATATATATATATATATATATATATATAAATATATATATATAAATATATATATAATATATATATATATATATATATATATATATATATATATATATATATATATATATATATATATATAAATATATATATATATATAAACATATAAAAATTGAAACTGACCTTGGATATGTTTTCTGGGGGGCCTAATTAGCGCTCATGTGAAGAAATTTTTTCAAAATTCAAAAGTCGGGATCTCCTCATTAGTGAATTTTTTTTAAGAAAATTCACTAAAACAACTGGTCAGATTTTCCTGATCAACCAACCATTTCAAGTTATTTACACACCTACCAAAAGATAATTTTTCACAACTTTTTCGACGCCATAAAAATTTCATTAAAATTTGCAAACAATTTTCCAAGAAAATTCGTAAACATTTTTTTTAACAACTGATCAAACATTTATGATTAACTATCAAAATTTCACAAAAACAAAAAATGATTTCTACAAAGCACAAAAAAAATTCTCTGAAAACTGGCTAAATATCTTTTTACACAAAATTTTGCAAAAAGAATACATAAAATTCAAATTATATATCTAATATGTAATAAAAATTGAAAATAAAATAATTTGTTTGCACGAAAATCCACTAAAACCCTATTTTCGATCAATTTCGTTTAAAAAATGTTCCATAAATTAACATATACAATTTTGGTTTATTAGCGGATATATTGAGCTTCCTTCTACGATAATTCGCTGAAAATTATAAACTATTAAACCATAACCTCTAACTAAAGCTATTGCCAAAGCATCAGAGGAAGGGTTTATTTCAAATGAATTTTCTGGAAATATTTTAGTAAAATTGACTAAAGTCGGGACGCAACAAGTGCGTTATGGTAGCCAATTTTCATAGAACTGTTATGTTAAATACGTTTTTTTTTAAAGAAAGACATAAAATTTAGTAGATAGTGTAACTTTTATAGTAGAAACAATGTACCGTATTTCATCAAACTAACTTTCTGTTTGAAAAGGTACAAAAAATTTTCGAAGAAAATTTAAAATTTCCCCAAAAAAAAATTCTGACTTTCGGGGCCAACACATAATTTAAACAAAAATTACACCAGCCAAGATACAATTATTCACAGAAAGCTTTTTACCAGAAATTAAAAACATGTTCACGTACATGAAGTCATGTCAACAATCTGTTTCATGAAAATTCGCCATGTTTTTACAAAGAGTAATTTGAGAGCGTCTGTATATGGCAATTGGATTTTATTGACGAATAATATAATTGGAAATCTCCCTAATTGCCATTTTCATAGGACTCCGATTTCCATTGGTAAAAATTATTGCCCTCCAAGGCCCAGTCTCTTAATGTTCTCGAAGATTCTTAGGAACCACACCAGTTGACGACATGAGTATTATTATTATTATTATTATTATTATTATTATTATTATTATTATTATTATTATTATTATTATTATTATTATTATTATTATTATTATTATATATTATTATTATTATTATTATTATTATTATTATTATTATTTATATTATTATTATTTTCATTACTTGAGGGTTAAGTTATTACAGTAACAAAGTTTAAAATAGGCTATGTAGTAGAAACAATGTACCATATAATATCAAAATTACTTATTATTTGAACATGTACAAAAGTTTTCCGAAAATAAACTTAAAATGTTTCCGAGAAAACTGGTTTCCTAGCAAACAAACCTTAGGTAAATAGCAAATTGAGTTATTGAAATTTGAAAGATTTAATGAAAATCCGCTACCAAAACGCACTTACTGCAACTAATTTTTTTTACAAACATGCATCATATTTTGATAAAAAATGCACAAATGCAATAATATAAGGGTGTTGGAATAAAAAAAAAACAATTGCTGCGATCAGGAACGACTTATGGACCAGCCTGTGATTGTCAAAATATTTTTATAAGCTTAAGACACTATAATTAATGTATACAATTTTTTCTCGTATCTTGTATAATAACAATTTTATTGAGCTTTACCGTAGAAATGCATCACCTTGTATATATGCAAACAGATAAAAACTGAAGGTAAACCCGGAACTGGAATTCTAGGGGGCCTAGTTTGCGTTCATTTGACGAAATCTTTTTAAAATTGAAAAGTCGCGGTGTCCTCGATAACGAATTTTTTCTACGAAAATTAGCTAAAAATTATAGACCGTTAAACCATAAACTTAACTAAAAATACAGCCAAAGTATCAACTTAGCTAAACCTACAACCAAAGCATTAGAGAAGGGGTTTATTAGAAATGAATTTTCTGTAAATATTTTAGTGAAATGGAGGACAATGGCGGTTAAATCTGAAACTTAAGGGTTTGCAGAACACTCTTCTTGCGACATTTTCTTTACGTAATCCGTATTTGTTTCAGGTTCTTTGCCTAAATGTTGCGAATTTTGACGTTTCAAATCGTGACTATGACGTTTTGAGGAAAACCCCATCTTTTTTAAATGCCCATAACTTTGTTGCATTTTAAAGTATAGATCTAAATTCTGGTACATGGGTCACCGTTTATAATACAAACACGCATACCAAATTTGGTTGCCCTTACTTTGCTATCTCCGGAGATATAATTTTTTTCAGAAAGAAAACACCAAATTTTCCGGGAAGACACTGGCCGATTTTCCTGGCTAACGAACTTGTCTAAACCACTTGCAAAAGGAGGGTACTTACCAAATTTGGTCAAAATGGGCTCATTATTTTTTGAGTTATCGGTGTGATACATATATATGGGACAAAATGCGAGATTACTTTTCCTCATTTCCATGGACGTCTGTCTGCTTCTCTCATCCTGACCCCTCTAAAATCTCACAAAACGTCACTGAAGTTATCCAAGCTGGCATGGAATTATTTATTACACGTACACAGAAAACCTCTGCAGCCACTCAAAACCCCTGGTTCTCTAAATCGTGTTTCAAGGCCAGACTTGAAAACGGCAAAGTTCACAAAACGATTCTACACAATCCCAGTCAAGAAAACCGTCAAGCATTTAACGACGCAAGAAACCGCTATGTCCGCATTATTTCCAAGGCAAAATACTCGTTTAATAACTACATCAAAAGCAATGTCCTCTTAAGCTCCAGCGGCAGCAAACCCTTCTGGACTCTTGCTAAATCTATTGGGAATAATTTCTGCAAGAGCACGTTCCCACTTGTCTCAGGGGATGAAATTGTTTCTACCGCCCTGGGCAAGGCTGAACTTTTTGCCTCGTTGTTCGCCGGCAATTCTACTCTCAACCCACCTCCAAATGTTCAACCACCAACAGTACCCAATGTCGTGCATAAAATGGCGGATATGATTTTCAAAACTAAAAAGGTACGAAAGATGCCCTCTTCTCTTAATACCAGGAAAGCCTCTGGGCTTGACGAGATCCCAGCAATTGTTCTCAAGAAATGCGCACCAGAACATGCTCCTGTCCTGACCCGTCTGTTTCAGACATCTTACAATGGAGGCATATTCCCTAGTAACTGGCAAACTGCTCGAGTACAATCCGTCCCCAAGAAAGGATCCAATGCGCTTCCTAGCAACTATAGGCCCATTTCTCTCCTTTCAGTCGTCTCTAAAGTGATGGAAAAGTATATAAACACCGAATTACTAAAATTTCTTGAAAAACACAGTGTAATTCACGACAGGCAGTATGGATTCCGTCAGCGCAGATCAACTGCCGACCTCCTTTCCTTTGTCACCCATTTTTGGAACAAGTCTATGGAACTACACGGTGAATCCCAGATTGTCGCTCTAGACATATCCAAAGCATTCGACCAGGTCTGCCACGCAGCGCTGCTTAATAAACTTCCGGTCTATGGCCTACCACCAAAACTCTGCACCTGGACAGAAAATTTCCCCTCCAACCGGAGCATTAGTGTTGTCGTGGATGGCCATTCCCCTAAACTGTACCGAATTAATGCAGGAGTTTCTCAAGGTTCAGCTTTAGCCCCTACTCTGTTTCTTCTTCACATCGATGACCTCCCCTCTAGCATATCCAACCCAGTTCCCAGTTACGCGGACGACAGCACCCTCCACTCAAATATACAATATTCTAAGCCTGTCTATTTAGCCCAAATGGATGAGGATCGCAGACTCACGGAGGGTTCTGTCTCCGTGGATCTCCAAAAAATATTAGACTGGGGAAGTAGACATGTTGTACAATTTAACTCCACCAAATCACAGTCTTGCTTTCTTTCTCATTAAAAATACACCAGCCCTAGACCCATCACAATGAACAGCCAAGTTATTCAAAGTAATGAGTCCTTTCCACTTGTTGGCATTTATGTGGATCAAAATCTCAATTGGAACCAACATGTCACATCAATTGCAGAAGCGGCTGCTAAGAAATTAAGTTTCCTCTTCCGGGCTCGCAAATACTTTTTACCAGATAATCTCTATACCTTATATACTTCACAAATAAGACCAAACCTCAAATACTGCTCCCACTTCTGGGGTGCTGCTACCGCTTCTGCACTCGCTATCCTGGACTTCATTCAGAAGAGAGCTATACGTCTCATCGGTGACCCTAGCCTCAGCCAAACGCTGCCAACCCTTGTCCACTGACGTGCCTTTGGTGAACTCTCTCTCTTTTATAGATATCTGCACGGGCACTGCTCAGAGGAGCTTTCTTCCATAGTTCCTCCACCTGCTGCCCCCAACAGATCTACCAGGGGAACAGAGCGAATGCACCCTTTTACTGTCCAGGTCACCAGACATAGAACATCTTGGTATGCCCGCTCTTTTGTCCCGACGACTTCCAAGTTGTGGAATTCCTTGCCGGCACATGTTTTTCCTTCTCCGCCGAACCTTCAAACCTTCAAGTCCAGAATTAACAAGTTGCCCATTTCCTCCTTGTCGACACCCACGGTACGATAGTATTTAGGCTGTAAGCCCTCGTGGTGTGTTGTTGAAATATATATATATATATATATATATATATATATATATATATATATATATATATATATATATATATATATATATATATATAAATTGAAACTGACCCCGGGTATGGGTTTTAGGGGTCCTAGTTCACGCTCATTTATAGAAATTTTTCAAAATTTAAAAGTCGGGATCTCTTCAATAGTGATGTTTTTTTAAAGAAAGTTCACTAAAAATGTTGTATTCTAAAAAGATCTTTGTTCAGTATGAACAAGAAGCTGACTATATTGTAAGAGCTTTCCTTTGACTGAGTTATATCTCTTTCTAATTTCGTCAGTAATATATGTAACTTTACATTTATTTCATTGTTGCGAGTACGGCTTTTGAAGCAGCTTCATATACGTGTGTATAAATTAACACAGCATCTACCAGAGTGAAACAAGAATTCAAACACGGAACGGCTATATGAATAATTAATACGAGTTCGCATCTCTCTGAAACAGAAAGTTTTTCCATATCCATCAGCCTGTGAAATATACGCCCAGTACAATGATATATTGTATATTTTTATTAAATAAAACATCGGATAAAATTCTATCCTTGTCACGCATGACTTGTACAGCGGTCATGATGGGCATATAAAACACAAATGAAAATGATGAATAGCAAAGAATTGGCTTGTCAGTATGAATGTATATTTTCAACAATCACATTTAATGGGTCTAATGCCTATCACTGTCAACACCGTGTAAAAATAAATGTTCGGATGCACGTTTTGTTAGTCTGGTAATTAACGATAACTTGATTTAATTTTTTAATTTTGTTGTTGGCAACTTTTTTATCCGTAAATGAAAATCCAACAGCTATCAGGTCTCGGCAACAGGATTTTCTCCATGAACAAAAGATGCACCAAACTTCAATTAGTTCAGACGCTGTAAACATTAGCTAACCTGAAAAAAATGCAGATAGGATTTCGACCAGGAATGCAATTTTTAAAAACCAGTTTGCTGGGACAACTGTTTTACACAAAATATCAAAAATTATTGACAATCTCTACAAAAAAGGTATCTTAGATAATACAATCTGCAGTATACTCTCGATTATCAGAGTTAATGGAGGTTTATATATATATATATATATATATATATATATATATATATATATATATATATATATATATATATATATATATATTTATATATATATATATTATATATACAAACCGGCTTAGTTCGTCTACCTAGGTGCGATATAAATACATTGTAGCTGCTAAGCTACCAGCAGACAAAGGCAACGCTACAGTAATACTCGACGGAACAGACTATATACAAAAGATGGACAATATACTAAACAGCACAGACTACAAACAAATCCCTAACGACCCTACAACTTATCTTGAAAAGAAAACCAAAACTATCATCAACAACTCCCAACTCAGTCCTGACCTCAAAAAAGAACTAATCCCCCGCGAAAAATCGTCTCGCATCCCTAGAAAATACGATCTCCCAAAAATCCATAAGCCTGATATTCCCCTTTGCCCTATCGTAAGTGCTCACCGTTCACCCACACAAAAACTTGCAAAACATCTAGCTAAAACTCTCCAACCATTAGTAGAAAACGCTACTTCCTATGTCAAAAACTCCACCCATTTCATTGACCTTCTTCAAAACAACACCATTTATCAAAACGACATCCTAGTTAGCTTTGATATAGTTTTCTTATTCACTAATATACCTCTATCTGAAACGCTTGACATTCTTAACAATAAACACAATATTTCCCACGATACCTTAGCTCTTCTAGAAAAATGCACATCTAACACTTATTTCCTTTTTCAAAACAAATTTTACAAACAAGTTCTAGGTGCTCCAATGGGTTTACCACTCTCTCCTGCATTGGCTAACATTTTCATTGAAAACTTCGAGACACAAGCCCTCAATTCATCCCAAGTTAAACCAACCTGCTGCTACGATACGTTGACGATATTTTTGCTGTCTGGCCACACGGTAAATAATCTCTAGACGAATTCCTTTCTTACCTAAATAACATCAACCCCCAAATTCAGTTCACCACGGAAATATTAATTTTTCTTTGCCTTTCTTAGATTTACGCATTACTAAAAACCCAGTCAGAGGATTTTCTTACACTGTCTACCGAAAACCAACCCACACTAATCGTTATCTTAACGCCCAATATCACCATCACCCATCGCAACTAAATTCCGTTGTTCGAACACTAGTAACACGATCCCTTAGACTAACGGACAACAACAACAAACAGACAGAATTAAACTTTTTAAGACAGACATTGCTTGAAAACGGATACGACAACAATCACATACTACGAAACATTAGAAACGTACAACAACAAACCACTACACCACGACAAGAACAAACAGAGTCCACACAACAACACACATCGTTTCTACCATACATTAAAGGTGTCACCGACAAAATCAGCCGAATTTTTAGAACCCATAATATCAAAGCCGTATTAACAACAGAGCAAAAACTGTAAAAATCTGATAAAAACTCCCATGGATACGATTCCAAACGAATCCCACGGAGTTTACGAAATTCCTTGTTCAGACTGTTCCCGAACTTATGTAGGACAAACAAATAGACGCATCTACAATATAATATATGAACACACCCTCTCAGTTAGAAAATCCGACCCCTCATCGGCGCTGGCCATGCATCATATTCATACAGGACACAAAATAGACTTCGATAATGCCAAAACAATAGCACCGGTTAACAACTTCAAAACGAGAATTATCCGCGAAGCAATCGAGATTGAAAAACGTCCCGATTGTTTAAATAAGAGAGATGATGGTCTTCGCCTTCCGACCACTTGGAAACCTATTATATCTTCATTACAAACACACAAACAGAAAATAAATTTCACAGACAATTTTATTGCCCCCATTATCTGTCTGTCTCTTAATCCTACTCATCCTTTAAGTACCGTGACCAAAGCCCCCCACTTAATTGACCTTGACCCTACTACTTTCACTGACAACGAAGCAGGTAGACGGAACGACATATATAAGACAGGACTTGCAACGAACTGCCAGATCTCTCTGAGGCCTAGGGTTGAACACACTGAGACCTCACAGACGATCTCCGGCGAGATTTGGAGAGTAGGCAGATTGAGGCTCCGTAATCGAGCTACAACAACCCAACCCACCTTTGTCCATCGCTCTAAGGAGGAGGAAGATTGAGGCCTTAGAGTGTTCCTACATATTTCCTTTACCTTTTGAAACCAACCAAACCCACCTTTGTCCACCGCTCTAAGGAGTAGGCAGATTGAGGCCTTAGAGTGTCCTTACATATTTCGTTACATATTTCGTTTACCTCTTGAAAATGGCTCCAAAACAGGAGCCGACACGTCGAGTTTTCAGAAATTCCGGAAGCGGTTCAACCCGAGAACAAAGTAGGTCTCATATATATATATATATATATATATATATATATATATATATATATATATATATATATATATATATATATTTATTTATTTAAATAAGTAAGGCGAGGTAAGGTGAAGGGTACTTTCGGTTAAACCGGAAGTATATTTATAAGAAAATAATTTTTTGCAGATGTATTATGCGCCATTATACTTGCTTACAAAGTTTTTTCATCAATACAATCGTTTTCAGTTTAAACATATTTGCTGCTTCCATACTTCATCATAACCCTGTGTGTTAAAAATTACAGATGAAAATTATCATTATAAGCAAGAAGATTTCTAAAAACTGGTTGCGTGTTACACCCTACAAAACAAAAAAAATTAGCGCAACAATGTGGCGAAAAAATTGGCTTACTGATTTACTGGGCGTCAGCTAAGCTGTTGGATAATATGCATTGAACGTACGGAAGAGGTAAATAATTGGACTGCATCCACTTAAGACTTAGAAAAGTCTATACTAAAACTGCAGGCGAGAATGGTGCAAATCTAACATAATCCATCTGATTTAAGATAATCTACAATTCAAGTAGGTAAAAGTTGGAAAGTAATTTTGCTTTTAAACAAAACTCGGGACATGCAAAGCAAGACCTAAGCACACCTCTGTCTCTACTATTCTTCGGAGTACAATCTAGAGAAATCGCTTTAGGGTGCGATTTCTTTTATTGTCCTGATCTCCCGAAAAGTTTTTCTTTAAATGAAATGGTCTCTGTTTTGCCTGAATAAGTTTCTGCTTTTTTACGTACACATCAATAAAACTTTTAAATACACAATTCGAAAATGACAAAGTTGGAACGCGTAATGTGGAAACCGCGACACGTATTATATGGGAAGGTTTCTTATGCGGTAGCGAAAGTAGATACAAATTTAATACAGTTTTCAATCAGAGATCTGCCGATTTATAGGATACACTTACGAGTAAAACACACAAACAGCACAAGTTTTCAAAATCACTTAAGAACCAGTTTTATTCCAAGCAAGTTACGCGAATATAATATCATGTTTAAAACTACGTCTTCAAATTTTTTACATACCTGTTACATATACCGGGTGGCCAATTAAGCGAGGTAAGCGGCTATATCTCCGAAACCGTTCACCATAGAGCTTTGGGAAAAATATTTTTAGTAAATATGGCCAAGAAAAATCGTTGGAAATTATTTTCAAGTTCGTCAGATGCCGGCTAGGGGGCGTTACACCAACAGGAAATGGAAAAAATAGGACATCTCAGTAATATGTCCAGATAAACTGTGTTGAAAATACCGGCAGATAAATGTCGTGTGATCCACGAACAATTTCTGTTTTGACTATTTTCTCTAACTCCTCAGACAAAGTGGTGGGGGTAAGGCAAACATTGATTATCAAAAAATGCAATATCTCGGGATCGCCTCACTGGAAGATATTGAACTTACTGTCATTTAAAAGAGTATTTCTTGCTCTATCAAATGCATTGCAAGCCATGTCTTTGTTATTGTTACTGTAATCACTAGATGGCGCTTTTAAAAAATTTAACACATTTTATGATTTGTCTCAAGAAACCTAAATACAATGATATAAATATTACTACACAGATAGAAAGAGGACTAAAGGCCAAAGTAAGTGGTGAAAATCCCAAGTCTCTATCTTTTGTTTAGCCGGAGATATTAATGAAAAACTTATAAAACTGGAATTTAAACAAAAACACTTTTAGCATTGACTTTTTTAAAGATTGAAAACAGAAATTTATTAATTTACAAATTTAGTTTTATAGTTTTTTGTTAAAAATAAGACTTATTTATGCATTTTTAACGCAACTATAACTTATTCGTTCGGTCCAATAATTATACTCTAAAACTGGAATAGGTAGGCTTTGGAAAAAAGACAAAACTACAATACTTTAAAGAAACGTCTAATTTGTTACTCTGAATTCTTTGGTGTATAATTTAAATATTAAAAATGTTGTTTACAAATGATGAAGCCGTTGATATGTTTGGTGTTTACTTTATGTGCTTTCAAAATGCGGCAGTTGCTGAAAGAGTGTATGCAATGCGGTATCCGAATCGCTACCATTACAAGAGTTTTTCCTCGCTTGGTGCAAAACTTACGTGAAACTGGAAGCTTAAGCCGACCGGTGCTGCGGAGGCACCGTTTTTCCAGAACTGAAGAAAATATTATTAATGTTTTGGCATATATAGAACTTAATCCTCATGTTAGCACAATAACATTGCATCTTGACTTGGGAATATCACGGACCACCATCCAAACTATTTTGAAAGAGTATAGATAAGCTTATTATATCGTGAAATTCAACATAGTTATTGTTATTTATCTCACATGGATTATAATGACGGTTGTGAAAATGATCAGACGACAGTCGTAAAAATTATGATATGATAACATGACATGTTACCATAATGATCGTTTATGATCCAAGTAAGATACAAAACTTTATCTGCTGGCATTCATTAAAACTTAAGACCCTTAAAAGATTTGAATACTATTTGCAATACGATGAAACTGACATTTTTTACTTAATTTCATTGGTGTGAATGTAGCGTCTGTTTGTCTTTATTATTGAATTAGTTAGCCAAAGATTCGTGTTTTCTTTTCGTTGTAGTAGCAGTAGTGTTATAGTGAATCTCATTATCGCAGTCTGGGCTGTTCACCCAAGCTAGACAGTTACATAATCAATCACCAAAATCTTCGCATATCAAAAACAAGTACGTTTTGTCGAGTTTAGTTGATTTTTGATATATGAGTACTATTTTACTCAAAGTCTATTGACAACATTGAACTTACCACAACTGTTCAACTTTCAACGTAGTAACAGTTAAGCTTTATGAATTGTTGATGACGTAACTGTCTAGCTTAAGTGAACGCCCCTTGTGGTATAATGAACAGCTTTATGTTACTTAAATCCGATAACATAATGCGTCTATTATGTCAGCAGATAAATATATTTTTGTTACAATGTCCCTTTAAATATATAATGATAATTACTTTGATTTTTAGACTACACTCTTAGCATATTGTTTTGAATCAAGCGCTGAATGAGCAGGATTATGATCGGAGGCTGGATCATTGCCATTGGCTTTTAGACATGATCAATGAAAATCCTAATTTTTTAACGCAAATTCTTTGGACGGACGAGGCTACTTTTCATAGCGACGGTAATGTGACTTTGTATAATATGCATTATTGGTCTACCGAGAACCCCCACTGGATGCGAGAAGTTCAACATCAAGGACGTTGGAGTCTTAATGTATGGTGTAGCGTAATAGGAGATACAATTATTGGACCCTATTTCTTTGACCAGTTTCTTACTGGTAACCTCTTCTTGGAGTTTCTAAGAAATGAATTGCCAGTCTTATTGGAAGATATGCCCCGTGGAAGCAGGCAAAATGTGTTTCTGCAGCTGGATGGTTGTCCAGCACATTTTTCAATTAATATGCGAGAACATCTCGATGACACGTATGCAGGCCGATGGATAGGAAGATGAAGCATATTTCCCTGGTCAGTGAGGTCACCTAACTTAACATGCTTAGACTTTTATTTGTGGGGACGAATAAAGGACCTTGTCTTCCAAACAAAGCCTACGAGCAAGGAATATATGAAGAATAGACTCCGAAATGCAACAACAGCGGAAGTGGAGCTGCCGTTTTTTCTACTCGAAATAAGCTCGAGCAGTGTGCAGAACGTGACGGCAGATACTTTGTGCATTAAAAGAGACTCTAGAGTGCTTATCTTTTAGAATTACATACAGAGGGAATGAAATATTTTGTTTTAGATTGCAGTATCAGTTTTCCATTAATATCTCCGGCTAAACTAAAGATAGAGACTTGGGATTTTCACCACTTGCTTTGGCCTTTAGTCTTCTTTCTATTTATGTAGTAATATTTATATCATTGTATTTAGGTTTATTGAGAAAAATCATAAAATATGTTAAATTTTTAAAAAGCACCATCTAGTGATTACAGCAACAATAACAAAGACATCGCTTGCAATGCAGTTGATAGAGCGAGAAATGCTCTTTGAAATGACACTTAGTCCAATATTTTCCAATGATGATATCTTGAGATATTGTATTTTTTCATAAACAATGTTTGCCTTACCCCCACCACTTTATCTGAAGAGTTAGAGAAAAATAGTCAAAACAGAAATTGTTCATGATACACGCGGCATTTATCTGCAGGTATTTTCAATACAGTTTATCTGGACATATTACTGAGCTATCCTATTTTTTCCATTTCCTCTTGGTGTTACGCCCCCTAGCGGGCATTTGACGAACTTGAAAATAATTTCCAACGATTTTTCTTGGCCACGTTTACTAAAGATATTTTTTCCCAAAGCTCTTTGGTGAACGGTTTCCGAGATACAGCCGCTTACCTCGCTTAATTGGCCACCCGGTACAATAAATTATTTATTTTCTGATCAACAAAATATATATTATTTTTTAATAAAATTATATAGTCATGAGAACAGTGTCCAGCATACATGTGCATATAATGGCATATCTTCGCTTCGACAAGTCGGTCTTAACTCAGGCATTGACATAACATGCAGTGGAGAATACAGTGACTATACAGGGTCCTACGTAGACTTTCCCTTAGCCGTTTCTGGAGTACGGCTCACAATTGAATTCCGAAAATTTACGCACGTTGGTTTCTCAACATTTCCAGTTCACTGAAAATATTTATGTTAGTATGGAACTTCCGGTTATACCGGACGTAGACATCAACTTTCTTATTTCAAATAAAAGATGGCGTTTTTTATTACGGATATAGATTGTTCGTCAAATTTTATGGTAGGTTTTACTACCATGTTATGTAATTTTTCTCAACCATTTTCGAGATATTTGACTTTTTTTAAAAATTTCTTAAAAACATTGTCACATTTACACACCTGTATCTCTCTCATTTTTCAACATGAAGAGTTAAAATTTTAAAGTGCAAATTCTAAAATGCCACAAAATATTTGTAATTTACTAAAGCTAGTACAAGTTAGACAGGGTGTCCGAAATAGACCGGTAAATCCTGACAACTTTAAAACCTAGTAACTCTCTTATTTTAAATAGAACACCCTATATTCTATAACGTTACTTCATGAACTTTTTATTGTTTTTTTTGATTGGTATTGGCATTCCATATACCTAAGTTCTACCGATTTGAATATATTTAAACATTATTTGCGATAAGAAATATTTATTATTCAGTTTATCAGGTTGCCTAGGAGATGAAAATTTTAAACGTCATCTTCCGACATAAGTAAAATATGCGACGACTTTTCAATATAACTTTTATTTACGAGGAGTATAATCGAATTATTAACAGAAGATGTCGTGTGGTTGCAAAGAGATTTCCACATAAACATAGATCAACTCGTTACATGATAAAAACACTACTAAAAAAATTCTAAGAATGGAGTGTTTCGTACAAAATTTCATAAGAGTAAAGCATTTTTAGCGAACAAGGAGATTTGTGTGTTATCAATTCACAATAAATCTTCGAAATTTGCACCGTACACTTCGAGGCATTTAAAGACTCTTTTAATGATCGTACCCATGGCTCGAGAAAGGTAATCTTGCTCCATTGCGTTGAAGCCCTCTAATACTCTAGCTATCATATCTTGTTTTGTAGTAGGTGGTTCCTGGTAAACCTTGTTCTTAATGCATGCCCAGATACTAACATCTAGTGGAGTCAAGTCTGGTGAGCGGGCCGGCCAACGATGGGAACCACCGTTAGCTATCCATCTGTCTTTAAATGTTTCCTGGAGTAGGTCGCTTACTATCTGTTATTTGTGTGGTGGAGCTCTATCTTGTTGATACCAAACTTCTGCAGCTTCGTGTTCATGCAAGGAGTTCAGCGCTGGTATTTTTACTTGCTGCAGAATGCGACAATATCCAGGACCTCTGAATACTGCAAGTTTATAATTAGTTCTTACCTTTTTCCAATCTTACCATTATTACTGATATGAATAAAAGGGTCATATTTTAAAATTTACTTTCAGTGAGTTTAATAAATATTTTAATAACATAATGTACTAATACGCAAATGAAATTCAGTATTGCTTAATATTATTGGTACCAACCTGTTAAGTTATCATCATAAATGTTAGGGGCAAAAATTCTATGGTTTTTTACTGCGCAAAATACAGTGATACTCCAACAGTCCTGGAAATTTTGTTCTCTAGTAATGTGAGGATTTTCGTCCAACCAATAGTGACTATTGTGACGATTGAACATGCCCCTCTTTAAAATTTTCTTGAGAAATTTTCATCTTCTTGAGTTTTCAAAAGATACCATTGGCAAAATTCTACACCCCGGGAAAAATCCCCAGGTTCTAAATGGTGTATTAAAGTGAACAAAAATGGTGTCCATTTGTTAATTTTTCGAATTCTGTGAATAGTTCATCTTGAAAGATGCAAATTTTTACTGCAACCTCTGATTGACGCATGCGGATAAGCAGTAAAAAATTCCAAAACATTTATTTGTGTCTTTTTATTGCCCAATAGCGGTTTATTTTTATTACCTTCTGAACAAAACGTTCCATTCTCAGAACAATTTTTCAATAATCTTATGATCATGTCAGGAGTTGGTCTATGTCTATCTGGAAATCTCTCTGCAAACACACATGTTCCGCTAACAATTCGACTACACTATCCGTAAATAATAATTAAATTAAAAAAGTCATCGTTTGAGTAATTTAAGTGTGCCATTATTGTGGAAAATACACTCTTTTATTAAAATACAATTGACAAACGTACTTTACAGTACAGAAATTGAGTTTGCTGGCGAAAGATGACGTTTAAAATTTTCATCTCCTAGACAACCTGATAAACTGACTAATAATTATTTCTTATCGCAAATAATGTTTAAATATCTTCAAATCTGTGGGAAGTAGGTATAGGGGATGCTGATACCAATCGAAAGAACAGTAAAAATACATGAAGTAACGTTATAAAATATAATAATTTAGGTTTTAAAGTTTTCACGATTGACCCGTTTATTTCGGACACCTGTCTAACTTGTACCAGCTTTAGTAAATTAAAATAAGTTTGTGGCATTTTAGAATTTGCACTTTGAAATTTCAACTTTTCAGGTTGAAAAATAAGAGACACAGGTGTGCAAATGTTTTTGAAGAAATTTTGGAAGAAAGTCACATATCTCGAAAATGGTTGAGAAAAATGACATAACATGTTAGTAAAACCTACCATAAAATTTGACGGGCAATCTAGATCCCTAATGAAAAACACCATCTTCTATTTGAAATAAGAAAGTTGACGTCTACTTCCGGTATAACCCGAACCACACTAATGTCAATATTTTCAGTGAACTGGAAATTTTGAGAAACCCACGTGCTTGAATTTTTAGAATTCAATTGTGAGCCGTACTCCAGAAACAGCTAATGGAAGATCTACGTGGGACACCCTGTAGACAAGACAGTCGCGACAACAGGACCTAAGCCAATACCACCTATAGTTATAAATACACTTGGAGAACCGAATATTCTGAATATTTCATCCTTTGATGAAGCTAACTTTGTTAGCGAAACGATCGTTAGGTCTTAAAAAATATGTGTTGTGGTGAACGTGTTCTTTAGTTTCTGTATCAATATGAATTAAGGGATTAAATGAACTTTCATGTTTCTCATCTAGGCGGTTATCACTCACATCGTCACAAAATGTGTTGATATGAATATTTCCGTAATGTCGCGATTTACGAGTTAATAAGGATCGAATTCGAAGTCTTTTTTCTGTTTCGTATAATTGTCGCCAGTACATGTTATGTTTCCCACCTGCCATTTGTCTGTATTTTCCAAACCAATACCCAAGTGGATCAGTATGCAATTTGCCCAATAATATATAATTCGTTCGCAGTTCATTAAAACAGGATTTACAAATTTCTGATAGCAAATATTAAATCGTATTTACCAAACATCTCACTACCTAAGCCTTGACCATGTTAATTTTCGACTCACTAAAATCAAGCCAGTATTGTATTTCAATGAACTTTATTCCTGCTTTTCAAATCCTTGAGTTAAGTGCTTCTTGGACAGCAGTCGCGTTCCCTGCAAACAGCGCTGTGCCACCTCTCAAAGGATCAGCAAGAAAGTTTGTGTGTTTTAAGATTTTCTTTTAAGACTTTATACCTACAATGACTCTCCTTATGTTTAATTTAATCTGGGTTATCTTACAACATATCTTAGCTTGTGCAAACAGCAGCAGAGAATCCTTCAAAGACCCATTCCTAGATCATCAAACATTCAAATTGTAACTTGCCTCGCAACTCACATATGATCCTGTAACTATAAAGTAAGCAATTAAGTTAAATTCTCTGATGTGTTGTAAATGCATGTTTCATCCAACCTGACATAACATTCGTTTAGAGCCCACTAAAAACTACATCAAGTTGATGTTTATCTTTAGTGGCAATTCTGTCGACCCTCTTGTTACTTGTTACATAGTACTGTATCCCAGATTCCGGCCCGCCTTCACTGGTGTCTCTGTGACGTTCCCTCTTGCAACGTCACCGACGTCTGGACAAACAAACACCGCCTCTTTATTGCGAAGACACTGTTGCCAAACACGTGATAATTCTCTTGGACACAAAGTAAGTGTTGGTGAATGTGGTGGGGATGTAATTTATTACTGTTACAAAATGACGGCAGATACTTCTTTGCAGCATAATAATAAAGAAATCGAGTTGCAATTTTATAAATTAGAGACAATCCGTGAGTTATAGGAATTTAGTTTTCTTACTTCTTCATCACTCTTGCGATATTTTAATGCATTGTGCAGATGACGCCCCAGCTAACCTTTAATGCTGGCCCAGTATTGGCGTCATAGCCGGTACCCGGCACTTGCATTGCTGGAGAAGTGCCTGAATACAATGCTGGGCCGGTAACTATAGGAAACTCTGGCCAGCATCTGGCCAACAGTCTCTTAGCCAGCACATACACTACAGATCAGGTACGTTACCAATGCTACTGAGTTACTTGATTTCAATATCAAGTCTGCATTTCTCAGGCACTTATATCAAGTGCTCAATTTTAGGTGGCCCACTAATTCTACTATGAAGGACCAGCATTACTCTGCATATATATATATATATATATATATATATATATATATATATATATATATATATATATATATATATATATATATATATATATATATATATATATATATAATAGTCCAATACTGATCAACATGATTTAGGAATAAGTATATATAAGGAACCAATCAAATTGTTGAACGATATTTGTAATTTATAAATATAACCCATCAATACAGACCATTATTTTCATCACTATTCAATTTTGTAAAGCTAGATTATATTATTACATAAAATAAATCAGAATATTGAAACGGTTTTCTTATAATATAGGACATAGAAAAAATGAAATAAAAACCAAGTACCTATATATATATATATATATATATATATATATATATATATATATATATATATATATATATATATATTAGACGTTTTAATGTCTAAAAAATAAAATAGTAAGTTTTGCAATTAACAATAAATAAAGTATTAATGTGTCAACATTAACAATAACGCCAAATAAAATATCAATAAACAAACTCATAAATGAAACAGTAATTAGAGAATCCATTGAATTAACAACATAAGTGAATATTAATATTTTAGTAGGTACATATACTTCCATATGGTCTGAATATCCATGTGTACTCAGTACATATGCACTCGCATAAACAAACTTAAAGGGATGAAACACGACCTGTATAATATTTATAGCTAACAATTGGTGAAAATAATAACAAGTGAATATTTGCGAGTATGTACACTTGACTGCACGAACAATTCGCTAAGATGTCTTTTTCAAGAGACGCTATGTTCATCTGGTTTGTCCACAAATTGAGATTTGAAATTTCATCGAAGGTGTACACTAAGTGATAAAAGTGATGAGCACTGATAGGTACACTTTTGGAGACCCCAATTCACCAAAGCATATTTTTAAAGATTTGGCGATCGTTTCACTAACAAGGTTAGCGTCATCAGAGGATGTATTATTTTTTACAACTGTAAACTATCTAAAACATTTCATCTAGCACTTGAGTTATATTTCAGGCTTAGCTTACAATATGGTTACTAAAACATGTTTTTGTCTCCTATATTCTTCACTGTCTGCTGCATTACGAGGACAAAACTTTAATGAGTCACCTTTTGTTGTCTGACATCTTCACACAAAGGGCTCTTGCGCACTGTTCCTGAAAATCAACGAAAAATGTTCGATTTTTCCACAACGCAACATCTACAAATAATAAGTTTAATAATGTTGGTCAAGGCGTAGTTATACTAGTTATACTAAATTAATCAATCCCAATAATGTTAAATCCCTCAATTATAGAGGAAAAATGGTGAAGAATACAAGATCTGACACACAAAATCAATTACCAATATTTTACAAACAAACTATACATTCAAGTGCTCATGATTTGCATACTGTGAGAATACTACATTTAATATAATGCGATAAGACTGTAAATAAATTAAAAAATGATTAACTCACCTACTGCCTCGCGACAGATTATTTCTTGCGTTTTATCATTTATCATTTTACTTTAATTAAGCTCCGGCACCACATCACTACATCACATAAACATACACGCCATGTTGTTTTAGTTTTAATGTTTTCTTTTGTGTTAGCGCCATGGACATGCGCCAACACTATCGGCTCACGATGATAGACGAGCAGACGAGGGCTATTATGGCCAGCCTGCACTTCTCCAGCGTTTTTCCAGTACTATGAAAAAGCGATAATTCTCACCGCATAGCCAACATTGGTTAGGTACTACGGAATACTGTAAATATTATTTGCATTTTGACAACGCCAATAAGGTAACGGTAAAGCGCCTTTTCGTCGTTGCCGTTACTGAACCAGCACAGACGGCATTATCCCGGCAGACGGCCGATGGTTGCGTGTTTGCTGGAACGGTGGTATTACTACATCTTATTAACAAGTAAATTAAATAATATTCTTTTACTTTATGTTGATAATGTAAAGTAAAACATGATTGTGATCAAACAGCAATTTTATTTTACAAATACGTAGGTTTTAAACAATTAATATATTTAGGATTATAAACAGTGTGGATAATAACTAAATGTTACGCAATCTTAGTAGTCTGTAAACAATTTAATAACATTGAGCACATATTGCACAGCACAAGACATCCAATGGATATCCATTGGATATAAATAATAACCATTTTACGTCCATGACCATGATGGATATCATATGGACTTCCAATGGATATCGCTAGAACAAAAAAATGTCAATCAAACGTAAATAATGTGAACATATGAGCATTTCTTATTCATTAGAATATAACCAAGGATGCGTTCGAATTTCTGGATGTATATACTTTATTCAAGTATGTATATATCCGATCAGACATCCAATGTATGTCCATTGGATATCCCATGGATATACAAAAGACATCTATTAGATGTCCACTGGACATCCAGTTGATGTTACGATAATATGTTCACACCAGCAGGAAACAAGATTGATAAATAATAAAAAACAGTTAATTACGTCTGTAAAGGATACAGGATGAAAAATAACCCGTTCTAGCACAAGAATTACTAAAAAGCGTTAAAACTAGCGCCAACAATAAACCATCCAAATTCAGATTGCGATTAAAACATTGCAATACAATTATTTTTATTTCAGTACAGAGAGTATTATTGTTTGTCTGTTATTTCGTGAGAAGAATTTATTATCATATTGCTATTTAAATGCTGTCCCGAACAATAAACGCAGGATCATCATTTTGGGGCTTGGTTGCTTGAATTGCTGGCTACAATGACGAAGATCCGTTCGCATTTGTTTGGTTTGAAGTAGTCACAGAAAGTGTTGTGTGGAAGTAGTTTGTAGTTTGGTCCAAAGTTGAGGTTACAACATTTTAAATTGCATCTTGCCATTTTGCATCAACTGCTTAATAAAAACTCAACAACAACCTATGACTATAGTAAGATGATCGAGATCTTTCTCCAAGTAAAGTGTGTGTTGTTTTTATTAATAAGTTTTGTTGTAGTTTCCAGTCAGTAAATAATTTACGGGTGAGTACATAACCTTACACTTTTTAGTTAGGAAAATATATTTTATACTTATTTACGTAAATACCATTATTTATTGCTGTAAAAAGCACGTTGACTGATAATAACATGGCTATTGGACGTGAACTAGAGAACAAATATCTTCTTGATTTAAGTAAATATTTTTTACTTCGTATTGAAATCAGCGAAAATTGTCTAGTGTTATAATGGAAGTTTATGTGTATGTAAAATTGTTCATTTTACTGGTGGATATTCATCGTCCTTACTTAGAAGCAGATCACTTCCAGTAGGTTATAAAAGTAGATCACTTAAGGCTATTTAAAACTATTGGGTATATAGTCAGTTCCGTCATGACACTCAACACTAACAGCTATTATCTATTATTTTGAAATAACCACTAAACTGTTGTAGTTATAGCTATAATGATTAAAGTAATATTTACAAACATTTGTTCATATCATTTATTGGATTGCCCTATGAGGTTGATTATAAGCAGTATATTTTTTCTTTACAGTAAGAATGCAGACCTGAGCCAGATCATAGATCAAGAAAATAAAGTCATTTAAATGATTTTAATTAATTAAAATCATTTAAAAATTAAGGTAATTAAAAATAATAAATTAAATAATTAAAATAATTGTTTGCTTATATTAGTGTTTCATTGGGGGGATGGGATTAGAAAGAGAATATGGTGGTTGGTTAGCATCGAATATCCATTTCATGTAAAAGTGATATCCATTTGATGACCACATGTTATCCATACAACATCTAGTATATATCCACATAGATATCCAGATTGCTGGATATTGGTAGGACATCTGTATGGCCATTAGATGTCCATTGGATATCCATGCATATCCATTGGATGTCCTGGATATCTATTGTGGATATCCATTGGATATCTAATGGACGTCCATGTGCTGTGTGGGATGTTCTTTACACAAAAGTTTTGCACACTTTTGCCAAAGGTTCTTGGATTTTCTGTTTTGTTTCTTCAATTACATACTGTACAGCGACCTTGAGCTCTTGATGTTCTCACTGACGGTTTTGGTTCGGACTCAAAACCGCAGATTTACCACAAGAATTAAACACAAACAATAGCATTGTTGTACATGAATACTATCAGACGGTCTCGAGCACCTTGTTGTCTACAGCCCCACTGATCAACCGCCAAACACTTCGCATAATTGCGCTTTACGCACTTGGGATGTAAAAACAGTTTTTTCCAAAACAAGTTTATGTCTCCGACACTAGTATGGGTTATTATGAACACGCCGTATCATGGATCTTGCCGGTCTGGGTAGCGCTGCGCACAAATCTTTGCCACTCGTCTGGCATTGTAAACCACACTACCTCTGAACGGCACTTATCGAGTCTCTCCATAAATAAGATGCATGTCCGCATATTCTTGATGGGTGTAATTAACTTGATTTTCCATTGTATTAAAAATCCAGAGTAAAACAATGTCCGTTAGTGAATTAATTTACTGAGCAGTGAGCACGTGTGTAGCAAGTACAAATTAGTGATCTTACTGACACTGGCAGAAATATTTATTATAAATGTCAAAATCTGTCGGTTTTTGTATTTGTTTTGTTTCTTTCGCTGAAACTTATTAAAAATGGTTAAAATAAATATATAATAAGGTTAAATTTTAGTTAAAAACAAAACATTTATGAAAAAAATGTGGGCCTCAAAAGTACCGCCAGTATCTTACAGGTTACGGACAAGTCCCCAAAAGTACCAACAGGAATAAAACACTAATATTACTCTGTTATCAAAAATTTTTATTTGCAATATTATTTGTATTGTTACAAAATATATTTGTTTTGAAAGCTACAATTTACTTATCTAAGGCATGGTATTCCAAAAACATTTTTTTTCTGTCATTACAGCATAAGTAAACACCACAAGCGTTACACTTAGAGTATGGCTTGTAAAAATAATGTAATGCGCTCCTTAATCTGATAAACGTATATCTAATGGTACACTATAATTGGATTTTATCTTTTTCACACAGCCATTGTTATTATTATCTCCTAAAGAAGATTGTCTCTAAGGTCTCAGTGTGTTCAACCCTAGGCCTGAGATCTCCCCTAGACCTAAGGTTGAACACACTGAGACCTTAGAGACGATTTCCGGCGAGATTTGGGAAGTAGGCAGATTGAGGCACCGTAATCGAGCTACAACAACCCAACCCACCCTTGTCCACCGCTCTAATGAGTAGGCAGCTTGAGGCGTTAGAGTTCATGTCCTTACATATTTCCTTTACCTCTTGAAAATGGCTTCAAAACAGGAGCCGCAACGTCGAGTTTTAATAAATTCTGGACGCGGTTCAACCCCAGAACCAATTCAAAAGTCGGATCTCCTCAATTGTAATTTTTTTAAAGAAAATTCACTAAGAAATCGACAGCTACGTTATAACATTGCGATCTCTTACATAAGCCAATTTTCATAAGAATAATTTAAAGCAGCTTTAACCAATTTGTCTAAGGGAAATATCGACTACTCAAGAGCTATCAAATTTTTCAAGTAGTAATATTTTAATAAGATGGTTAAAACGGGAAAATTGCTTAGCTACTTTAACTATTGGTTTTGCGAACAAACAAATGTTTTTTATACAGTACGTTTATAGAAATAGGAAAAAGTCTGGGCGCAGCAAGTGCGTTAGGGTAGTGAATTTTTATAGAAATGAGCTGGCACCAAATATTTTTTATAACTTTTTTTGTTGAAACATATACATATTTATTTCGGTCTATAGTTTTCTGTTAATATAATAAACCGACGTACCAAACTTGGTTACATTAGCTTTTTAATTTTTGGAGATACAAATTTTTTCCCGGAAAACCTGGTTCCATTTTCTAGGCTAACGAACTTATCTAAGCCACTTACAAAAGGAAGGGACGTACCAATTTTATCAAAATCGCCTTCTAATTTTTTCTGAGTTATCGGTGTGATACACACACACACACACACACACACACACACATACACATATATATATATATATATATATATATATATATATATATATATATATATATATATATATATATATATATATATATATATATATATATCACACAAATAACTCAAAAAACAATGTGCCGATTTTGATGAAATTTGGTACGCATCTTCATTTTGCAAGAGGCTTGGATAAGTTGGTTAGCCAGGAAAAACTGCCCTGGTTTTCCCGGAAAATATTGTGTTTTCTTTCGGAAAGAAAGTATATCTAAGGAAATAACAAAGCGAGGGCAGGCAAATTTGGTAAGCGTGTTTATATTATAAAGAGTAAGCCACCTACAAAAATTTTGATCTCTGGGTTTAAAGAGAAACAGTTATAGGCATTTAAAGAACAAAAATGTGGTTTTCCTCAAAACGTAAAGGTCGCGATTTGAAACGTCAAAATTGGCAATATTGAGGCCAAGAACCTGAAACCAATACGGGTTATGTAAAAAAAATGTCGCAAGAAGAGTGTTCTGAAAACCTTTTAGCTTCAGCCGTCATTGTCCTTCATTTTACTAAAATATTTTCAGAAAATGTATTTCAAGTAGACCCTAGCTTTGTTGCTTTGGCGGTAGTTTTAGTTAAGTTTCTGGTTAAACAGTCTATAATTTTTAGCTAATTTTAGAGAAAATTCATTAATGAGGAGACCGCGATTTTTGAATTTTAAAAAGAGATTTTCAAATGAGAGGAAACTAGGCCCCTTAGAAGCCACAACCGGGTTTAGTTACAATTTTTATCTGTTTACATATATACAGGGTGACGCATTTCTACAGTAAAGCTAAATATAATTGTTATTATAAAAGATACGAAAAAAAATGGTATACGTTAATGATAGGGTGTCCTGAGCTGCATCTTATATATTTAGATAATCACAGGATGGCCCAGAAGTCGTCGGTGATACCTAAAATATTTTTTTCGACCATCTCTTGTATTATTGCATTTTTGCATTTTTATCGAAATATGATGCAACTTTGTAGTAAAAAAATCTGGACGCATTAAGTGCGTTTTGGTAGCGAATTTTTATTAAATGCTTCAAATTTCAATCACTCAATTTACCTAAGGTTCGTTGGTTACGAAACCAGTTTTCTCGGAAACATTTTATATCTATTTTCGGAAAATTTTTGTACATTTTCAAATAATAAGTTATTATGATGGTACACTGTTTCTACTGTATAGGTTATACCTGTAACCAAATTGATGCCAGCTTGCATTAAAGCGACATATTTGCTTTTAAGACATTTTTATGAAAATTCACTTCCTTAACGCACTTGCTGCATCCAGACGTTTAATAATTCTCAGTGCGACTCCTTGCCTGGCAAAGCAATAAACATGAAACAGGTGGTGGAGAAAACAAATAGTTATTGCGAAGCCTTGGGTAAAATTCTACGTTTGTATTTAATTTGCGGGCAAGTAAAAAATACTTGGAAGTTATAAATTAACTTTAATAGTTGTGTTTAAATGGCAGACCTGTATTTATAACATTTATTAAAAGTTTTAGTTTTATCAAAATATGAATCGGCTCCCGCAACCTTAACTACGCCAACAACTAAGGCGTACGTAGTCTAGTTTGAACAGGAACAGTAAACCGTCAGGACAAAGCAAAGACGAGTGAAGTTTTGTAAAAGAATTTGTTCGCAAATTTCTTGTTGGCAACACTGCTTACAAAACATCCCCTTGAGTTTCAGGTGAATCTCCGGAAGTGGTTAATCCATTATGTATGTTGCTGAAAGCATAGGGATTTTCCATGGAAATCATTTTGTGACTTATGAATAGCCCAACTGTCGGTTTAGTATAGGTAGTTTACTTTCACAGACGGCATCAAAGACGGCCGGTCAAACCGTCCGATTTACAGTTAGATTTTCAACAATAAAATCTTTCCTTTGATTTATGCTTCAGTAATTCACATGCGAGTGGGATGCCTGGAAGAACGTCACTCCAGAGAAAAGGAATTTCCAAATTAAAACAAGAACTTCAAACAGAATACAGAAATTTGAATGTGTAGGTAGTCAAATATTATCTTTCCGACTTAGCTTGATATTCATAACGAGTTTCTGTCGGCAAACATTTTGAGTGGATACATTGTATCTCAAAAGAACGCTTTCTTTATTACTTTCCTAGCATAGTTCATATATAAATTGACCAGCTTATTCTGGCACAAAAGCAATATCCTATTTAATATTTCAGACTAAAGCTGCTATATAATGCCTGCATGATTTCATCGTGCTACATATTTTATATCAAAGGTCCAGGACAAAAAAACTTGAACATTTTCTTAAAAATAGCTTCTTAGTTTTTATTCAACGAAACGCATCCCCCTTTTTGCTACTTTTAAGATTCACGAAAAAACATTTTATCAGGAGGAAGCTTCACATCATAAACTAATGAATAGTTGTAAGGCTAAACGTATTCTCACCATAATTAGAACCACAGCTCATCAGTACGGTATACTAACTACAGCAAGAACACACCCATAATGTAATACGGTTACGGTAGCCAGCCACCTCGAACATTGTGAGATGTAGGACAGGGCTGCCATCTCGATGCGGAACCAGGTAGTATGTTGTCACGACAGCTCGAAATAACACAAAATGTTATAAAATAAAGACTGTGTCATATATTGCAGAGGTAAAAATAACTTATCAACATGTAATCTAATTCAAAAGACTATCGTTAAATTGGAAAAATGGTCTGTTAACAATGGATTGAACTGTTCCTGTTCCAAATCAAATTTTTGATTTTTTCAAAAAAGAAAAATCATTCAGTTACTCACACTCTCAAGCTACGGGGAATGATTCTACAAGAGGTTACAAAGCATAAATTTCTGGGAACAACCTTTGATTCAAAGCTTAACTGGAAGGCTCACATAAATGTACTCAAAGCTGATTGTATTATTAGACTAAACATTTTGAAAACTCTTGGACACTGTAACTGGGGTGCTCATGAATCAGTCTTGCTAAGTATTTTCAGATCACTGGTAAGATCAAAAATTAACTCTTGCTCAGCTATTTATATTTCCTCAAGCAAATCAACTTTAAAACCACTTGAAGTTATTGTAAATCATGCACTTAGAATAGTCACAGGTGCTTTTTGAACAAGTCCAGTGGAAAGTATTTACCGAGAATGTAACGAGCCCCCAATTAAGTTAAGAAGAGAAGAGTTAGTCTTAAAATCTGCGGCTAAGATATCAGCAAACCCAAATAATCCAGTCTACAAATTCTTGTCACAGACCAACTTCAACAGATTCTATGATGCGAACGTTTCAGCACAGCGATCGTTTTCTTTACATATAAAGAAGCTAAATCATATTTTCAATCCAGATCTGACAAATTATATATGCAATGGTGCTATTTATCCATGGACCATTGTTTTTCCACCTACTGATACGACTTTTTTTATCGCATAAATCGAATGTATTACCAGCTGAATGTGTCAATAGATTATTTCAAGAGATTATCTCTAGATATCGATATGATATAATTCTTTACACTGATGGATCAAAAAGTTAAATTGGTGTCGGATGTAGTATCACTTCTGCACTAAAGGAATAAAAATATCACTAACCGTCATTATGTAGTAACTATACAGCAGAACTATACGCCATAATGAGAGCAACTAACACATTCGCCAACTCTCATTTCAATAACGCCTTAATATGCACCCATTCTCCTTCGTCGATTATATCACTCACAAACCTTTACCCAAAGGACCATCTTGTAATACAAGCACAATAATCTATTCATTGTGCTTTGCAATCTGGCAAATCTATCAGACTTATGTTTGTCCCACCACACTGTGGCATTACTAAAAATGAAAATGCAGACGAATGTGCCAGGGATGCTGTCTTATTAGATACTGTAATTCCTTTTCAACTTTACTCCGACGTTTCTGCACAGATAACAAATTTTTATAGACAGAAATGGCAAATCCATTGGTCTTCGCTAAGCAACAAATTGCGAGAAATTGAACCAACTGTGGCAATCAAGACTTCCTGATTTATCTCGTAGGGAAGAAGTGATTATTAGAAGACTTCGAATTGGCCACTCTCTACATACACATGGTTATCTCTTAAATCAACAGCAACGCCCGTATTGTGAGTTCTGTGACCGACCAATTTCAAGTTTTCACATTATATTAGAATGTCCCTTATATGCCTGTCCACGATTTGAAAATTTTGGTGAAAGAAACTTATCTGAAATTTTAGGTCTAAATTTTACGAATGTAAACTGTTTACTTAGATTTTTAAGACAGTCTAATTTATATAATAGTATTTAAGTCTATTTATTAGTGCCTCTTTTTATATATAATTTTGTTGTGTAATCATTTAAAGTGTAGTTAGTGTCAATGACCTTAGTTGTTAAGGCACTTAAATTATAAAAAAAGACTGTGTACAACAAACTAACAATTTTGTATTGTCAGCCCTGGCCCATGTATTCCCTAATATAGGGACAATGTATGTAAAGCTAAATATATTCTAGAATATGGGGAAGAAATGGGCCAGGACTGACAATTTACAAAATTGTTAGTTGGTTGTACACAGTCTCTTATAACATTTTGTGTTATTTGAAGCTGTCGTGACAACATACTACCTGGTACCGCACCGAGAGGGCGATCCTGTCGTACACTTCACAATGGAATATAAGTGCCTAAATCACAATTACATGGTTTTTAAGTATTTATTTTATCAATCAATTAACTGACTTAGTCTCTTATTAATCTAACTTTGTTGACGGAACAGTTGTATGATCTAAAAACTGTGTTGTGTTAAACTGAGCTCTAAAGTGTACTTCCGTGTTATTTACTTAAAATTATAAAGTTCTGCAGGTTTAAATACAAACGTGGAGACTATATCTCTGGCTCTACTAATATTGTTTTTAGTGAATTTTCATTATGAACATTCACTAATAGAGAGGTGTTGATGGTGAGACGAAAAATTTCTTCAAATGAGCGCGAAATAGGGCCTCAATCTGCCGACTCCTTAGAGTGGTGGACAAAGGTGGGTAAAGGAAATATGTAAGGACAATCTAAGGCCTCAATCTGCCTACTCCTTAGAGTTGTGGACAAAGGTGGGCAAAGGAAATATGTAAGGACACTCTAAGGCCTCAATCTGCCTACTCCTTAGAGTGGTGAACAAGGGTGGGTAAAGGAAATATGTAAGGACACTCTAAGGCCCCAATCTGCCTACTCAGAGTGGTGGACAAAGGTAGGTAAAGGAAATATGTAAGGACACTCTAAGGCCTCCATCTGCCTACTCCTTAGAGCGGTGGACAAAAGTGGGTTGGGTTGTTGTAGCTCGATTACGGGGCCTCAATCTGCCTACTCCCCAAATCTCGCTGGAGATCGTCTGTGAGGTCTCAGTGTGTTCAACCCTAGGCCTCAGAGAGATCTGCCTAGGGTTGAACACACTGAATGTACCTGTCAAATTATAAATAGGGCAGGTATGTTTCCTTGTTAATTTCTTGGATGGTTTTGTTTTAATCAACCCATCCAATTTTTGCAATCAATAAACAACAAAAGTCTGGACGCAGCAAGTGCGTTATGGTAGTAAATTTTCATAAAAATGTTTTTAATAGCAAATATGTGTTTTTTTTAAGAAAGCAGGCATCAAATTTGGTTACCAGTATAACCAATATAGTAGAAACAATGTGCCATGTTGCACCGAAATAACTTTATTGTTTGAAACTGTACAAAAATTTCCGAAAATTAACTTAAAGTGTTCCCGAAAAAACTGGTTTCTTGGTCAACCTTATAGGTTAATAACAAATTGAGCTATTCAAATTTGAGTCAGTCTTAGATTTAGGCAGTAAAAGAGGGGTAAACAATTGAACATTGACGAAATAAGTAAATCATTAGAAATTTCTTAAAAGATGCAATAAAAATAATATAATGTCCATGACTTATGACCTAGATAGATATTTGGTGTCCTTTAAAACATAAAGCTACATGCTAATAACTATAGAAATGTTTCAGTGTGAAATGTTTCAAATAAATAATGTGTCTGTTGTTAAAATGATATATCATAACAGAGGTTAAAGAATTTAGAGGTACAATAAGGTAACCAAATACAGAACGCAAAAGACACTGAAAAACGAATGACTGTAATGATTTATGACGGCGTCCGCTAAGCCGTCAGTCATAGCGACAGGTGAGGTATTTATAATAGTTTATAACCGCGTTTTATTTAAGGAAATTCAAATAAGACAAATGGAATGTGTCGCTTGTAACAATTTGTAATATTTATATAAAGTTTGTTTGTTTTCCTTTTGCTTCCTAACAGACCCATATACGTCTTTATGACTGAGATAAACAAAAACAAAATAGGATTGCTCTAGAAAAGTGCAATCTCATAAATATTAATAACGCATACAGACTTGCAGACTACTTTTGTCGCTTCACTGTTGGGTTTCGTTTCTGTAATTGAAGGACGTAGCCAGCGCGTAAGCTAACTGGAGCAAGTGGCCCTTCTGAATTCTAGATGTTTTAGGATATTCTTCAACGTTTCTGTAACCGGTTTTGCTGCTTGACAGCATCCTCAGGCAGATAAAAATTGAATTAAGACGAAATCATGACAACTACAAATAAGCATGTCTGCTATGTTATGAAGTGTTGATCAAAAATTCTTGAAGATTAAAAATAAAATGAAACACAAATGACGGATAAGCCTTTAAAATGTCTACGTGGTGTATGTCAATATTTAGCATAAAGAGAACTGCGCGGATGACTGGGTACTAGCCACACAACACCGTCTCTTTGAAGAAACATAAACTGTCCTCTTTTCAGACTTGGCGAGCTTGGGGACGTATTTCCGTAAATGGAGACTGAGGCCAAACCCCAATAAAACGGAGACGGCGTGCTTCCATCTCTCTAACAAGGCAGCGAATAGACAGCTCCAGGTCTACTTCGAGGATACTTTACTGCGCCACAACAAACACCCGAAATATCTTGGTGTCACCCTAGATAGGACATTAACCTATAAAAGGCATCTGGAGAACACGGCTGCGAACTCGGAACAACATCCTCCACAAGCTATGCGGTACCACATGGGGCTCAACCGTTGAAACATTAAGATCCTCAGCACTTGGGCTGGCTTACTCAACTGCAGAATACGGCGCACGGATCTGGCTCAACAGTGCGCATACCCAAAGGGTGGACACACAACTAAACGAGACCATAAGGATAATAAGCGGAACGCTAAAATCGACTCCTATCGAATAGCTACCAATACTGAGTCATATACCTCCTCCAGATCTCCGGCGCAAGGCAGCTCTTCTCCAAAAATATAAACGTATACATGGCAACCCTCAACTTCCCATACACCAGGACACGGTTAAATCGTGCAGAAACAGACTACAATCCAGAAGACCGACTATAAGAACTGCAAGAGAACTACACACGTCACAGTTCGACCCCATAGATTCTTGGGAGCTAAAATGGACAGATAACTGCCCCCCTCAACTCAGAAATCTTCTGTGCATAAGAATGAAATTTCCCGCCTTCGAACAGCCCCACAAAATATCACAAATCACTGAACAGAATACGACCAACCATGGTATATGCGCGGACTCACTACACAAATGGGGTATGGCGCAATCTGCGAGGTGTGACTGCAGAGCGGAAAAGCAGACCGTCCAACATATGGTGATGGAATGCCCAAATACAGCATATGAGGGAAACTTTGACGACTTCCTGGTGGCAACTGACGCCTCAATTGACTATGTATCAAATTTGAATATGTGCTTGTAAATTAGAATAACTTGTAATTTCTTTTTGTACACTTTTTATGTATTTTTGTACACTTTTATGTATGCAGCCATACGATAAATAAATAAATAAAGAGAACTAAGCTATAACAGTAATAACTATAATAACAGTTCCAATAAGAAAATAACTAAACAATAACAGTAATAAAGCAGACTCTATACAATGAAAATATCGACATACATCAATTCATTATCTTATTACAACTTAAAAAAAAAGATTAATTTTGTTTCATTTATTTAATTAGGAAGAAGAATCTTCAAGAAAGGGGGATCCATTAATTCAGTTTTCTCATTTAAAATAAGTTTGATATTGTAGTGTTTGTGTGCTTTTTGACTTCTAAAGCTTCAAAAATGTCCAGTTTCGCTTGTCATTACAAAAATGTTGTGGTTTTATGCGGTTATTTACTGTATGTCTATGTTGGTTATCAATAATATGTTTGGGAAATGTAGATTTGTCAACGTGGTTATTTCTGAATGCAGAAATATGTTCTTTGTATCGGGCCAGCAAACTGGTTTCACTTATTAGAGAACACAGTTACATTCCAAAATATTCAGTTAAGAATTCTTATGAAATAACACAAAAATAAAATAACTTAATTATTCCTATAAATAGTAAATTAGTCTCGTTTGATGTTTGTAGCATGTATTATAAGATTAAAGGAATCATTAAAAGGCTTTTATACTAGACAAAACGTTTAATTTTCAACCCTACGCGTTTCGGCTCTTATCGAGCCATCTTCAGGGGTTAAGACTAATTTCTGTCTTTAGTTACAGAAAATGTATAAACATCAAGCAACATGAAAAACGTCTCATATATTGCCAAACCCAGACGTGTTGACGTTCAGAAATAATATGTATTCTAAGATACCTCCTAGACAATGTTTACCTCTATTAGAAAACGTTTTAATAGAAAAGAACGTTAATGTCATAAAGAGGCAATAAATAATAAATCTTTTTAACGAATGTATAAAAAAAACAATTTAAAATTTAAGGATAAAATTTATATGATAAAAATGGAAGCCTACCTATAGGTACTCCGTTCTTCCCTTTATTAGCCAACATATTTATAGAAAAGTTAGAAAACCAAATTTTTACATCAGAACGTTCGCATAATATTGTCTTTTGGTACAGATACGTAGATGATATTTTCGCTTGTTTTCAAGGTAGTCATACAGAATTAAATGTCTTTTTAAATTTTGTTAATATCCTTCACACAAATGTTAAGTTTACTTTAGGAGAAGCTAATAGTTATATACATTTTTAGACGTAACGATTCGAAAGTTCGAAACTAATTCATTTTATTTTTCAATATATAGGAGACCAACTTACACTGACACAACCATACCATACGACTCATGTCACCCTTTTTTCCAAAAGCTGTCAGCGTTTCATTCTATGACAAATCGTGTATTTTCAAGACCTATGTACCAAAACCATTTTGAAAAAAATCAATAATTAGGCAAATAGCATTTAATAATGGCAACTCTGCTGGAATAATAGATAAAATGATAGAGATAAAAGAATACAAATTAGCGATTAATTTAATTTCTCCAAATATAAGAGATTTAAAATACATGTATGTTTCGATAACTTATTTTGGAACCATTTCAGAAAACATTAAAAAAATTAAATACCAGTACAAATACAAAGGTAGCTATTAAATCTTGCGACACGACGCGTGATTTGTTATTTAACGTGAAAGAAAAATATTGTTTCTTGACAAAAGTTGGAGTTTATAAACTAGGTTGTACACATTGTAACGCAATGTATATAGATCAAACTTCTAAAAATGTTAACACCCGATACAAAGAACATATTTCTGCATTCAGAAATAACCACTCTGACAAATCTACATTTGCAAAACATATAATTGATATCCAACATAGACTTATAGTAAATAACTGCATAAAACCCCAACAGTTTTGAAATGACAAGCGTTAACTAGGCTTTTTTTGAAGATTTAGAAGTCAAAAAGCACACACACGACAATAGCTACCTTGTTTTAAATGAGTAAACTTATTTAATAAATTTCTCTTTCTTTGATATTCTTCTTTCTAATTAAATAAATCAAACAAAATAAATCTACCTATTTTTTCAAAAAAGTTGTTATAAGAGAATGATTTGATGTATGTCGATATTTTCATTGTATAGAGTCTACTTTATTACTGTTATTGTTTAATTATTTTATTGTTGCAGCTGTTATATGATAGTTTTACTGTTACAGGTTAGTTCTATCTTTATGTTAAATATTTACATACATCACGTAGACATATTCAAGGCCTCATTCGTCATTTGTGTTTCATTTTATTTCCAATTTTCAATAATTTTGGATCAGAACAGCGTAATATAGCAACATATCTTTATTTGTGGTTGTCATGATCTCGTATTAAGTCTGAGGATGCTGTAAGGCAGCGAAACCGGTTCCAGAAACGCTGAAGAACATCCTAGAAAATCTAGAATTCAGAAGGGCTACTTGCTCCAGTTAGCTTATGCGCTGGGTAGGTCCTCCATTCACAGAAACGAAAACCAACAGTGAAGCCAGAGAAGTAGTCTCAAAGTCTGTATGTAATATGGACCAACACTAAATGACATATAAGACACGAAGCACGTGCCGCCACGGTTGCGGAACCAAGTAGTATGTTGTCACTGCATCTAGCCTTACATAATATGGACCAGTTTCAGCAAGTAAGGGCAATAACAATCGATGAATTAATAACGCAAGCAAATACAAATGCAACCTTCAGAATTTAGCACATTAATTACAACACAATACTGAAATGAATAGACATCGACTTTGTCTTAATACAGTGACATAGATTATCAATTAAATAATTGTGGGTTTTTATATTGTAATTCAATGCTTCTAGAAATACGATAAAAATGCCCATTTTTGATGGCTTTTGTTCCTGAACAGTATGCTTCAAAGGTTATCATATTTTTTCACGGGGATCACTTTAATTAATGCATCGGTATTATTTTAAACGTTTGTATTCCCGTTATTTCTGCAATGACGACCGCAGAAACAAGAATAGGCCCGATCAACAAGGTAAGAGCTGAAAAAGAGTAGTAATTCTGGAGATAACCCAAGTGATTGAGTTTGCTGAGCTGAACGTTAAGTTTTTTGTGTCGAACCAGTTGAAGATCATTAATAAATGATATGTGTTTGTACACTCTGTGTAACCGTCCTTAAACAAAAACTCTTCTGGAGACGTGATATATGGTGATTGACCTCAAGTGGATTTGAACCTGCTTGATAGTGAGGTCACTTTTGCCTATTAGCCCTAACCTAAAAGTATCTATCTATCAGATTACTATTATTATTAAGACTAGAAACACTTTAGAAGCTTGGTAGATCTTGATATGGTTTCATACTCACGCTCTTTTCTGTGTTGCTCTGCCTGAAGTCTTATATTTGTGAGCGCCCCAGGCTAAGGTCTGGTTATATTAAATTTAAGGAATCTAGATAAACGATAATTAGAATTTAGTAATTGTGTTGCTGCCAAACATGGGAGATATTAGGGAGGAATTTCTCTTCAATTAAACAGATGTGTTAATGTAACAATAATATTAAATTTATTCATATAAATGCATTTCGGATAGCAAACAAAATCAAATTAACATGGTTGGTAAATTTCAAATAAATATTAACTCATACACAAATAAATATCAAATAAACAGCAAGAGTTTCAAGAAGAAGAACTTATCATTTAATATAGCATATGACAAAATAATATAATAAAATGGTCCTAGTTTACAAAAATATTAACATTACACAGTTGAGGTATATTAAGGATCCAATGCTTTATTTTACAGCTCAAACGCAAATACAAGTTGTTATCTAAATTGCTTGATGTTCGTCAATCAGTGCGGTTGATTTTTTAATGGAATAACTGGCCAGTCCTTTGAGTGAGGCTCCATTTAAGAAAAATATTACTATGTGAAATTTCTACTTTAATGATTGTCAAGTGAAAAGTACAAATGCACCGGTTAAATATTTTACCAACAAAAATATGTTAATTACAATTTCAAGTACCATGTATTTAAATTCCCAATATTGACAGAATTCTAAAGAATAAACAGGAAATTTACAGTTGCCCTTTTACAGAAACCTCACTGACACTATTTAAGTTCAAATTTGATCATGTTACTTTGAAAATTCAAATTGTAAAGGTTCAAATAATGGACTGCTGCATGAAAGGTTTTGATTGTTCTACACAAAAAGAAAGCTAAAGTCCCCACACCTGGGGTTACCTGTTGAACCTTTGAAGATGCTTTCCAAGTAGAGTCACCCACCAGGGCCTACATAGGCTCACCAATTCCAATACGAGAGGGGAGTTGGAGAGAATAAGTAGTACTTCCCCTAAACGTTTATTGGGCATATAGATCTTGTTGCTGCAAAATTGGGGGAGACAATTTGGCCCCTAACATCAAATGAACAACCGTCTTATGTCGATGTTCGGAATCAATCTGACTGAAATCTCTCTACAGCAATTAAAATGTAAGTTGGCTCAAGTGAAATTTATAATGCCAACTGATTCATAGTTCGGTAATAATCAGAAAATCTGTGTGATTAACTTGAGGGAATTACCAGGTCGGTGAACAAAGGATCACTGCTTAACTCGCGTTTTTCTGCTAAACACGTTGTTAATTTAAATTCAAAAACCGATCAAATGATATTAAACAATCACTGACAACTGTTGTTAGATAGTATCGACAACGAAAAGGAATTTTATCGCCTATTTTAAGATAATTATGAGCCACGCTAATTAGAACGATGTTAACTTGTCAACCGCATAGCTCACTCTCCTCGCTGGCAAGTCAATCTTCCTCTTGCCAGAGCTGCACGAAAAAATCTTATCGTGACCTGTTAGTGGCTGTGCGTGAGCTCTTTCTAGCTTCCTCTCTTCGAATGAGATAAAACGAGACCTCTAATTGGTGGCGAAACCACGACGTCTTCTATACACACCTCAAAACAATGATGGACTTAATCCACCGTTTGGTAACCGTTTTTCTAGATTTTATCATAATTACGTCAGCTTCTGTTATTTACCTAGAATTTCAGGACCATAGAGATATTCATTTTCCGCAACAAAAATGCAACGTCTTTCAATGCTTGCTTTTACACGCATATCATAGGGAATTCAGTACGGGTGTTACGATAGAAAATTTCCTAGCGAATTTTCGATCAAAAATTTTGAAATCAAAACATGAATTGCCTTACAGATATTGGATTGTCGGCTATTAATTAAGTCTCTTACGGGTTCATTTTGAATATTTAAAGTAGTAACGAAACGCAATCGTTACACCTGGTCAATTCAGACAGATTTATACAATGTGATACATATCAAACTCGACACCGTCAAGCAATAGTATACTGACATTGTTCCAAATTTATATACAAGTGTGTATGCAGGGGAATCCATTTATAGTGTGAAATCCGAAAGCTGGAGATACTACACGTCAAATTATGTCCATTGACGTAAACGTGCCTCACCGAAAATTGACAGTTTCGGAAATACAGGGTTAAGCACACTGGGAGAACCCAAATCACTACAACACATTAAATAAACCTGAAGATCTATCAATAGTACCGTACCTTAATTTCGGTAAATGTTCTTTGAATCCAATTGGAGTAGATCCTTTTGTTTGTCCGACGTATTTAAGATCACAATCTTTACACCTTATCTCATAAACTTACGACATTTTGGCCGTACTTTCCTTGTCTTTTGGGTTACCTAGCAAGTTTTCTAAAGTATTTTTTGTCGAAAATGTTAGTTGCAAGTTGTCCTTTTTTTAAATGTTATTTAAACCCCTCGTGATTCGAGACTCAGATGGTCAGGAAACAAAGTTGTTTTCGGCTTTATCTCTTTTAAGAGTCGTTGATTCCGCTAACATTTTCTTTGTTTTCTGTTCATTAATTAATTTCACCACTAGGCAAGAGGTGTATCTGTGGTGTATCTGTTATATCGGGCCACCTTTTTAATATAATTTAATTCTTTGATATATCTACTTTTACTTAAAGGACAATTAATGTCCTGTTTACTAAAAAAAAAATTAGACTGGCCATTTTTTGTGCGTACGTATGATGTGAGTCATTCGGAATGTAGCTTTAACTGGTGATTTCCTTTCAACGGGCATTGAGTTCTGAAGTGTATTTATTCTTGATAACTAGTATATATATATATATATATATATATATATATATATATATATATATATATATATATATATATATATATATATATATATATATATATATATATGGTCATTTATTATTAATTGATAATTCGTGGGTAGATTTTATAGAATCAAATTTATTGTTTAATCTGGCAATAAAATCTTCTATTCTGCAAATCTGTGTGTTAAACACTGCTAAAATATCATCAACGTAACGAAATCACACTCTAGAAAAATACTCACTTTTACTTTCAAGATTTGTTTCAAATCTACTCGTGAAAAGGGCTGCAATAAATGGTTATAGCGTGTTGGACATTGCCGTGCCTTGGGTTTGGTCAAAAAATTAATTGTTGAATTGACAAATATTTTGTTTAGTACAAAGGTTTGTTATATTTATATATTATTTGCATATATTTTCATTTAGGTAATTCATTTTTAACAAATCTTCTAAACATGTTAGCGTTTGCTTAGTGGGTACGCTAGGAAACTATGAGGTTACATCTAATGAAATTAAAACCTCGCCTTCAATCAATTTAAACTCATTAATTTTCTTAATAAATTCAGGTAAATTTGTTACCGAAAAACTTTTTGTTTGAGGAGCAAGCTTTTAAACAGGTTTGTCAACCACTTTGCTAAATTATATGTCAGGGTATCTATAGCTGAATCATTAATTTTCCCGGTTTATTAATTTTTGGGAGACCGTAATTTTTGGGGACTTTATAATTTGCAACTTGTAACTTTCTTCCAAAGTCTTTTGATATGAGGTTGTGACAACTCTTTAGACTATTTTTAATGCCCGAAATAATTTTTAGTAGAGGGTTTTTATTTAGTTTTTTATACGGTCCTGTTTCTATGGAGTTGTAAACTCTATCTTTTTACTAATACAGGGTGTTAAAATTTTAATTGGTTTTTGGTCATTATTCTGAAAATATCTAGTTTAGGAAGCTGAAAATTTGTGAAGTCATATTTTCTTTAAGTGACGAATAAGAGGCGTGTTGCAAATATCGCGTTGCTCATAAAGTGGCGCCAACTGGAACCAATTTCACCGACATTACACTTAATAACTCTTCACCCTATATGTCGAACATGAAATCTGGTTGAAAATCTGAAAGAGCAATCATCTTTTAGTAAATTAAATATTCTTGTTTCATTTCAGTATCTCGATCTGTTTTCGAGAAAAATCGATTTAACGAAGACTACGTGTTGATAATACGAGAAATTAAAAGCGAAACAAATCGAGTGTATTATTTTAATTTTCTAGAACACATAGACTAAAACAAAAGAAATACGTAATATTAATTTAAAATAATTTTCAAAGGGACCACCTTTGACATTTATACACTTTACATAGCGTTTTGTGAGAGCAGCGTTTGAAGCAACATATGGGGATTATCTCTGACTTCGTTAACAGCGATTTGTATTCTTGGCGACAACTATTCTCGCGAACCAATAGGTTCTTTGTAAGCTATATCTTTCATTCGAGACCAAATAAGAAAATCGAGAGGATTGATGTCAGGACTTTTGAATGGCCAAGCAAAAATAATTCCACGGCCAATCCAACCTTATGGAATAAATGCATCTAAATATGCACGCACCGGTGGATCAAGTTTCGGTGGCGCCACGTCGCGCATAAACCACATGTCTCTTTTTAAATAAAGTGGAACTTCTGTAAGCAATTATGCCAAATTTTGTCAAAGAAACTTTAAATATAGCTGTCTATGTGAATTGTGAGGAAGCTCAAAAGGTCTAATAAAGAACTTCCATTTACACCGCACCAAATATTCAGTTTAAATTCGTGTTGGAGGTACCTTACTTTTACACCATGGCGATTCTCAGACCCCCACATATGATTGTTTCGCCAGTTAGACACCTTGGCGAGTAAACGTTGTCTCATCGGTAAATAAGATTTTCTCCAAAAAAGTAGGATCGTTGATTTCGTATTCTTCTAGAATATGGGCAAAATGTAGACGAGCAGGATGAGCTTGAGGCAACACATTTTGTACAGGAGTAAAATGAAATGGATAGAGTTTCTCCTTATTTGGTGTTCTGTAAATGGCTTGGATAAGTTCGTTACTCAGGAAAGTCTAACCAGGTTTTCCGGGAAAATTTTGGGTTTCTATTGTAAAAATTTTATATCCAAAAATGAAAAAAGCTATGGTAATCAAATTTGGTATACAAACTTATGACATTAAACGGAAACTATATACCAAAATTTAGATTTCTATGTTACAGAAAAAAAAGTTTAAAAAATATTTGGTCTCAGATCATTTCTATGAAAATTCGCTACCAAAGCGCACTTGCTGCGTCCAGACTTTTTTGTAATATGTCGTATTATCAAAATACAATGTTCGTTAAATCGATTTTTCTCGAAAACGGATCGAGATACCAAAATGAAACAGCAACACAATTAATTGGAAAATAGTTGCTCTTTCAGGTTTTGAATAAAACTTCGTGTTCGACATACAGGGTGAAGAGTTATTAAGTGTAATGTCGGTGAAACTGGTTTCAAGTAGCGTCCTCTATTAGCAACGCGATATTTGCAACATTCGACGCCTAAGAAAACATGACGTTACAAATTTCCCAACCTACATATTTTCAGAATAATGCCAAAAAAAAAAGAACTAAGTTTTTACTTTAAACATCCTGTATTTCTGAAACTATAAACTTTCGGATAAGCGGTGTTGGCGCCAATGGTCACAGTTTGACATATAGTATCACTAGCTTTCGGAATTCCTTTTGTTAGTGAATCACCCTGTATACCGAAACTTTCCAGATCACAATTATTACATAAACTTTATAGTTTGTTTCTACGAGAAGCTAAAGTTTAAATAGGTTGGTACCTAAACACATAACAATATAACTACATCCAACTTAGTGCATGCTTTTGTAGTAGTTATAATGAAACTTAACCAACTTAATTCTAGACGCTAAAGAATTAAATTTCCAGATTCTTTTATGGATAGCCTAATTGTTTTGATTATACTTATTTCTTATGTGAATCTTTATACGAGAGTATTTTAAAATGTCTTTATTTACCACGACTACAGAGCTTTATGACGCTTAACTCTCCAAGATCAAAGATTAATTAAACATGCCTTGAGTGTAATCGCGTGTGGCTTAGCGTCTTATTTTTGGTTAGTTCAAAATTACAGGATCTAAAGTTTTAATGTATTCTGCAGAGAGTGAAGACAACTTTGCTCAGATCAGAGTTAGCGGAAACTAAATAATTTGAGTGTTATTAATTATCCCCTATGCACTTAGAACAGCGTGTAGTATTATATATTATGCAGCGAGAAATATCACACCGGCTAATTGAAAAACATTTTCAAATAAACATAATTTCCCCCAACTTTAGAGGCGTATATTAAAAGTTGTTCAATTTCGCGGTGAGGTTGAATCTTATTAACAGAGTAAACTTAAGGGCGTGTTTCTGCTCTTGTTGAGGAACTGGTTCTGTTAAATAATCATTATAAAACTCTGGACGCAGCAAGTGCGTTATGGTAGTGAATTTTCATTAAAATGATTTTATTGCAAATATGTGTGTTTTCTTTTTAAGAAGGCAGGCATCAATTTTGGTTACCAGTATAACCTATATAGCAAAAACAATGTGTGTGTTTCATAAAAATAACTTTGTGTGAAAATGTACAAAAATTTCCAAAAGTAAACTTAAAGTGTTCCCGGAAAAACTCGTTTCTTGGTCAACATTATAGGTTAATAGCAAATTGGGCTATTCAAATATGAAGCATTTGTTCAAAATTCGCTACCATAACGCACTTCCTGCATCCAGAATTTCTTTTCTTACAAACATGCATTATATTTCGATGGAAAATGCAAAGATGCAATAACATAAGGCGTGTTTGATTAAAAAAAAAGAAAATTTGTAGCACCAACGACTTTTGGGCCACCTGTGATTGTAGAAATATTTTTTTAATATGTAGCTCAAGACACCCTATAATTAATATATACAAATTTTTCGATGAAAAATGCAAAAATGCAACAAATTAAGGCGTGTTTGATAAAAAAAAAATTGTATCAACAACGACTTATGGGCCACCTGTGATTGTAGAAATATTTTTCATATCTTGTATAATAACGGATATATTGAGCTTTATTGATTTTTTACGAAAATTCGACCAAATTATATACCATTAAACGATAAACTCTATAGCTAAGACTACTGCCAAGCATCAGAGAAAGGGTCTATTTAAAATGAAATTTCTGAAAACATTTTAGTAAAATGAAGGACAATGACGGTTGAAACTAAGACTTCAGGGCTTGTAAAACATCCTTCTTGAGACGTTTAATTTCCATAGCCTGTATTAGATTCAAGTTCATTGCCTAAATGTTGCAGATTTTGACGTTTTAAATCGCCACTTTGACGTTTTGAGGAAAACCCAAATTTATTTTTCTATAAATGCCTATAACTTTTTTGTCTTTTGACATACATAGCTAAATTTTGGTAGGTAGCTTAACCCGTGTACTAAATTTGGTTGCCCTTACTTTGTTAATTCCGGAGATATAAATTTTTTTTGAAAGAAAACACAAAATTTTCCGGGAAAACCTGAGTTGATTTTCCTGGCTAACGAACTTATCCAAGCCATTCGCAAAAGGAATTTATTCACCAAATTTAATCAAAATCGGCCCATTATTTTTTGAGTTATCGGTGATACCTATATATATATATATATATATATATATATATATATATATATATATATATATATATATATATATATATATATATATATATATATATATAAATTGAAACTGACCCCGGATATGTGTTCTGGGGGGCGTAATTAGCGCTCATTTGAAGAAATTTTTTCAAAATTCAAAAGTCGGGATCTCCTCATTAGTGAATTTTTTTAAAGAAAATTCACTAAAAAATTTTGGGGGCGCAGAAAGTGAATTGTAGTAGGGGATTTTCATAAGAATTGTACACTATTAGTAAGGTATGTAAAACTAATTCTTTAAATTTAAATGGACCTGACACATCTGTTTTAGAGCTTCCAGTTAGCGATTATTTGAACAAATTTCTATTTTCTATGGAGCTAGAAAAATATATGTTGGTAGAGATAAGTACTACAAGTGTCTTTAAAAAAAATTTTGTCACAAATTTCATTAAATTCACAAATCTTTTCCAGCAAAAAGTTAATTATTTACCAAGGGAATTTACCTGCCAAATTATAAATATGGCAGGCATTTTTCCTTTCAATTGCTTGGTTTTAGTTAACCCAATAGAACTAGTTGTTGCAAACAAAGCAACAAAAATGGTTTTTTAAAACCAATTGGTAGTTATCCGCGAAGCTCATTATGTTATTTTTCTTTAATTTAGTACCCACGTTGCGTTTAGATACGTTTTACTACGGTTCAACATTAAAGTTCCAGCTTAATTCTCTACCATAATACATTTGCTGCACCCAGACCTTTTTCAGCACTTATTTACGTGCTGTATCCACACTTTTTGGAAAAATATTTTAAACAAATGAAATGGGGTAACAATTTAAACATAAATCGAAAACCCTGGTTCGCTGCTTTGTCGCAGGGGTACCCCTTCCCTTCTGTATGCCTACAACCAACGTCAATGCATAACCAGAACAATGTAAATAAGAAAAGTTTATTGGGAACAACCCGCAGGAAAGTTTCGGGATTTGCGGTGAATATAGGGGTTCGGGGCGGAATAAACAGCAAAATGAGATAAAGGCAGCTGATAAAGGTCCAACTAAGCTGGTTTTTTTCGTACTTACCGCTCACATTTCCTGTTTATCTTCTCACCATTTGAAATATTTTTACGAAAATGCGCTTCCATAACGCACTTGCTGCAACTAAAATCTTTTTAACACTTATTTACTATTGCTGTATCCATACTTTTTGAAAATGAAATAAATAAATATAACCAATACAAAATTTTGAAATTAAAATTTTAATAATTTACACTGAACATCTGTTTATAGGTATAATTTAAACTACTGTATGATACTATGTAGTTTAGTTTCCCTCAAATTTTCCATACACTACATAAAGAGTAAATAAAGACTAAAAGTAAACAATAAGTACCTTATTCTAAGATTCTAAGGTATTAACGGAGTCGATTCCGAGGTTATCTTCTTCATATTTGTTCATGACGTCTGTAAACAAAGAATAATAATAAGAAGATAACCTCGACTTCGACTCCCCCTGATGTCAGTTAGCAAAATAACAAATGACAAATAGCTAAATGATATTGTCAGATCAAACTAGGAGAGGGAGATGACCTTAAATACACTAAAGAATGGGAAGCTTAATATTTATACATAATAAAACGTAGTTCTAGATTGCCTTTAAACAAATTGAATCACTTTTAAAATTTTTATTTATTACTATATATTTTTCTGTTATTTTCAGATTAATATGAGAGTTTTGGAAAATGGCAACCCCGCTAATTGTTAATTGTGACCTGTTTTTGTAGCTTGTTCGTTTGAGGTTTGATTTGGAACATTTGTTTGCAGTAAAATAAAAGAGTATCCTGTGTACCAAAATTCAGATATCTATCTTAAAAGACAAAAAAGTCAGAGGTAAATTAATTTTTAATTAATTAAATCTGATTCAAGAAAGTTAAAACGTCAAAATTGATTGAATACGAATGTGAGTGAAAAATACGACAAGAGATGACTAACAAGCTCCTAGATATGTGTCTAAGTCATATTTTTCTCGATTTCGTTAAAATATGAGCAAAAACTCCTTTGTCAATCGAAATGGTTTTGTGTAAATTGTAAAACTTTGAACAATTAACATGTATTATGGGATATACCTGCTAGTACATACATGTCGAGCGTATCTCAGTGGGCTTAGTTCCTGTACATCGGATAATCGACTCCTACATGACGAGTTCTAATCCTAGTTAGTGACTTCACTTTTCATCAATTTTTTATTTGGTCTCATTTCATTTTACCATTATCTAATCAGATTGTTGTTATTTCGGTGAATTTCTTAGCAAGTTTTTGCATAAAAAAATAATTTGATAAAGAGGAGATGCAAGCTTTAAGGCTTAATTCAATTTGAGTAGCATACCTGGTTTTTTGTTCTTGCCCTAACTTAACGAAACCATTTTATATTTAATACAGTCGTAGACTTTTCCCGTGGGTCACAAATGCTTGTTTTAGTGAATTTTCTTTAAATAAAAATTCACTATTGAGAGAAATCCCAATTTTTGAATTTAGAAAACATTTCTTCAAATGAGCGCGAACTACGCCGCATAGAACCCATATCCAGGGTCAGTTTTAATTTTATATATATGTATATATATATATATATATATATATATATATATATATATATATATATACATATATATATATATATATATATATATATATATATATATATATATATATATATATATATATATATATATATATATATATATATATATATATATATAATAGGTGAAACCAATATTTAGGTCTGTAAGCTTAAACACAAAAATCTCGGGACGCAGCAAGTGCGTTATGGTAGCGAATTTTCTTTAAAATATTTTTAATAGAAAATGTCTTTCTTTGATGAAAGCAGGCATCAAACTTGGTTGCCTATATAGTAGAAACAATGTATCATATTTCATTGAAACAAATTTATTGTTTGAAAATATATAAACATTTTTCAACAGTCTAGATGCAGCAAATGTGTTATGGAAGTGATTTTCCATAAAAATGTTTTTAATAGCAAATGCGAGCAGGCATCAATCTGGTTACCGGTATAGCCTATGTGGTAGAAACAATGTACTATATTTTATCAAAATTACTTATGGTTTGAAAATATATAAAAATTTTCCGAAAATAAACTTAAATGTTGGTTTTCTATCCAACAAAGCTTACGTTAATAGCAAATTGAGTTACTGAAATTTGAAGGATTTAATGAAACTTTGGTAAATTTGCAGATTAGCGCCCGAACGCTTTTCAACAAATTGTTTTCAGAGACATTACTAGGACCTCACCTGCAGGTTTCTGAACAGTTTTTTGAAAAACGTTCGGGAGCTAAACTGCAAATTTACCGAAAATTTGCTACCAAAACGCACTTACTGCGTCCAGATTTTTTTCTTACAAACGCATCATATTTCGATAAAAAATGCAAAAATCCATTAACGAATTTGTTCTACGAAAATTAGTTTAAAAAAATTATACACCCCTACTCACTCCTGGTCCCGTAACTTCCTTGGGGAGTGTGAACAAGAAATTTTTTTTGGGGTTTGTGGATCCAGAGAGGTGGGGACCTAGGCAGGTTTCTGAAAACAGTTTTTTGAAAAGCGTTCGGGAGCTAAACTGCAAATTTATCGAAAATTCGCTACCAAAACGCACTTACTGCGTCCAGATTTTTTTCTTGCAAACGCATCATATTTCGACAAAAAATGGAAAAATGCATTCACGAATTTGTTCTACAAAAATTAGCTAAAAAAATTATGCACCCCTACTCACTCCTGGTCCCGTAACTTCCTTGGGGAGTGTGAACAACAAATTTTTCTTGGGGTTTGTGGATCCAGGGGGGGCTCTAGGCAGGTTTCTGAAAACAGTGTTTTGAAAAGCGTTCGGGAGCTAAACTGCAAATTTACCGAAAATTCGCTACCAAAACGCACTTACTGCGTCCAGATTTTTTTCTTATAAACGCATCATATTTCGATAAAAAATGCAAAATTACATTAACGAATTTGTTCTAAAAAAATTAGCTAAAAAATTATGCACCCCTACTCACTCCTGGTCCCGTAACTTCCTTGGGGAGTGTGAACAACAAATTTTTCTTGGGGTTTGTGGATCCAGGGGGGGCTCTAGGCAGGTTTCTGAAAATAGTGTTTTGAAAAGCGTTCGGGAGCTTAACTGCAAATTTACCGAAAATTCGCTACAAAAACGCACTTACTGCGTCCAGATTTTTTTTAAGATAAACGCATCATATTTCGATAAAAAATGCAAAAATGCATTAACAAATTTGTTCCACGATAATTAGCTAAAAAAAATTATAGGCCGTTAAACCATAAATTTCACTAAACCTACAAATAAATATCCAAACAGCTACCAAACTTAACTAAACTGACAGCCAAAGCACCAGAGAAAGGGTCTATTTGAAATGGATTTCCTGTAAACCTTTTAGTAAAATGAAGGGCAATGACGGTTGAATCTGAAACTTAAGGGTTTGCAGAACACTCTTCTTGCAACATTTTCTTTTCACAAATGGTATTTGTTTTACATTCTTTGCCTAAACATTGCCAATTTTGACGTTTAATATTGCGAGTTTGGCGTTTTGAGGAAAACTCCTACATTTATTGCTTTAAGTGCCCATAACTTCTTTGTCTTTAAAGGTATGGACTTAAATTTTGGTACAGAGTTCACTCTTTATAATACAAATATGAATTTTTTTATAAAGAAAACACAAAATTTTCCGGGAAAACCTAGTCAGATTTTCCTGGCTAACGAACTTATCCAAGCCACTTGCAAAAGGAAGGTACTCTGCAAATTTTATCAAGATCGGTCCATTATTTTTTGAGTTATCGGTCGGATATATATATATATATATATATATATATATATATATATATATATATATATATATATATATATATATATATATATATAAACACAGATCTCCCCATAAGCGAATTTAAAAAAAAAAAATTCGCTAAAAAGTTAGAGGCATTTAAAGAAAAAAAAAGGTTTTCTTCAAAACGTAAAAAGTCGCGATTTGAAACGTCAAAATTGGCAACATTTAGGCAAATAACCTGAAAGAAATACGGATTATGTAAAGAGTGTTCTCCAAACACTCAAAGTTTCAGCTTCAACCATCATTGCCCTTCATTTTAATCAAATATTTCCAGAAAATTCATATCAAATAGACACTTTGTCTGAGGCTTTGGAAGTAGTTTTAGTTAAGTTTGTGGTTTAACGGTCTATAATTTTTAGCTAATTTTCGTAGAAAAAATTCGTTAATGAGGAGACCGAGGCTTTTAAATTTTAAAAAGATTTCTTCAAATAACGCAAAGTAGGCCCCTTAGAATCCATATCCGGGCTTACTTTCTATTTACATATATACAGTGCGACGCATTTCTACGGTAAAGTTCAATATAATTGTTATTATGTAAGATACGAGAAAAAATTGTATACGTTACCTATAGGGTGAGGCTGCATCTTATAAAATTATCTTGACAACCACAGAATGGCCCATAAGTCGTTGGTGATACCTACTTTTTTTAACATTCCTTATTGCATTTTTCATCGAAATATGATGCGTGTTTGTAAAAAATAATCGAGACGCAGTAAGTGCGTTTTAGTAGCGAATTTTCATTAAACGCTTTAAAATTCAATAACGCAATAACCTAAGGTTCGTCAGCCAGAAAACGAGTTTTCTCGGAAATGTTTTAAGTTTATTTTCGGAAACTTTTTGTACATTTTTAAACAATAAGTTATTTTGGTAAAATATGGTACCTTGTTCCTACTATATAGGTTATAACGGTGACCAAATTGATTCCTGCTTGCATTAAAGAAACATATTTTCTATTAAAAACATTGAAAGAAAATTCACTTCAATAACGCACTTGCTGCGTCCGGAATTTTTTAATATTTCGGTGTGTCAAAACACATATCGTGTCCTGTTATGCATCGAAACACACCTTTATAATGTCAAGATTGTGGCCAAATAAAATTATCATGATATATTAAGAGCCCAGTATTTTTTTATATAAATACTTTGTAGGCAATATGAATAATCTAATTTGAATTTCAAATCACAGTCAATAATGAAAGCAGCAATGTTGTAAGAACAGTCTATTTATCGCTTCATTATGGATATGAGATACATTCAATTATGTATGTCCCATGTACCAGAACTTACTTATACATGCTACTGAATACTGACCTTATTAACTCCTTGTTGAAGCATTGTTACATTTTCCACCCATTGCGGCGAAGTAGATTTCTAAATCGATGTTGTAACCACTGTTCTACATGAATAGATACCCCCTAACAGTTTGCTTCTTGTTACACGAGGTTATCGTCTATTATAACGGTTTAAAATTAATGAGCATATGATTGTGAGACGTAGAAGAGACAAAAACGTCTGCTAAAGCATGTAATAATTTAGCAGGTGTTTATTTTAAGCTAATACATCAAACTCCAACACATTAACCATTAACTGGTATGGTTAACACTTCGGTATCCGCATGAAAATTTGGGATGCATTACCCTCGTCGGTCTCACAGACCGTTATCAATTTTTTCGCGTTTTCATGTTAATCCCTATGATGATCTTGAATAAATTATGCAACGAAAAAAAAAACTGGACGCAGCAAGTGCGTTATGGTAGAGAATTTTCTTTAAAATATTTTTAATAGCAAATGTCTTTCTTTGATGAAAGCAGGCATCAAACTTGGTAGAGAATTTTCTTTAAAATATTTTTAATAGCAAATGTCTTTCTTTGATGAAAGCAGGCATCAAACTTGGTTGCCTATATAGTAGAAACAATGTACCATATTTCATTAAAATAAATTTATTGTTTGAAAATACATAAACATTTTTCAAAAGTCTAGATGCAGCAAATGTGTTATGGAAGTGAATTTCCATAAAAATATTTTTAATAGCAAATGCGAACAGGCATCAGTCTGATTACCGGTATAGCCTATGTGGTGGAAACAATGTAGTATATTTTATCAAAATTACTTATGGTTTGAAAATATACAAAAATTTTCCGAAAATAAACTTAAATGTTGGTTTTCTATCCAACAAAGCTTACGTTAATAGCAAATTGAGTTATTCAAATTTGGAGGATTTAATGAAAATTCGGTAAATTTGCAGATTAGCTCCCGAACGCTTTTTAACAAATTGTTTTCAAAAACATTACTAGGACCCTACCTGGATGCACAAACCACAAGAAAAATTTCTTGTTCACACCCCCCAAGGAAGTTATGGGACTGGGAGTAAATAGGGGTGCTGTGCGGGGCAGGCAGGGTTTAAGGGGGATATGGCTTCAAGATGTGAAAAAGACAGCTTTCAAGCCCGCTTTATTCGAATTTTCTGCTCATACTTCCTTTTTACTACCTACCCCGCTCAGCACCCCTACTCACTCCTGGTCCCGTAACTTCCTTGGGGGGTGTGAACAAGAAATTTTTGTTGGGGTTTGTTGATCCAGGGGGGCCCTGGGCAGGTTTCTGAAAACAGTTTTTTGAAAAGTGTTCGGGAGCTAATCTGCAAATTTACCGAAAATTCGCTACAAAAACGCTCTTACTGCGTCCAGATTTTTCTTATAAACGCATCATATTTCGATAAAAAATGCAAAAATGCATTAACAAATTTGTTCTACGATAATTAACTAAAAAAATATAGACCGTTAAACCATAAACTTCACTAAACCTACAAATAAATATCCAAAAAGCCACCAAACTTAACTAAACTGACAGCCAAAGCATCAGAGAATGGGTCTATTTTTAATGGATATTCTGTAAACATTTTAGTAAAATGAAGGGCAATGACGGTTGAATCTGAAATATAAGGGTTTGCAGAACACTCTTCTTGCAACATTTTCTTTTCACAAACGGTATTTGTTTCACATTCATTGCCTAAACATTGCCAATTTTGACGTTTAAAATTGCGAGTTTGACGTTTTAAAGAAAACTCCAAATTTTTTTGCTTTAACTGCCCATAACTTCTTTGTCTTTAAAGATAGGGACCTAAATTTTGGTACAGAGTTTATAATACAAATATGCGTACCAAATTTGGTTGCCTTTACTTTTTTATTTCCGGAGATACAAATTTTTTAATAAAGAAAGCACAAAATTTTCCTGGAAAACCTGGTCCGATTTTCTTGGCTAACGAACTTATCCAAGCCACTTGCAAAAGGAAGGTACTCTGCAAATGTTATCAAGATCGGTCCATTCTTTTTGAGTTATCGGTCGGATATATATATATATATATATATATATATATATATATATATATATATATATATATATATATATATATATATATATATATATATATATATATATATAAACACAGTTCTCTTCATAAGCGAATTAAAAAGAAAATCGCTAAAAGTAACATATGTAAATGATTAATTTATGAAATAAACTACTACACATAACAAAAGAACAATTTAAAAAAAGATTGAAGCATTAAAAATAACCCAAATGAAACCAATAATCCCAAAAGAAATACTCATTAGATAAAACGAATTAATCAGAAAACTTTTCGAAACATGTTTCACACACTACTGTAACATGTTCTAGACATATAAATTTTTTACATTTTCTGCAGTGATACAGGCGTTTTTTCTATTCCTTTTGTTGCCACAGTAGTGGCATCGTCCTTTGCCGTGCAGTGGTTGTGGATTTTCTCCTTGAACTTCCCTTACACCACAAATCTCTTGAATGCGAAGTTTCATCGAGCGGGAGATCTGCTGCAACAAAAGGCGTACAAGTAGATGTGGACGAACCATTTCCATAGAAAGTTGCTTGAGGAATTGTTTACGTCGAATTTTGACATCAGGGTTTTTTGAGCAATGTATCACAAACTAATTTATTCCAGCCACGTTTAGATTTGAATAAAACACCACCAGAGGCCACCTTTGTGTATTTTGAGCACCGTTGTAGTTGCTGCATAGTTGGTCAACTGTATCCACTCCACCTTTGGTACTGTTGTATAGCATAATGACCTCTGGTCTTCCAGCTCTATTATCTATTGCATCGTCGTGGCGAAAACTTGACAGCAGTAAATCATTTTTCTTCTTTTTCGGGATGTGGGATACTAAGGTGCACACTTTTCTAAAAGCAAACATGCTTGTATTCGGAAGACGTTGTACAGGATTGGAAAATTCCACTGGTAACTCCCGTTTGTTTGTTATTATTGTTATTATTACCAAATTTAGGCTAGTGAACCAACTATCCAATGTCACATTGCGACCCGAGTTATAGATTGGTTCACAAAGACGCATAACTACATCTCCTGGAGAACTGTTTCGTTGAAATGGACCGGGCGGCTGCTTTCCCACATACACTTCTAGATTGGCTGTGTAATACATTCGTGCGTCCGAAATGGCAAATATTTTGATTCCATACTTGTTTGGCTTTGATGGAATATATTGACGAAAGCCACATCGACCGCGAAAAGCCTCCAATTTTTCATAGATCGTCACATACTCCGACATACTGGAACCATTTTTGCAGTTCTCGACGAATGAATCAAAATATTCTCTAATTGGGGCTAACTTATCAGTTTCCCTCCTCTGTGATCGAGTGGCTTTATCGTCGAAACGTAAGGCAGTAAGTAGGAAACGAAAGCGGTTCAAGGACATTGCTAGACGGGAAATTTCTACGCCTGATCCATTAGTGGCCCAAAGATCTTTGGTATTCAAGCGATTAGCCTTCAAAACACTTGCATGGTATAGCAGTCCAAATAGAGCCTGAATTTCCGCTTTGTTAGTCTCTCTTACATCTCCGTCTCTTAATAGTTTTCCGTTATTGAATCAATAAATCTATTAGTATTCATCACAGTTGAGTCAAACATTTCATCGCTGATAAAATATTTCCATAATTCTAATGGCTTCTTCAACGACCTTGTGGGTAATCTTGAAAGTGGAAGCCTGCTTACAATATTTTCAGCCCTCGTCGTCACATTTTTTGGCGGTACCATTTTCCCCCATGTAATGTCATCTTTAGCTGCAAATCCGTTTGTAATTTTCTCCTCCTCATTCACTTCTTTCTGGTCAGATATCTACTATTTCTGAGTCATTATCAATTTTTTCCAAAATATCATCCTCAGATTCTGAGGGCATGTCGTCGGGCCTTTCATCAGTGTCTATATCAGATTCTGTTAGCGCCTCCTGCATGAGGTTCATGAGACGTGCCTGCTCCTTTTCATAGTCCCCATTGCTGAAAAATAAAGAAAAATATCAATACCATAATGTTGGTGGCTAACACACGCACAAAAACTAAGTCAAAAGTAATTATATTGTCAGAATACAGAGAAAATATTTCCATAACAACATGAACAATATCCACCTTTCGGAACAAAATCACTAACCACGTTACCCGCATCGGTCTCACGGCCCGATTTCATTGCTAAATGATAAACTTACGCACCGATCCGGAATAACTTGACACTGACGTCGGGCGCCTAGAGCTAGGAAGGTACTCGGGTGGAGCGAAAAATACGACTCTTGACGGCTTAAAACGATAAGGATAAATACTGTGTCGGTCTCAGAGACCGGGTGCGGTTATCGAAGGGTTAAAACCTGGGACATAATTGGTAAGTTGCGGGTCAAAATGCCGGGTCTTCTTTTTCTAATGGATTCTGAATATTTTTCTTGTGTATCTGAAGTAAGTTGTTTATTATGTTTTTCAACTATGTAATACATAACTGATCAAAAATGATGTATTGAGATAAACGAGAGAGTTTTTATTCAAATTCGTCCCAAAAAAAAAACAATCACTATTGAAATTACACGAAAAATAATATATTCTCAACTTTGAAATAGAAAAGTTTGCCAAATGTTTTGTAGGGACCTAAAATTATGAAAAATGAGCATAAAAAAGAAAAAAAGCAGTGATAAACACAGCATTTAATTTCATTCTTTCTCTTTTGCACAATTGTTGCAAACTTTAATCGTACATCCGGCACATATTGGCTTTCTACATTTAGAACAGAGCTGATTAGTTTTTCTGTTCAATTTAGATAAACAAATATAACATCTTCTTTTTATTCCCCACACCAAGTAGTAGTAGCAGTGGTGGGGAGGCGAACGCCAGACAGCTTTATCTCTGTCCGGCCCCTCCACGAAGTCCATCGCCTGCCTGCAGCCACCAAGCGACCTCCAGTGCCTCTCCATTGCTTCCTCGATCCACCTGTCTAAGGCGACAGAGACTGTCTTCCTACTTATGCCCATCGCAGGTTCCGGACCACAGAACGGCCACCGGGAACCGAGTCTTGCGAGATTATTCGCCACCTCATTCCCCGCCACGCCACAGTGTCCCGGAACCCACACCAGTTGCACCTCATTCGTCCTGGCTAGTTCTATGAGGGCGTCAGTGCACTCCTGAACCAGTGTTGACCTGATTCTGGCCGCGCAGACTGCCCGAAGGACCGCCTGGCTATCCGAGCAGATGTACACACATTTCTCGGGACTTCTCTTAACATCCTAGTGAGAGCCGTTTTGGACCCTTCCAATAAAAATATTTTTTGCTTACCGTTGCATCTCATTCTTCCATTGTATCATCCTTTGGTTCTTCCAAAAGTAACTCTTCTTCTTTCGTATCAGGCATTTCACTCATGCTGTGATGCTGTCTCTTCATAATCTCCTTCTGATGCTTCACTTTCCAAAGGCACATCAGCTCTGTCTAATTCCACAAGCTACTCTGTCACTACTTCTTTAAAACGAGGACCATTCAGTGTGATTTGGTCCACACTTGATGAGGATACACTAACTATTGTTGTTTTTCAAATTTGGTGAAACTACACCGTTAGAAATAAACGTTTATACGTAAAAAATATGATCAAGTGGAAATATACTCATATGCACTCTTATCACGCGACTGGTATGGAGCGGGTCAAAATGACTGAGGTGCTACATTAACATCTAACACGCACGCGCTCAAAATGACAACTGCCACTGAAATAAATCAGAAAGGTATTAAACTGCACTGATATCTGGCGGATAAAGTAAGAAGCATGGGCAGTGATATTACGTCCCAGCGGGAATTTGACCCGATCCTTAGCAGTTAAGGGTTAAATTAACAATTTGGTTTGTCTTTCTCTACTTTTTGGCTCTTTGTAAGGAATGCATTTCTGGCCCTGTTCACATAATTTTAATATGAAAACACTCTGTACGTATTTAACAGATACCTTATTGTATGAACAAGTTTCAATAGCAAGTGGTTAAGCGACGGTCGTTTAATATTGTTTACACGATAGGATTTGGAAGACACAATTTATCTCTTTTAGATTCAAGGGCACTCTTTATACTCGTCTTAGCGTCAGCTAAAGAAAATCATAATTTGTACCCTGGAACACATTTGTGCGTGAACGGTGACCCGAGCTGCATTAAAATATGCTCGATATTAGTGAAATGTGCGGTTCACGTTATATACCTCCATGAATGGTGAGTTTTTCACAGAACACATGTTGTTTATTTATTATACATGTTATTATTTGTTTAATTATAACTTAGAGAGCAATTTCAATAAGTACGTTACGTGATTTAGCAATCTAAGCAATCATCTGCTTTGTCCTGCAAATATGGGACACCTGTATAATCATAAATAATTTTAGAAGGTGCAGCCTGGGATTCTCTATAATTTTAGTGCTTAATCTTTTTATATTGTAAATAGTAATGAAGAAAAATAGCTTTACCACAGAAATGCGCCACCTGTATGAATATAATTTACACCTACCTACTCTAGATACGTTTGTTATTCTGCGAAATATGTCGGAGATATCAAATATAGTGAATATAGTAACGAATTTATCAGAGGCAACGTATATCACACGGAGAATCTCCTATGTTGTGTTATGTTTATTGGGTTAGCTGGGAAGCCATAGGTCACGGCAAGAAGAAGAGATTCGATCCCGGACTCGGATTACCGTGACTACAATACATGTAAGTCTCAAATAATTGGGATTGATTAGGTACCTATAGTTCGACTATCGGACGCCAGCGACGTCTTTAGATTGCTTCTATCGACGACACGATTGCGATGCCAGTGTCACCTTCTAGTGTCAAATTGATCGGTCTAATTAATCCGCTAAAATGTCCGTTGTAATAATAATATGATATTAAATCAATCGCTTGGTTATAAATCATGTGTATGTTTGGTGTTTGTAGAACGGAATGACATGCCTCGTATTGCAGTCATAATTAATCTTAATTCAGACACGAAAAGTAATACCGATTAGGCCCTAACGACACATTATTACTTACTGTTTTAAACTAAACAAAACTATGGAGGTAGCAAGTGCGTTATGGTAGTGAATTTTTATTAAATGCTTCACATTTGAATAACTCAGTTTTCTATAAACTTAGACAGTTTAGTTTTGGCATGTAGTAAGATCTTTCCTAGAGCAAGATATACACCAAATTTCATTAAAATAACTTTGTAATTTTTGGAGAAAAATAATTTTTTGAAAGATAATTTAAAATTTGAATAACTCAATTTTCTATAAACTGAGAAAGTTGAATTTTGGTACTTAGTAAAGTCTCTCCTAAGGCAATATATATATATATATATATATATATATATATATATATATATATATATATATATATATATATATATATATATATATATATATATATATATATAGTAAATTTCATTAAAACAGCTTTGTTATTTTCAAAGAAAATTTAAAAAAAAGAAAACTCAAAATTTTCCCGCTAAAACCGATCAGATTTTCCTGGCTAACAAACTCGTCCAAGCCATTAATACAAGAAAGGCACTTGGTGGGTTTCATTGAAATCGGTTAATTATTTTTTGACTTATCAGACGAATACATACATACATACATACATATATATATATATATATACATATATATATATATATATATATATATATATATATATATATATATATATATATATATATATATATATATATATATATATATATATATATATATATATATATAAACATATAAAAATTGTAGCTGACCCCGGATATGGGTTCTAGGGGGTCCTAAATTGCGCTCATTTGAAAAAAAAATTGCAAAGTCTCACCATCGATACCTCTCTATTAGTGAATTTTTTTAAATAAAAATTCACTAATATGTTGGTAAAACTCAAGGTTTATAGATGAGATAGGTTGTCTGGTAACTTTCCACAAATCAGAAAGTGGCGCGGAAATACGTCACATGAATTCCGAATTTAAATCTAGTGGATTAATGGTGCATTGAATATTGAAACCAGACGGCATTTTTATGTGCGTCTTTACAAAGCTATGTCCTTTTTGAACTTACAACAAGATCAAACATTTAATAATAAGTTGTAATTAAGATTTTCTTCACAGAGTAACAGAAAGTATTGAAGTTTTAGAATATTATTCAATTTCAATAATGGATTCAATTAATCGGTTTATCTTGAAAAGGATAAAAAATTAAATAATATTTAGGAAATTATATATTCATAATGCCTCAAATGGGACATATTTTCTTTCTTCTGAACCGCAATCTAGGTTTTTGGTTTCTTTTTAGTGAATTTTCTTTAAAAAAAATCACTAATGAGGAGATCCTGACTATTGAATTTAAAAAAGAAATCTTCAAATGAGCGCACACAGGCCCCTTAGAACACATATCCGGAGTCAGTTTGAGTAGGTATAGATGGTATGTTCTGGAACCACCGCCACACTGCTAGCACTGCGCATGCGCGCAGTGACGTCATGGGGACCTCACAGTGACGTCATAAAGGGCGGGGCCGGGCCGGGCCCGGTGTTTTCTTTCTAAAAAAATGTATATCTCCGAAACTAACAAAATAAGAGCCACCAATTTGGTACGCGTGTTTGTATTATAAAGAGTGAACCATGTACCAAAATTTAGGTCGCTAAGTTTAAAGACAAAAAAGTTATGGGCAGTCAAAGAAACAAATTTTGGAGTTTTACTCAAAACGTCAAAGTCGCGATTTGAAACGTCAAAATTGGCAATGTTTAGGCAAATAACGTGAAACAAATACGGATTGTGAAAAGAAAATGTTGCAAGAAGAGTGTTCTGCGAAACGTTAAGTTTCAGCTTCAACCGTCATTGTCCTTCATTTTACTAAAATGTTTACAGAAAATTCATTGTAAATAGACCGTTTCTCTGATGCTTTGGCTGTCGGTTTAGTTAAGTTGATGCTTTCGCTGTAGGTTTAGTTAAGTGTATGGTTAGACGGTCTATAATTTTTATCTAAGTTTCGTAGAACAAATTCGAATGCATTTTTGCATTTTTTACCGAATTATTATTTATGTTTGTAAGAAAAAAAATCTGGACGCAGTAAGTGAGTTTTGGTAGCGAATGTTCATTAAATCCTTCAAATTTTAATGATTCAATTTGCTATTAACGTAAGGTTTGTTGGCTAGGAAACCAACATTTAAGTTTATTTTCGGAAAATTTTTGCACATTTTCAAACCATAAGTAATTTTGATAAAATATAGTACATTGTTTCTACTAAATAGGCTATACCTGTAATCAGATTGGTGCCTACTCGCATTTGCTCTTAAAAACATTTGTATGAAAACTCACTTCCATAACGCACTGGCTGCATCCAGACTTTTAAGAAATTTGATCTGATTCTGCTAAAATAGTTTAAATCGATATCAAATATTCGGCAACGTTGTATACAACCAACACATTTTATTTTAAATTAGGGTATCCTAGAAATAAGGATCATTGTAACTTAAGTTTGTTAAAAAATATGTAACCTTATATGTTTTCAAATTAATTGGTAAAGCAAACAGGTTTTCTAAGAAAAAATAAATGTAAAATTATTCCGTTTTTCCCATAAACGTCTAGTAGAGCTGAAAGTTTAATATATGTCCTAAAATTGAAAGAATCTTAGCTGCGACACCAAGATTTTCAGGATTTGTTACTGTTCCTCTTGTTCCCTGGTTCCTGTGACATCGGTTACATATTTGTACTCAGAGTGCGAATCTGTTCGCTGCAAGAATATAAATCACATTATTGATTTATTACTTTAATTCTGGAATATATGAAAGATAGAGTTGTTGATATTGAATCCATGGCTAGGACTAATCTTTAGCAGGAAGTCCGTGATATAAATAACTATAAATGACAAAATGAAAGTACGCGATATTTCACTACGGATGAACAATGGCGTTTGTATTGAATATACACGTATATAGAGGCTTATCTGGAGTAGTTATGTGAACAGGAAAATTCATATTTTTTCATGAAATATAGGCTAATTGTTCCCGTTGTTATTTTTAGAACCTTGCGTATTATTCAATACACACTAGAACAACGTATTAAATGTTCAAAATCGCAAAATATACAGTGGCACATTGAATATCTTGCAAATTTTAAAATACAAAAAAACTCTAATTTATTTATATATATATATATATATATATATATATATATATATATATATATATATATATATATATATATATATATACTTTTAAGGGCAGTTACGACTAGTACAGTAGTAACATTTCAAATCGGTTGTATTGTGAGACAAGAGACTTCCTTAGAGAACATTGTGAACTGTTGGTGATGAAGTCGGACAAGGGTAATGTGTCGGCGGTGATTGACAAGGACATGAACATGAAGAAGATGAAAATGTTGGTCAACGATGAGTCAGTATATAGCAGACTAACCAGAGATTCGACATCGAAACTGGAAAGACAAAACAACGAAATAGTAAGAGCACTGAAACTGGCTGGGTTTATCAGTTCAGAGCAGGCTAAGAAGCTTTCCATATATGATCCTATTGCACCCAGATTATATGGACTACCGAAGCTTCATAAAGAATACCACTTCGCCCAATCGTTTCATCTCCCACTTCCAGACTCAGTGGTTTCATGGCATCCATCTTGAGTGTGTCCTTTATGGACTACAATGAATTTGCAGTGAGGAACTCAAAGATTTTCGCACAGCAGATAAACGACTTTAAACTGGAGGAGGGATATACGGTGGTCTCCTTAGATGTTGTCTCCTTGCTCACAAATATTTCATTGCACTTCCTATTATTGATAAAAACTGGGAACTTATTGAGCCAAACACACATATTCCCAAGGAGAATTTCATTCAGATACTTGAATTTCTCTTTCAATCAAATTATTTCCTGCTCAACGGAACATATTATAGACAGTCTTTTTGGTGTCCAATGGATAGTCACCTCAGCCCTGTGTAGGCAAATATAGTTATGTCATCCTTGTTGAAGTTTGCAATACCACGTCTGTCTTTCAGACTGCCTTTTATCTACCAGTACATGGATGATTTGATCCTTGCTATTCCTATTAATACCTAGGAGGAAGTGCTAGCAATTTTTAATGGATTTGATGAACACATTAAATTTATCGTTGAGAGAGAGAGACATATAGAAGTGTTCCCTTTCTTGATACTAGAGTATATAGAAGTACTGATAATACAATCAAGTTGGATTGGTATAGCAAGCCTTCCAGTTCCGGAAGATACATTAACTACACGTCATACCATGATGAGAAGACAAAATGGAATGTTATATTGGGCATGAAGAGGCGGAGTTTGGATATTGCTCACCCGTCCTTTCAGCGTAGGGCTCAATGTCGTTTTTCTGATTTGATGGTGAAAAATGGTTATAAGAAAGGCTACATGATGAAACTACTTTTCAGCGTTCCATCCGAATCTGCGCCCTACCGAGCAGCTGATAGACCTTTTCCACTCGCACATGGTGGGGGTGTGGGGCACCTCTGATCCACGGTTGAATATCAAATATGCAGTGTTACCTTGCATCGGTGGACTGACACACAGACTTATGAAGCTTTTCAAATATTGTACAGACATAAAGGTGGCAAAATACAATGTTCTGACCAACAAAAACTTTTTCACTAACAACAAGGACAAAGTTCCGGTGTATAAACAATGTGATGTGGTCTGTAAGTTGGACTGTAAAATTGTTCTCTTTCAGATGTAGGTCAGATTTCACAATCTGTTGATAGGAGGATTAGTCAACATAGGAGTGATTCCAGACCCAGATCTGATAGATGTGCCTTGGCACATAATGTGTCAACATTAGGTCATAACATAGATTTTGATAATGTTAAAATTTTGGATAAAGAAACAAATATAAAAAACGTTCCCTTCTGGAAATGTGTCATATTTTTGAAAATGACACGATGAATTTAAAATGGGATATTCAAGAATTAAGTAACATATATAGCTATGTATTACTATTTGATAAGTCTGATGGCGCCTCTGTGTTGGCCGGTTCTATGATTTAGAATAAGAAAATAACTTATAAAAATTTGTTAGCAATAGAGTAACAATAGTCTATGATCAATGATTGTTTCTTGATTTGCAGTTGTCACTGATGTCTATGGTCGGTGTCTAACTTGATAAAAATCGGGTTAGATGTCCAAATTATTACACGTGACTTTTTCAAAGCCTTTTTAATATTTTAAACTTGTTAACTCTTTTTTATGCTTTTTCATGACTGGCTTTGAATGTTTTTAACGTACAAATGTTTGCATAAAGTTACGTGTAGTTTTTAAATGGTTGTTGCACTTCCTGCTTTTTGTATCTGTTTTATGGCAGAATTTCTCTGTTTTAATGTTTCTGGCTTGCTTTTAAATTAGTTACAGGGCTGTAAGTGTTTATTGTTGCATAACTTAGGTGTTATGTTAACTTTTATTCAATTTTTAAGTGCTCCTGAGGATGCCTGGAATATAGACGAAATATATAGAGTATTTAGTACAGAGTGACTTTCTTTAGAATATTGCACGCTAACCTGTAACGACTGTTACCCCTCCCTTCAATCCACAATAATATATATATATATATATATATATATATATATATATATATATATATATATATATATATATATATATATATATATAGTATATATAATTTTCTCCAAAATTAAATGGGATTTTTAGAAAATTGTTAAAGGTGTTGAGACGTAAAAAGCTTGAACTTTGCGGAAAAAGTTTTTTTCTATTACCACACATGTAGTCGCTGCCAAAGAAACTTTTCGATCCTTATATCATGGAAATAGGTTGCGTTTGATAAAGAATTCAATTCCGAATAAATTTGTTTATAAAAGGGCTCTTCAAACATTGTTGCTGAATGGTGCTCAAAAAAAAAACAAAAAAAACGGGATAGCTAAAAATAATTGACTTCGTCTAAGTATGTTGTTAAATTTGAGGTTATTCATGTGCTATATGCTTGTAGAGTATTCACGTAAAGAACAAAGTTAATCTGCATAATAGTTAAAAAAATAAAAATCTTTATTAATAATGGGAGTGTACGAGAAAACTGCCACAAGCTATCATAAAACAAGAAAAAAAAAGCATTGTCTAAGGATCTGGAGGATAAATTGAGGGGGATAGGGGGACACTGTTATAATTTATAGACTATACATACATAGTGATAACGATGTAACAAGTTTAATGAAACATATGGAAAAAGTCTCTCAATATTTACAAACACTTCTATATATAGACTTATGTGAACTAAATTCCTAAAACCAAGTAGACATACTTAATCAGCATTCCTCTATACGGCAAATTAAATGGTAACCAATGCTCTATTATTGCAATCTGCAATTATTAGCAAAACTGTGTATTGTTTATATAAACACTTAAAATGTGATGATGCCAAATCTATGTCAAATGATTACAATACAGATTTGACCTACTTAACAACTTAAAATTAATCTACTTTATCCATTTACCCAATTTTATCTTGAAATAATATTATATGTAACCTTAGAAATGCCTTTTTGGTAAGCTATTGTTCCCTGAACATACTGCAGAGTCAAAAGAATGACTTCCCTCTGGATAGCTAATTACTATGTGAAAACTGGAACCTGTAAAGGGCACTGATAAGTACACTTGGAGAAAACAAATCACCACAACACCTATTTTAAAAAGACCTTACTATCGTTTTACTAATCACGTCAGCATCATCAAAGGATGAAAAATTCTAAATTAAATTAGCAGCTACAGTTACACCTAGGTAGACGAACTAAGCCGAAGTAAAAATTGTAGTCGGCGACCCATCGTTTGTCCATTGTATCAATATTGAACGGACCAGGTCGAAGAACTACTTTAATCTTCTGGTTGACAAATTTATGAGCTTTTATTTAATTTAAGGATAATGAGCTTAAAATGAAAGGTACGGAGATATTGGAGGACGCTCACGTTCTTTTTGTTCTAAAAATTCACGATGTGAATATTGAAGCCCGTGACGAGTGCCGACAAGCACATCTGGCGAAGAGACTAATAACAACCGCCCGTCTTTTTAAAAAAACAGAAACGACTGTTTCCCTCACAATGTTAACTTTAACAAAGGATGAATATTCCAACTAAAATTCTACATAAAAACAAGTATTTATATTGATTTCTTAATTTAACTGAAAACCACTATTTATATTGACTTCTTAGAAAACGAAAGGAAATTTTTAAGTCGAGAACTAAACGTAGAGCCTAGTATCTGTATATACCGGCCGAGTTATTGACAATAATTTATTATTCTGTCAGACAGATTATGAGTGTTTAGCTGATCAAATGCAAAGTGAAAGTAAAGGGCTTGAAATTAAAGGTGCGGCACGATTCAATGACGTTTTGCTCCTAATCGACCTTGATATATAAGCGCTCTCAAAAGCGTCAACTATTTAATGTCTAACATTTTTGACAAGTTTCAAATTTTCCTTGTCAATGTGGTGATTATTATCCCATATAATACGTTGTGCCCCACATGATTTGTCTACCGTATCATATCGTAAATGTGCGACATAGTCACGAAATCTTGTGGCTATGTTTCTCTTGGTTTGACCCACGTATTTAAGATTATAATCTTTGCAACTTATCTCATAAATACCTAATATTTCAGTAGCTTTGTCTTTGTCTTTCGTATAACCCAACAAATGTTTTAAATTACTTTTCGTCAAAAAAGTCAAATGTAAATCGGCTTTCTCAAAAATACTTTCCAAACCCTTTGTGATACGTGGTTTATAAGGTAGACACAGAATTTTTTTCTCTTTTTTAGCTTTCTTGAATGTCGTGCATTCAGATATTATTTTCTTTGTTCTGTGTTTGTTAACCAACTTTTCCACTAAACCATCCGAATAACCGTTATACCTCGCTACGTTTTTATGTACTTTAGTTCTCTATTAAATCTACATTTACTTAACGGAAAATTTATCAATCTGTTACCAAGAAATTTAAACTAGTTGTGCAAACGTTTGATGTGAGTCGTTAGGAATATAACTAATAGTGGCAGTTTCCTTCCTGTATACATCGAATTCAAGCGGGCTATTATTTTTATTTTTAATAACTAGAAAAGAAGTTTATTGTTGACTTTAAAACCAATGAAGCCTATTATTTTGGCTATAGATTCTCCAACATATAATTTGGCAAAGTGGTTGTAAAACGAGTTTAAAAGCCTACCTATGAAACAAAAAAGTTGTTCGGTGCTAAATTCACTTGATTTCATTAATAAAATTAAAGATGTTAAATTACTGGAAGGTAAGATTTTGATATCATTTCACGTGGCGTCCTTATTTCCTAGTGTACCCACAAAACAGACGCTGGAGTATTTGGAACAACTGTTAAACTTGAACAATATAAGTGAAGACGTCTGCAAAGAATATTTAACTCTAACTAGCCTTTGTATAAAACAAAATATTTTCCATTTTAACAACGAGTTTTTTAAACAAACTGAAGGCACGACAATGGGCAATCCATTATCTCCTTTTATTGCAGACCTTTTTATGAGTAGATTTGAGACGGATTTAAAAAATAAAAATGGGTATTTCCCTAGAGTTTGGTTTCGTTATGTCGACTATATTTTTTTCAGTGTTTGACACAAATATATGCAACGTTGAAAAATTTACTGAAAAACTAAATAGTCAATTTGATTCAATAAAATTTACCCACAAAATAGAAATCAACAATAAACTTCCTTTTCTAGATGTACTAGTTATTAAAAATAAAAATAATGGCTTGCTTAAATTCGATGTCTACAGGAAGGAAACTGCCACTATTAGTTATATTTCTAACGACTCGCATTATACGTTTGCACAAAAAACGGCTAGTTTAAATTTCTTTGTAAACAGATTGATAAATTTTACGTTGAGTAAAAGTAGATTTAATAGAGAATTAAAGTACGTAAAAAACGTAGCGAGATATAATGGTTATTCGGATGGTTTGCTGGACAAATTGGTTAACAAACACAGAACAAAGAAAATTATATCCGAATGCACGATATTTATAGAAGGTAAAATAGAGAAGAAAATTGTGTGTCTACTTTATGAACCACGTATCACAAAGTGTTTGGAAAGTATTTTTAAGAAAGCCGATTTGCATTTGAGTTTTTCGACGAAAAGTAATTTAAAAAATTTGTTGGGTAATAAGAAATACAAATACAAAGCCACTGAAATGTGGGGTATTTATGAGATAAGCTGCAAAGATTGTAACCTTAAATACGTAGGTCAAACCAAGAGAAACATAGCCACCAGATTTCGTAAACATCTCGCATATTTACGATATGGTACGGTAGACAAATCACGTGGGCACAACATATATGGGATAATAATCACCTTTAATCATAATAATCAGAAAATTTGAAACTTGTCAAAAATGTTAGACATCAAACTTGCTTGATGCTTTTGAAAGCGTTCATATATCAAGGTCGATTAAGAACAAAACGTCATTGAATCGTGCCGCACCTTTAATTTTAAGTCCTTTACTTTCACTTTGCATTTGACCAGCTAAACACCCCTAATCTGTCTGGCATAATAATAAATGATTGTCAATAACTCGGCCGGTCTATACAGATACTAGGCTCTACGTTTAGTGCTCGACCTAAAAATCCCATTTAGTTATCTTTTGTATCTAAGAAGTCAATGTAAATACTTGTTTTTATGTAGAATTTTAGTTGGAATATTCATCCTTTGTTAAAGTTAACATTGCGAGAGAAACAGTCGTTTTTGTTTTTTAAAAAAAGATGAGCGGTTGTTATTGGTCTGTTCGTCAGATGTGCTTGTCGGCGCTCGTCATGGGCTCCAATATTCACAGAGTGAGCTTCTTCAAATATCTTGGTATCTTTCATTTTAAGCTGATTATCCTTATATTAGATAAAAGCTCATAAATTTGTCAACCAGAAGATTAAAGTAGTTCTTCGACCCCGTCCGTTCAATATTGACATAATAGACAAACGATGGGCCGCCGATTACAATTTTTACTTCGTCTTAGTTCGTCTACCTAGGTGCGATATAAATACACTGTAGCTGCTAATTTGATTTGGAATTTTTCATCTTCTGATGATGCTGACGTGGTCAGTAAAACGATCGTAGGGTCTTTTTAAAATATGTGTTGTGGTGATTTGGGTTCTCCAAGTGTACCTATTAGCGGTTAATTACATTTATCATGGGTGGAATAAGGGATTTGTAAAACATTTAAATAATTTGGCTAGTGAGTGCACCAGTACTCGCCCTAAAGGCCAGTCCTCACCTGCAATGTCCAGGAGAGAACATACCCACGTGACCAACGTCAACATTTCCTCCTGACCGTATCATCAATCACAACGGACCATGATGAAGTAACACTGTGTTACCCTGACAGTTATATGAACTAACTGGAATGAGTTTGCAAGACGGTTAATGCAGGACAGACTGCAATACGTTCACCTCCACCTGCAACACAAGTTATTCCACAAGTCTGTTGTAGAAGAGAATTATATTATGTCAGATTGTTAATCATATCTTATGGAATTGCTACGTTAGCGAATTAAAATGTATGGTGTACTGTCAGACTTTCTAATGTACGGTCAGCAATATTATGTGGTAACGTAGAACTTTGTCATACAACTATTAAAACTGTGTCCAACACTTTAACGAAATGCAAATGGAAGTTGGATGAAAGTTGTTATTTAATTATTATCAGTATCGAAGACATTATCAACTGTGGCTGTAAAGGATGCCTATAAATTATTAGACAAATTATTAGCAATTGCTGAAAAGAGGGGCCATAACTCAGACCTTTTCTGCTCATCGTGTAAAAAAATCGTCTGGCATTCATATATATATATATATATATATATATATATATATATATATATATATATATATATATATATATATATATATATATATATACGTTCACATACGTAGAATTAAGATTTTTGATATTTTGACAAATTATTAGTAATTGCTGAAAAGAGGGGCCATAACTCAGACCTTTTCTGCTCATCGTGTAAAAAAATCGTCTGGCATTCATATATATATATATATATATATATATATATATATATATATATATATATATATATATATATATATATATATATACATACGTTCACATACGTAGAATTCAGATTTTTGATATGATTGCTTTTAGATCTTTCTGGATCGAATTTCTAACACATTTATTGTAGTACAATCATTATAAAAGTCTGGACGCAGCAAGTGCGTTATGGTAGCGAATTTTCACCGAAATGTTTTAATGTTAAATATGTTTCTTTTAAGTGGCACAAATTTAGTAGATAGATCAACCTTTATAGTAGAACCAATGTACCATATTTTATCAAAATATGTCTTGTTGGAAAATATTTCCCGAATTAAAAAATTTCCTAAAAAAAACTGGTCGAACTTTCCGGTCCAACGAATCTACTTACCTAATCAAGCAATTTACACAAAAACTACACCAGGCAAGATATAATTATTCACAGAGAGCTTTTTGACAGAAATAAAAAAAAACTAACACTTTTTAAGGTGAATTCGCAAATTTTTTTTCAGAACAACTTTTTTACAAAAATTTGCTAAAACAAAACATAAAATTGAAATTTAAACATACCTACATTTGACCAGATCAAATAAGGATAATAAACTGTTGATATGAAAAAATTTCTGGACGCAGAAAGTGCGTTATGGTAACCAATTTTCTTTAAAATATTTTTATAGCAAATGCCTTTCTTTGATGAAAGCAGGCACCAAACTTAGTTACCTATATAGTAGAAACAATGTACCATATTTCATCGAAATAAATTTCTTGTTTGAAAATATATAAAAAAAATTCACAAGTCTGGATGCAGCAAATGTGTTATGGAAGTGAATTTCCATAAAATTATTTTTAATGGCAAACCGAGCAGGCATCAATATGATTATCGGTATAGCCTATGTAGTAGAAACAATGTACTATATATAATCAGAATTACTTATGGTTTGAAAACATATACAAATTTTCGAAAATAAACTTAAATGTTGGTTTCCTAAACAACAAAGCTTACGTTAATAGCAGATTGAGTTATTGAAATTTGAAGGATTTAATAAGAATTTGGTAAATATGTAGATTAGCTCCCGAACGCTTTTCAAAAAATTGTTTTCAGAAATATTACTAGGACCCCACTTGGATCCAAAAACCACAAAAAAATTTCTAAATTTCTTGTTCACACCCCCCAAGGAAGTTACGGGACTGAGAGTGAATAGGGGTGCTGGGCGGGGTAGGTAGTAAAAAGGAAATATGAGCAGAAAAAGCAAAGAAAACTGCTTAAAAGCTGTCTATTTGAAGCCATATCCCCATTAAACCCCGCCTACCTCGCACAGCACCCCTATTCGCCCCCAGGTCACGTAACTTCCTTGGAGGGTATGAACAAGAAGTTTTTCTTGTGGTTTATGCAACGAGGGTGGTTGTATGCACACGAGGGGGGAAGGAAAATGCCTACGACGAAGGAGACCCCCCCACGCTTTGACTTTCGGCTGGGTAGGGGGGGGTTCTGGGTGGCTGCTTCGTCGTGGGGATTTTCCAGTCAAGGAAGTTACGGCACCTGGGGAAATACGGGTGCTGTGCGGGGTAGGCAGGGTTTAAGGGGACATGGCTTAAAGATGTGAAAAAGAGAACTTTCAAGCCCGTTTTATTCGCATTTTCTACTCATATTTGCTTTTTACTACCTACTCCGCCCAGCACCCCTATTCACTCCTGGTACCGTAAATTCCGTGTGGGATGTGATCAAGACATTTTTCTTGGGGTTTGTGGATCCAGGGGGCCCTAGGGTGGATTCTGAAAACAATTTTTTGAAAAGCTGTCGGGAGCTATTCTGCAAATTTACCGAAAATTTGTTACCAAAACGCACTTACTGTGTCCAGATTTTTTTCTTATCAACGCATCATATTTCTATAAAAATGCAAAAATGCATTAACAAATTTGTTCTACGAAAATCAGCTAAAAATATTATAGACCGTTAAACCATAAACTTTACTAAACCCACAAATAAATATCCAAAAAAGCATCAACCTAACTAAACTCACAGCCAAAGCATCAAAGAAAGGGTCTATTTGAAATGAATATTTTGTAAATATTTTAGTAAAATGAAGGGCAATGACGGTTGAATATGAAACTTAAGGGTTTGCACAACACTCTTCTTGCAATATTTTCTTTTCACAATCGGTATTTGTTTCACATTCTTTGCCTAAACATTGCCAATTTTGACGTTTAAATTTGCGAGTTTGACGTTTTGAGGAAAACTCCAAAAATTGTTTCTTTAACTGCCCATAACTTCTTTGCCTTTAAAGCTAGCAACCTGAGTTTTGGTACAGAGTTGACTCCTTATAATACAAACACGCGTGCCAAATTTGGTTACCCTTCTAATATTTACGGATATATGAATTTTTTTAAGAAAGGAAACACAAAATTTTCCGGGAAAACCAGGTCCGATTTTCCTGGCTAACGAAGGTATCCTAGCGACTTTCAAAGGAAAGGTACTCACCAAATTTGATCGAGATCGGTCTATCATTTTTTGAGTTATTGGTCGGATATATATATATATATATATATATATATATATATATATATATATATATATATATATATATATATATATATATATATATATATATATATATATATATATATATATATATATATATATATATATATATATATATATATATATATATAAACACAGATCTCCTCATTAGCGAATTAAAAACAAATTCGCTAAAAACCTAGTGCTAACTAGTCACTAACGAAATAAAATACGTGTTATCGAATTCAGCATAATATAGAGTGTCTTTTTTGAGTGGACATTTTAATGAAAGTTTTATTCGATTTAGATACTTGGAAACCTTTTCCACTCTACCGCTTCACAGTTTCGGCAAACAAACAATAGCTGAAATTAGATTCTTGCGATTATTTCGTCTGATATCGTATCACTTAATTAAAGCAATATTTCATTAAGTTATCATAGTTGGAATGGGGTATGGCTTTGTTTTCCCTCGTTCCATGAAATGGAGAAATACAGCAGTGGTCGAACAATTTGTCTGCGTTTCTGACAAAATTTAACAGCGAATTTAAAATTAATGTTGGGCCCATTTTTAAAACTACATTATTTTTAATTGTAACGTCTATATCTGTCGTTAATCCTGTAGAGAATATCTATTTGAGTGGGGTAAAAAAGTATCAAAATGTTTCAATTATGCCATATTTAGGTGGTCAAATAATTAATAATATTTATAAATGAAGAAACTTGTAAGCCTACTAATACTTGATTTATTAAGTAACTTTTTTTTTTTGTTATTTTCTTAACGTCGATCTATTTCCGCGACTATGGCCCCTCACCGACGCCAGGGAGCAGTTTCATCTCACTATCCTGAAAATTTTACCAAACCGCTGCCTTTCTGTAAGAAGGGTAGGTATATTTAACGTGCCCAACATAGCATGAACACGGGAACGACGGCTTTACGCTCCCTGCGAAGGGCGTGGGGGAGAAAGGGCTTGATTTCTTTCCCCAATGTTTTGCAGGTGGATCTATCCCACCCTTGCTAATTAGTCGGCTTTGCTAATTAGCGTTTGAGTCTAAGGAGTAGGCAGATTAAGGCCTTAGAGTGTCCTTACATATTTCCTTTTTAACTACTAATTTTTATAAGCAGTTATTTTCTCTATTATTAAATGTCCATAGAACTATATTCCACTATTCACCTTCTATGATCGCTTCTTAAACACCAACACTTACTGCTAACTCGCTTAATACTCTATGGTCACTATTCTACACTACACCGACTTAATACTGAACTAACTAGCTCTGCGCTCCGCTTGTCTATTTATACTGTCAATAGAGATTCTAGACCTTCTACACTATTCTATATCTGTCACTTCTGGTCCATTCTAGAAATATAATTCCAGAGTGTTCGCTCTTACCAACACACTTTATAACTGACATCTGACCACAAAATAACAAAGTCCGTAACCGCAATTCTCACAGGTTGCCCTTACTCTGTTATTTCCGGAGATATAAATTTTTTTCTAAAGAAAACACAAAATTTTCCGGGAAAACCTCGAATAAATCGAAACTGGCCACGGATAGGATATCTGTTGTTGGGGGCTTAATAAGCGCTTATTTGAAGAAATTTTTTCAAAATTCAAAAGTCGGGATCTCCTCATTAGTGATTTTTTTTAAAGAAAATTCACCAAAAGAAAAACACGTACAAACTTTTTGATCTCTACATTCTCGGTATTTAAGGCGCAATTCGAAACGTCCATAACCGCAATTCTCACAGGTTGCCCTTACTCTGTTATTTCCGGAGATATAAATTTTTTTCTACAGAAAACACAACATTTTCCGGGCCGATTTTTCTGGCTAACGAACTTTTCCAAGCCATTTACAAAAGGAAAGGGTTCACTAAGTTTAGTCAAAATCGGCCCATTATTTTTTGAGTTATCGGTGTGATAGGGCTTATGTACAACAAATATCGTGTGTTCTATAAAGCTTTTCAGTTTCAGCTTTAGCCGTCATTATCCTTTATTTAACTTAAATATTTGCAGAAAACGAATTTCAAGTAGACCCTTTATCTGATGCTCTGGCAGTAGTTCCAATTTTAGGCTTATAATATATGAAGAAAAAACTTTGCACCCCTTTTTAAGCACATTGCGTGCACAAAGCAGTGTGATATTTGGCCTAGTTAAAGTTCATAAAAAGAAAGAGAGCAAAAAGATAAAATGTGTGTATAATATGTGTTACAAATAGATTAAAGAAGGAGTGGTTCTAATTAGACAGTAGGATTTCCAGTGCCAGTTTTTAGCTGACAATTAATATATTAATATGTCAATTTAAAACACATATTACTCTATGGTCGAACAGATGTATGTGGATGCGTTTGTACTAAATACAAAACTTCAGTTTTTCAGTTCCTAAAAATGTAACTACAAATTTAATGAAGTAATTGAACGTTACCTCAGGATTTTAGTGACTTTCACTAAACATAATATTTTATCGTTGTGGTTTACCTTTTGTTTCCATAGTAATTTTGGTATTGGGTTTTTTAGTGAGTTTTCTTTAAAAAATTCACTAAGAAAAGGAGATCGCGACTTCTGCATTTGGAAAAAATGTCTACAAATGAGCACGAACTGGCCCCCAGAATACATTTCCATATATATATATATATATATATATATATATATATATATATATATATATATATATATATATATATATATATATATATATATATATATATATATATATATATATATATATATATATATATATATATATATATATATATATATATATATATGTACTATATATATATATATAATTATACACTAAAAAAATAATAGACCGATTTTTAAATAAATTTGGTTAATAACTTCCTTTAGTAAGTCGCTTGGACAAGTTCGTTAGCCAGGAAAATCGGACTAGTTTTTTTCGTTAAAGAAATTGTTCAAATATTTGCATGCAAACATTTTTTTTTGTTGAATTTTTGTCAAAAAGCTTTTTGTGGATAATTTTATTTTAGCAGGTGTGTAAATAGCTTGAAGAGAGGTTCGTTGGCCAGGATAATCGGACCAGTTTTTTCGTGAAAATTTAAAGTTTATTTTCGGAAAATTATTGTATTTTTTCAAACAAAGTTATGATAATGATATAAGGTACGTTGTTTCTACTATGTGCAGGTTATACCAAATTTCATGCCTTTTATTTAAAAAAGACATATTTGCGATTTAATTTTTTTTAATGCAAATTCATTACCATATCGCACTTGCTGCGTCCAGACTTTTTTGCATTATCCTTATACAAAATCTAACGACACCATTAGATCAAGTATCTCCTAAAATAGGTTATTTAGTTAAGAGAGATAAATATAACTTTCTGTTGGTAGTTAATTAAGTGATAAACATTTTGAGCTATTAGTGAATTTTCTTTAAAAAAATCACTAATGAGGAGATTCCGACTTTCGAATTTTGAAAAAATTTCTTCAAATGAGCGCTAATTAGACCCCCCAGAATACATATCCTGTCAGTTTAAGGTTTTCCCGGAAAATTTTGTGTTTTCTTTCGAAAAAAATTTATATCTCCGGAATTCACAAAGTAAGGAAAACCAAATTTGGTACACGGATTTACATCCTTATAGGTAAGTTACACACCAAAATTTAGCTATGTAGGTCAAAAGAGAAAAAAATTATAAGCGTTTAAAGAAAAATAAATTGGGGTTTTCCTCAAAACGTGAAAGTTGCAATTTAAAACGTCAAAATCGGCAACATTTAGGCAAATAACTTGAATCTAATACGGGCTATGGAAATCAAATATCTCAAGAAGGATCTTTTACAAACCCTGAAGTATTAGTTTCAACCGTCATTGTCCTTCATTTTACTAAAAGATTTCCAGAAAATTCATTTCAAATAGACCCTTTCTCTGATGCTTGGCAGTAGTCTTAGCTATAGAGTTTATCGTTTAATAGTATATAATTTTTATCGAATTTTCGTAAAAAATCAATAAAGCTCAATATATCCGTTATTATACAAGATATCAAAACATTTGTATATATTAATTATAGGGTGTCTTGAGCTACATCTTAAAAATATTTCTACAATCACAGGGTGGCCCATAAGTCGTTGCTGCTACAAATTTTCTTTATTTTTAATCAAACACGCCTTATGTTATTGCATTTTTGCATTTTCCATCGAAATATAATGCATGTTTGTAAGAAAAAAAATTCTGGATGCAGCAAGTGCGTTATGGTAGCGAATTTTGAACAAATGCTTTATATTTGAAAAGCCCAATTTGCTATTAACTAATAAGGTTGACCAAGAAACGAGTTTTTCCGGGAACACTTAAGGTTTACTTTTGGAAATTTTTGTACATTTTCACACAATAAAGTTATTTTTATGAAACATGGCACATTGTTTTTACTATATAGGTTATACTGGTAACGAAATTTGATGCCTGCTTCCTTAAAAAGAAAACACACATATTTGCAATAAAAACATTTTAATGAAAATTCACTACCATAACGCACTTGCTGCGTCCAGAGTTTTTTTCCTATAAGCTGGTTTAAATTTCAATTGCTTTTATGCAAAGAAATAAACATTTTGTTCGGAATAATTTTGTGAAGAATATTTGTCTGCGGGATATTTGCTGACACACTGTATACGAAAAGTTTCAAGTCGACGAGTGACATGCCTAAAATTTTTCCATTTGCATTTGCTTCAGACTCGAGCAAAGTGAGTTAAAAATCTAGTTGCTGGATATTGACGGATACATCAATCAGTGGAAGGCAGGAATTCAGTAAATTCGTTTGCATAGCGTTCTCAGCAGCAGAAACCTTTTTGGCTAAAACCGCTGTTACACACAGTAGGAATATTTAGATAACTAGGGCGACATAAACCTCTGCAAATACCTAACACGTTCTACGAAAAATGCTCTGATGAAGATATCTCTGAATATATATATATATATATATATATATATATATATATATATATATATATATATATATATATATATATATATATATATATATATATATATATATATATATATATATATATATATATATATATATAAAGTCTGGACGCAGCAAGTGCGTTATGGTAGTGAATTTCCATAAAAATATTTTTAATAGCAAATATGTGGCTTTTTTTAAGAAAGCAGACATCAAATTTGGCTACTAGTTTAACCTGTATAGTAGAAAGAATGTGCCATGTTTCATCAAAATAACTTTATTGTTTGAAAATGTACAAATATTTCTGAAAGTAAACTTAAAGTGTTCCCAAAAGACTGGTTTCTTGGTCAACCTTATAGGTTATTAGGAAATTAAGCTATTCAAATTTGAAGCAATTACTGAAAATTCGCTACCATAACGCACTTTCTGCGTTCAGAATTTCTTTTCTTGCAAACATGCATTATATTTCGATGGAAAATGCAAAAATGCAATAACATTAGGCGCGTTCGATTAAAAAAAAGAAAATTTGTATCACCAACCATAGAAATAGAAATATTTTTTGAAGATGTAGCTCAAGACACCCGATAATTAATGTATACAATTTTTTTTCGTATCTTGTCTAATAACTCATATATTGAGCTTTATTGATTTTTTACGAAAATTCGACAAAAATTATGTACCATTAAACGATAAACCATCAAGCATCAGAAAAAGGATATATTTCAAATGAATTTCCTGGAAACATTTTAGAAAAAGGAAAGGCAATGACGGTTAAAGCTAAGACTTCAGGCTTTGTAAAACATTCTTCTTGGGGCATTTTCTTTCCAAAGCTCGTATTCGTTCCAGGTTCTTTGCCTAAATGTTGCCAATTTTGACATTTTAGATCGCAACTTTGACGTTTCGAGAAAAACTCAATTTTTCTTTAAATGCCTATAACTTTTGTGTCTTTTAAGCTACAGAGTTAAATTTTGGTGCGTAATTTACATATAATGACGTAAACTTGCGTACCAAATTTGGTTGCCCTTAGATTTTTTTTTATTTAGCTTAATAAATAAATAAATAAATAAATAAATATATATATATATATATATATATATATATATATATATATATATATATATATATATATATATATATATATATATATATATAATATTTATTATGCGTACAAGCAAACCAGAGTAAATATGACCAACACACACATAACACAGTTTAATTTCAAGCATTCTATTTGGCGTACAGATATATTATATTCAGTTTAAGGTATAAAAGGTCATTTGTTTCAAGTAAAATTAATAAATAATGGACGAGCAAAAAATGATAAAAGTGATAACAAATATTCAAAGCAATCATACAGCTCACACCATGTCATAAGCTAAAGGCATAATTAAACTTGATTTGCAATTTAACTCTTTTGACGGCAGTGAAAGGGCCTTTTAAATCTTTTATGTACTATCATTCAAATTACCGTGCTCCTCTGTGCTTTTTATTAAGGTACGTCGACAAAAAGAGCGAAAAGAACGTTGTATTGAGGAGATGAGTGTGAAATATTGTATTAAATATTCAGCCGGTGTGAGAGTTTTCAAGCCATGAATGGCATTTTTATTTGTCAGCCAGTCTGCGATTGCGATTTCATTTATAGTTTTGTTGACAAAAATGGTAGGGTGCTGATATTTCTGCGTGTTATGACGGTTAGCTCTTTTGCAAAGCGCCGTTTTCCCCCAGTCTAAAACTTTTGAAGCTCATTTTTTATTGCTCCTGCAAGTTTTTATTACTGAAGTATGGTGATTTAGACGTATGTTTTGTGTCTACGTGGAAACGTGGCGTAGTTTATGCCTTTATTTGTACATTTATTGCGACGTCTCTTTTACATTATAATAAAACGTCATATATTTACATCATTTTATCTGTGTATGTATGGCCACTTCATTGCGACAACATCCGTAAAAAGTCTGTTCTGCCATATATTCTTATATGGTCATCAATTTCTAGTCAAAACAAACATTTAATGGAAAATAGAAACCCAATAAGTTTTACTTGATTATTATTCAGTGGCCAAATATGAAATAAATGTTGAATACTGATTTATTTGCGAAAATACTGGAGCCAACTATTAACTGAAGATTGACACTTCATCCAAAGCACAACAAATGGCATAAAACAGGTGCAAACAGACAATTGATCGACCCAAAAATAACCTCAGCCAATCAATAAGGGACAAAGTTTACTCTTATCGAAACCATATCCGACGTTTCTGGTCTATGACAAAAGTTATAGGTAGAAATTTCACCATTGGCTGCTTTTCTTCCCTCACTTCAAATGATGAGATATTCACAGTATCGTCAGAAGAAAATACCATTTTATTTACCTGTGTAATTGCTTGAATTTCAACATTTTTTATTGTGCGGTGTGGTTGGCGCATCTGCTGACCAAGCTAGTGGCTCACCTGAAGCGCTCTATTACACAGTGGTATTATCTTTCCGATATATCTTCACGAGTCTAGAGCTGTTTTTTTTTGTCTTCTCCTTTCGATTTTTTCTTACTGCCCCCGTCCGCTTTAAACGATCAGGGGTTCGGGAAATATAATTTGTTGTTTTCTTCGCTTCGCCAGTTCTTGTGTTTTATGGTCATAGCTTGTCGGGCACATTCCATCATCCTTTTCCATGAGCTCTTGTCTTTCAACATTACTGGTACCAGGTCGTGGATATTATGTATCTCTACAGAGTTGAGGGTGGTACTTCTCATCTAATAGAACTTTGGGCAACAAAAATGCAGTGTTCTACCGTGTCCTTTTACCCGCAGTAGATACATCTGGTCTCGTTCTCGTCTAACTTTCCCATGTGTCTGGAATAGGATCGGATGAATCCGTGGCCTGCAAGCATTTGTGTGAGCCAGAAACTGATTTTTTGTGGTCGCATTTCATCCACTCTGTCAGATTTGGAATCAATCTTTTTATCCATTATCCCTTGGTGGTGTTTTGGGATCATCTTTGGAGCTTAGATTCTTATAGTCTCACTCCTCTCGTCTCATATAGGAAACGTCTTTCTTAGACTAACCGGTATATAGGTACGGTGCCCGTCAACACATGAATTACCTGCGTAGAGATGGTCCGGAACCCGCACGCTACCCTTAGTAACACTCTGAGCTGCATGCTTTCCATCATCATTTTATATTTTTGTATCTCTCTTGTTTGATGCCACACCGACGCTCCGTACAGTAGAATTGAGTGCACCACTCCGCTGAGCACTAGCCGTTGTGCTTATATTGGGACTCCCAGGTTGGGCATTATCCAACTTCGTGCTGCTGTTCTTCTTTCAGCCTTTATTTTTTCCATTCGTACATGTTGACCAAAATTTAGTGACTTCCCGATTGTTATTCCTATGTACACCAAAATCTTCGGTGGTTTCATCATGGTGTTCTTTAAGCGGAACGCATAACGACCCCTGATTTTGGCCGTCATTCTTCTGTCCCCTCTTCTTAACGTTTAGTTTACTCGAAACCTAAGTGTGTCTTGTTCTGATGCCTCTACTAGCACTGCTAGGTCATCAGCATAACCAACTAGAGTAACTCCTTCAACCATTTTTAACTTGAGGATTTCATCATAGATTATATTCCAGAGGATAGGTCTCAGAATGAATCTTTGCGGGACTCCCGTCGTAACAGCCATCGTCTCTCCCCTCGCAATACTGATCTTTCTGTATGAGACATAAATGCTTATGATGATTATCAGGACTCAGCGATGTTTCTTCTTTTCAGTTCTTCTAAGATTTTGCCCCCAGCTAGTAGTCTTGAAAGAATTTTTCACATCGAGAGTGATCAATGCACACCATTTCTCGCTTGCGTATTTTGCGAGTTCTGTGACATATCTTGCAGCCGTCAACTCCTCTTTCATAAAACCATCTATCTCCGCTATTGCATGCGTTTTCCAGTATTCTGATCGTCTGGGGAAGAGGTCTTCTATAATCCGTTTTCTAGCTGACTTCGTGAGGTCATATGTTCGGGTCCGGGGTCCGAACTGTTTTATCACAATCCGGGAGCTCGCCCATCAGATGTGTTTGTTCAGTTTCTTGCACAGGGCTGCACAACGGCTCTTCTTGGAATCTGTTGTCATCCGTTTTAGCTCTTTCCTCTTCTTTTTGTGCAACTCAATTCCTCCCGTAACTGATAGTTGGGTGGGCGACCTCCCTCTGCAACGAGTTAGTTGTCTTCTGGATCTCATACATTCGTTTCTCTTCTCTCCTATTTCTGTGCTCCATCACTATGGAACATTTCTTTGGTTCTCTTGTGCGACCACCCAGTTCTGATCACCGATGTTTTCAATTTGATCGTCAAACCTACCAAGCCGTCTTCTGTTAGCAATGACAAAGTACCTAATAACTTTCAGAGCCAGACTATATATGGTAGCCTTTTCTGCCTAGTACCCTCATTTCCACGCTTGGTCTGCAGAGAAAGAGCCTACCAACAATTTCAGCTGTAAAGTCAAAAATGGGAGAAATATTTTTTTGGTCTTTGTACTGTTCACCAAACATTAAAAAATTGATACATTAGAAAGGAATCAGGACTCTATGAAATCACAGGAACAGTTTTAGAGATGGGTGCTCCCGAACTGACTTCAATTTAGTGTCGCCTTAGTTTGAGATTCTATTAGCTGGGGGCCGATGTGGCGAACTATCAACCAATTTCAATTTCATCAGCTTTGTCTTAAGTTGTGTAAAATGTTATCAATATAGAGATTATGAAATATCTGGAAAAATCTAACAGCTTAAGTGATCGTTAAACGGCGTGTGTCAAAACCGATCTACTGGCAATATTCTGACGCATGCCACTCGTCTTTAGTCAACAGATGACAACTAGGTGGATCCATTAGGTGTGATAGCAAAAAAAGACAATATGAATCAATTTTTGGTGTCATACAGGGCGAAGTAATAGACCCTTTCAAGAGAAGAGTTTCCTTCCGACGCACTCTGCCAAAGGGCAAAGGTGAGGAAGACTCTAACAAAGAAAAAAGCAACTTTGTCTTAACCAACGATCAGAGTGGTAGAAATAATAAAAGAAAGAGAATGAGAAACCAGAAAAGGAAATAAAGGAGCAAAATTCTTTCTAGACGAGGGTAGAGAAACAAAACGATAATGAAAGTCAAAGCAACCAACTCCCTAAATGATGACGTGTCTAAGATTGTCAGCTGGAGCTCTACAAATCTTGTTGTTTAAGGCCTCAAATGCACAAAATTGCCTCCTATATAGGAAGAGTGACATGCATGTGCCAGGTCTACAGATGCCTGGCAAAATACTATCCAAAAAATACATCACTGTTCAGGTGTAGATGCTGCAGAGTATCTTTGGAAGTACTCATATGTTTCCAACATTGCTCAAGCAGAAGCAAAAAGGTTTGGACGCACCAAGTGCGTTATGGTAGTGAATTTTTATAAAAATGATTTTAACACCAAATTAATATGCCTTTTTTTAATGAAAGCAGGCGTTAAATTTGGTTACCGGTATTACCTATATAGCAGAAACAATAATGTGCCATCTTTTCTCAAAATATCTTTATTGTTTGAAAAAAGTACAAAAACTGGTCCGATTTTCCTGGCCAACGAACCTCTTCAAGCTAGTTGCCCGCCTGCCAACGTATAATTTTGCATTAAAATTGTTAAACAAAAAAACAAAGAAAATTGATCCCTACATGATTCATGGTATGTGATTATAAATGTAAATATATCTAACACTAAAGCCTGTATAAAAACTTGTAGCAGAGGGCATGCCGTCCACTTCTGAAACACAAAATACAGGCTGTTCGATTTGAAATAATTGTGGTACTACGGTTTGAATTTTTCCAAATTCAGTCACTATTTGAGAGCGCCCTGTATACGACATCTCGATTTTTTCGACTGAAAATATAAATGAAAACCTCTCTGAACGCGTCATTTTCATGGGACTTCAGACTATTGGTAAAAACGCCGTATCATAATTTTTAATATGTGCTAAAAATTGGAAAACAGTTGATATAATTCAAAAAATATAAGCGTTTCAATTTTATTTCCCCACAACCTTGTATTACAATTCGTTGGAAACGGCAAAAATGCAAAAGGGCATAAAGGGTGCTCCTTTTAATATATATATATATATATATATATATATATATATATATATATATATATATATATATATATATATATATATATATATATATATATTGCTATAGATAGCAAATGATAGGAAATATTACGAAATTTTAATAGGAAAACGGGAAATTTATGCATACTAGTATATATAAAATAAGTGTATACACCCTAATGTAGCAATGAAAGAGTTTTGGCAGGAGATGTCAACGCCCGACATGAATGTCAGTGACCCATGTAGCAACCCTCGATGTTAAGTTACATTCGAGTAATAAAAAATTATATATTCTAGAAATATCCACAAAGAAACCAAGAACAATGCTTCAGTTTTGTAGGGAGAATGAGATTGTAGATAATATAATTGTAGTCTTGTTGATTTTATTGTATAAAAAAAATATATATGACCAAGCTAGCTAAAGACTCAATGTAGTGAAAGAGCGGAGGTCATTTATAAAAAACAAAGGTTTGTAGAATATTAAGGTGATGTGCGCGTCAGAAAAAAACGTAAAAAGACGTTAAAGGTTTGACGGAAAACTTAAACACAGGTGTGTGACGAACAATAGCGTTTTTTCACCTGTAGGAGAGTTAATAAAAGCAACGGTCCGAGAGGGTCCGGGATTGTCTTGTCTTTTCCATCCAGTGAAATCATCTGTATCACTTTACCAGACCAGGTGATCATCGTCATAACTAAGATTCCAGAGTGCATCGAAGTGAGGGTATAAAACACCTCCAGAGTGCTACGACTATGGAATAAATATATCAATATGTTAACGAAGTAAATCCGTTAATAATCAATGGCATGGACAAATGAGAAAGATAATAATGATTAATCAAGGTCCGTATTAATGGAAGAACAATAAATAATCCAATGGAAAATATGTCAGTAAGTGTTGCCTTTTCTTAAATTGACCAGTGCGGGTGGAATTTCACCATTTTTACAAAAACAATCAAATATTTTTGTGCTAATAAATTTCAAAAACAAAAATTTTGTTTGAAATAAACGGAAAGAGACCGTTCTGTAGAATTATCGATGTATATTGATCATGTAGTATCCATGTTTAATTAATTGTGTAATTAGATATAATGTTACCAGAATGTTTTTTTTAATAGGATTTTTCAAGTTATATTTGTGTAAAGAATGTTTTAAAATATCTCTTTGTATTTAACAAGTGTCATATCGGCACAGTTAAATGTTTTAATAGGATTTTTCAATTTATGTTTATGTATTGAATGCTTTAAACGTTTCTGTTTGTGTTTAATGTGTGTCAAATAGACACCGTAAAATTTGTGTAATAAATTAAATGGAATGTATAACAGATTGTAATTAACGGAAGTATTGTTTTTGGTTGATATTTAATCAGCAAAATTGTTATGTAGCCATCTGTGCAAAGCGATAGTAATTTTGATCAAGTGAAAATCAATAAATGAATTTAAATAACACATATTAGTGAATTTTAATTAGTAGAAGCTAGCTGTAATTATAAGGAACCCAACCTGATGATTAGGACGTATGTTCTCAGCTCTATAATAAATTTTTGCAGGTATATGCTACCCATAAAGTAAAGTAGAATACCATAGCAAAATGGCGCCGCAACTTAAGGGCTTTAAAAAAAATACATAATCATATAATTATCAAAATTTTTTTTTCGTCTAAGTTAATTTATTTTCATAGAGAAAAAAAAAATTAGTTTCAAACCATCATAACTTAAAATCAACTTGGTCCGCCAAGAAATTAGCAAAATGGCGCCCAAGTCGTGGGACTTTTAGAAAAATTTGACCTAAAAAGAACATGATTTAAAAAAAATGATTAAAAAAATTTTTTTTGTGTGTAAAAATAAAGTTATTTTCATAGAAAATTTTAATAAAATAAACATTTGTTCGCAATATAGCACATGATTGGCACAAATACAGGGTTTCTGTTAAATTTTAATAAAATTTTAATTACGTTAGAATAAAGCAAATTTTCATGAAAACGTAATAGTATTTTAAATACAAGGGATTTAGAAATAAACCAATTTTAAATAAATTAGCACGACTCATTTAAATACAGTAAACTTAAATAAATCAATTCAACCGATTTATTGAAAATTAGCAAAAATTCTAATACCGTATGATATTTTAATATATGAAACAGTAAGTTGCACACATAACCAATGGTTTTATGAAAAATAAATATAGGTGGTGTATTTGAAAGGGTCAAAGCTTAGAAAGGGGGACAATTAAATTTTAAATTCACAAGGAAATTAAATAAATCAAGCTTGAAAATGTCCGGGGAAAACAGTTAGAAAGTGATGAACCAATTGGGCAAGAATCAAAAATGGAGAAGTTATTCGCCGTCTGGTTCAAGAAAATCGAAGAAAACAACAACAAATTGGAGAAAAACATAATTAATAAATTAAAAGAAACCAACAACATATTTTCCAAATGGGGAAAAGAAATAAATAATAAATTCGAAGAAAATAAAAACGAAATTAAACAAGATATTGACAAGTTGGAACAACAACAAAACAAAACGGAGATTTTAACAGAAGTGAATAAAATTTATCAACTGGATACTGAGGTAACAGTAACGCTAGAAAAATGCCAAGAAAGCCATGAAATAATCAAGACGGAACTGCACACGGTAATACAGTCGTGCCGTGACGAAATACAGGAAGAAACGGAAATGATGAGGTACGACATTAAAAAGGTCGAAACGCGTGTGGAGCCAATTGACGGAAATGAAGCCCGAGTCGAGCAGGAAACTGATGAACAACTAATTAAAATCAAAGAAAATATACCAGAAACAAGCCCAGAAAAATACATAGAAGAGGAATTACTACCAGACGAAAATATACTAGAAATGAGCCCGGAAAAATTCATATATACTGCCGAAGAAAAATTAATAAGGGCAACACATTATTTTTACTGTATCAATATTGGAAATGACCAGAAAAATGAAACTATGCTTCAATGTAATAAAAATTATGTAGAGAATAATAACAATAGCCGCAATTATAAATTTAGAAACCTTTTCGTTAAAAACAATAATTTTCACGATGAATACAAATCCAGTCATAGTCAAAAATTTTATAAAAACAAAGATTCTGGAAAGTATAATAAATTTAAAACTTATAAGCCGAAGGTTAAGGACCAGAACAGACATATTTGGCATGGAAATAAACTAAGCAATGTAAATAATAAGACACGTCATTGCAACTATAGCAATTTTAATTTCGAAAGTAAAAAGCAAAAATTTAAGATAAAGAAAAATTAATCTGCATGAATTTGATCGAATCCGATATGACCTAAGCAATGAAAAGGATAATCGCATGCCGAATAGACGAATTTTAATGTACAAAATAAATAATAAAATAAATAAAATTAATTAGTTAGAACTATATGACGAAAAGTTGGTCAATTTAAAATATAAATAATTACGCAAAATATATAAACCCTGAGTACAGAAAATATAACAAGTAGGCATTTAAATAACCCGAAGAATTTATACCCTGAGTACAGAAAATATAACAAGTAGGCATTTAAATAACCCGAAGAATTTATACCCTGAGTATAGAAAATAATACAAGTAGGCATTTAAATAATGACCCAAAGAAATACGAATCAGAAAAGCGAAATTTCATAAGAAAATTTAAATGATAATAAATAAGGAGCAATGCTCGAATTAGATGCAGTTATTGGATAAGTCAATTAATATAATCATAATTCAACGGTAGAAAGGGGGAAATAAGTTAAAATAAAATAGAAAATTATTAGTATTATTATTGAGTAATAGGAAACATGGAATCAGTAGACGAGAAAAATATGTAAAAGGTCTAAAAGACAGAAACCGGTTAAGTACCGAGAAATAATTATAATTAGCAAAAAGATAGAATATATAAGGGTCGGATTGATAGGAAAGAATTTGTATAGATGGAGTAGCGATAAGATTGAAATATGAAAAAGGTGAAGTAAAATGATTAACGATACAAAGATATCGGTCATTTAAAATGAAGTATAGTATAAGGGCGATCCCAAAGAGGTCGGTCCCGAACTATTGAAGTATATATGTGAATAGAATATTGAAAAGAATATTGAAAGTATATAGAATGAATAATGAAAATATAATATGATGCAAGTAATAGTGAAATATGTATAGGGGGTATGTGAAAAGTCAGAAGTAGGGAGACCGTATATGTTATGTAGAAAAGATAAATTATTAGAAGTTGATAAATAAAAGAAGTATTACATAGTCCTATTCCATGGTAGTATAAAGATATGATAATTTAGCATAATGAAATAAGATTGAAAGGAAAGATACCCCATAAAAATATAACAAATAAAAATACCAATAACTGTCATTTATTGAAATGAAATCTGAGGGAACGTTAAATAAGTCGAAATAACCAGGGGATGGCATAAATTTAGATCATATAGAACAATCAATTGATTTGCCAAAAGAGAGAAATATATAAAACCAATTGGTGAGCCATAAAAAGCGGTGTTGAATAAAATAAAATGTTTTAGTTATTAAAGTGTCATACAAGTCGATTATGAATTAAATTTAAGAGTTTTAATATTAGAATGTCATGAAAGGCAATTTTAAATAAAATAAAGGGTTGTAATGATTGAAATGTCATAAAAGTCGATTTAGAATAAAATAAAATTTTGGAATGTCAAAAAAGGCGATTTTGAACAAAATATTTTAGTCAATGAATAAAGATGATCTGACTAGCAAACAGTATCCAGACTCACTTTTAGAAAGGGGGAATTGCAATAGATAGCAAATGATAGGAAATATTACGAAATTTTAATAGGAAAACGGGAAATTTATGCATACTAGTATATATAAAATGAGTGTATACACCCTAATGTAGCAATGAAAGAGTTTTGGCAGGAGATGTCAACGCCCGACATGAATGTCAGTGACCCATGTAGCAACCCTCGATGTTAAGTTACATTCGAGTAATAAAAAAATTATATATTCTAGAAATATCCACAAAGAAACCAAGAACAATGCTTCAGTTTTGTAGGGAGAATGAGATTGTAGATAATATAATTGTAGTCTTGTTGATTTTATTGTATAAAAAAAATATATATGACCAAGCTAGCTAAAGACTCAATGTAGTGAAAGAGCGGAGGTCATTTATAAAAAACAAAGGTTTGTAGAATATTAAGGTGATGTGCGCGTCAGAAAAAAACGTAAAAAGACGTTAAAGGTTTGACGGAAAACTTAAACACAGGTGTGTGACGAACAATAGCGTTTTTTCACCTGTAGGAGAGTTAATAAAAGCAACGGTCCGAGAGGGTCCGGGATTGTCTTGTCTTTTCCATCCAGTGAAATCATCTGTATCACTTTACCAGACCAGGTGATCATCGTCATAACTAAGATTCCAGAGTGCATCGAAGTGAGGGTATAAAACACCTCCAGAGTGCTACGACTATGGAATAAATATATCAATATGTTAACGAAGTAAATCCGTTAATAATCAATGGCATGGACAAATGAGAAAGATAATAATGATTAATCAAGGTCCGTATTAATGGAAGAACAATAAATAATCCAATGGAAAATATGTCAGTAAGTGTTGCCTTTTCTTAAATTGACCAGTGCGGGTGGAGTTTCACCATTTTTACAAAAACAATCAAATATTTTTGTGCTAATAAATTTCAAAAACAAAAATTTTGTTTGAAATAAACGGAAAGAGACCGTTCTGTAGAATTATCGATGTATATTGATCATGTAGTATCCATGTTTAATTAATTGTGTAATTAGATATAATGTTACCAGAATGTTTTTTTTAATAGGATTTTTCAAGTTATATTTGTGTAAAGAATGTTTTAAAATATCTCTTTGTATTTAACAAGTGTCATATCGGCACAGTTAAATGTTTTAATAGGATTTTTCAATTTATGTTTATGTATTGAATGCTTTAAACGTTTCTGTTTGTGTTTAATGTGTGTCAAATAGACACCGTAAAATTTGTGTAATAAATTAAATGGAATGTATAACAGATTGTAATTAACGGAAGTATTGTTTTTGGTTGATATTTAATCAGCAAAATTGTTATGTAGCCATCTGTGCAAAGCGATAGTAATTTTGATCAAGTGAAAATCAATAAATGAATTTAAATAACACATATTAGTGAATTTTAATTAGTAGAAGCTAGCTGTAATTATAAGGAACCCAACCTGATGATTAGGACGTATGTTCTCAGCTCTATAATAAATTTTTGCAGGTATATGCTACCCATAAAGTAAAGTAGAATACCATAGCAATATATATATATATATAGAGAGAGAGAGGGTTTTATTATTATTATAAAAAAATTGCGTAAAAAATATATAACATATTTTTCCAAAAATTTCGCTAAAAAATTTTTTGCTCGAAAATTTATTACCTAAAACACTATTTTTCACGAATTTCTCACAGAAAATGTTTCATCTAAACTTTGCCTAAATATCATTCACACAATAATTCGAAACAAATTTTTCATTTTCTTTCAAGAAGGAAACGAGCACTTGTGAAGCCACACGAAAAGTCTATACGGCTGTATTCAGCATGGAATGGTTTAACCAAGTTAGAGCAACGAAAAAACCTGATCTGCTATTCAATTTTCAATTAAGTCTTAAGAATTCCTCTCTCAGTAATGAATTATTTTTATAAAAATTCGCCAAAGTTTCAGTGCAATTCCATAATCGGATCATATAACATTAAAAAAAAAGAAGATAATTCACAAAGCTCGGTTTGAACCAGCGTCATCTCCAAGTTAATAACATAGGACAAACGTCGTTAATTGCCTGACTAACTGAGCTATAAAGGAATACGATAAATTAGTTAAAACGAACGTGTTATAAGTCTAATGTAAACTTATGCTTTAGCATAACAAATAATGTCTATTTCAAATGGATTTTTGATTATCAATTTTTCGTTGCATAGATCAAATTTTCTTTTTTTCAAATACAACTGACAATTTTCAGTAAATTTCTATATTTTCTATACCCAATGTGTTAAACATAGGTCAACGAATGTGAAACGGAAGAGGGAAATGTCATTTAAAATTAAAAACTCGGGACGCAGCAAGTGCGTTATGGTAGTGAATTTTTATTAAATGCTTCAAATTTAATAACTCAATTTTCTATAAACTTAGAGAGTTTAATTTCAATACATACTAAGGTTTTTCCTAAGGCAAGATATCCACAAAATTTCATTAAAATAACTTTGTAATTTTCGGAGAAAAAAATTTTTTTCGAAAGAAAATTTAAAATTTGAATAACTCAATTTTCTCTAAACTTAGAAAGTTAAATTTTGGTACGTAGTAAGGTTGAGGCAACATATATAGTAAATTTCATTAAAACAGCATTGTTACTTTCGGAGAAAAAATTTTTTTTCAAAAGAAAACTCAAAATTTTTCCGGAAAACCCCGTCTGATTTTTCTGGATAACGAACTCATCCAAGCCATTAATAAAAGACAGGCACTTGCCAAGTTTCATCGAAATCGGTTAATTATTTTTTGATATATTTTATATATATATATATATATATATATATATATATATATATATATATATATATATATATATATATATATATATAAACATATAAAAATTAAACCTATTTACAAATGAACTTTAATAAGATATTATGCTGTAACAATACCTCTCTCAAGCACCCTAAAATATAATCAAAATGTGCACAGTTATATATGTTTTATTTCTTTTTCCCTTGTCTTAATACACTACATATTTTATGACAATCGATTTAATTTACTTATTTGATTTCATAAATAGTCGGTTAATAGTGACTTGAAATGAAGTAGACACCACATCTTCAAACATATTAAGAGAATATGAGTAAATCAACAGCAACTGGGAATGAATTCGGTCAGTCCCCCAGCCACGTGGTTAAAAAACACTGTTTGTATGAGTGGTTACAACTCTACCTCTAAATAAAAGGACTGTAACAGCGGCAGAAGCAGAAGTCAATGGAAGGTGTGTGTATTCGCAAAGAAACTAATGACTATTAATAACAACAATTTACTAAAAACGCTGCGAGTTGTAAGAAAAAAAAAATATACTACAGAGGTGATAAATGATAATAAATTACAATAGGGTTATATATAATCGTAAATGCTTCCAATGATTAACAATCAGTGAATTCAGTATTATTGACATTTCTCTAAAAGTTAGAAATGAATTTCATGAGTCAATGACAATAACAGAAGCATTGACTAACCAACAGCAACCACATACTTATGATTTAAACATAAATGTTTTAAATTTGAATAGCTCAATTTTCTGTAACCCTGGAAAGCTGAATTTTGGCACATAGGTATTTCCCAAAGCAATATGTAGACCAAATTTTATCAAAATTTTCGGAAAAAAATTTTTTTTTTGAAAGAAAACTCAAAGTTTTCCCGGAAAACCCCGTCCGATTTTCCTGGCCAACGAACTCATCCAAGCCATTAATAAAAGAAAGGCACTTGCCGAGTTTCATCTAAATCGGTTAATTACTTTTTGAGTTATCAGACGGATATATATATATATATATATATATATATATATATATATATATATATATATATATATATATATATATATATATATATATATATATATATATATATAAACATTCAAACTGACCCCGGATATGGGTTCTAGGGGTCCTAATTCGCGCTCATTTGAAAGAATTTTTGCAAAGTCTCACCATCGATACCTCTCTATTAGTGAATTTTTTTAATAAAAATTCACTAAAATGCCGAAGAGATTTTTATTCGAGGCGTGGGCGTTGTTTTTTTTTTCAATATTAATAACATTTATAGGTCAGTTTGCACATTAGCGCAAAAATGTTTCTTGTTGTTCAATTACAACGAATAAAACATATTAAAGACCACAAAAAATGAAAGTCTGGGAACAATATTACATCCAACAAAGAAACAATAAGAAACAATTAATCCCAGAGCAAATCCAAGTGGAAACATTTAAACAAAACCTAATAAAAGCCATACAAATAGACAAATTATCAAACCACAATGATCAAAACAGAAAACCGATACACTCGACACAGTCCGAAAACACAACCAACCAGAGAACAGTAAACCGACCAATAGAAGCTCAACGCGCAGACGTCACGTACAATTTTAGACATACCCAATTAGGAACGATCATAGTCAGTACCATGCTGATGATGAACCAGGACGGTTCGAAACTGCAGTCTACGTAAACAATTAAAAAAATCACAAAAAGTACAGCAAACAAATAAAATGTATACTTAAAAGTGATAACAGTGTAGTGCAACATTCCAAAACACACACACATATAAATAAATAAATAAATAAATAAATATATATATATATATATATATATATATATATATATATATATATATATATATATATATATATATATATATATATATATATAATTGAAACTAACCCCGGATATGGGTTCTAGGGGTCTCGTCTGGCTCTCCTCACTAGTGTTTTTTTTTAGGAAAATTCACTAAATAGGGAATTAGCATCGATCTTTTAAACGTCAAACATCATTCTTAATAAGTGATAAGGTTATGTTGAATAGAATGAAAAATTAAAGAAATTATCTGTTGAAATTTTTTCTTCAGACAACAGGTTCTAAAATATTATCGATTGGGGATTTTAGACATATATAGATTTTACTTAATATCTCGAAAAGTAAAAAGAACTTGGCAACGTTGTAACCATCATAAAGGCTTGAAAAAGGACAACCTTTTTTTCTAATTTAACAGACGTCGAAAATCTTACCGTTTCGGAGATAGCAATAGTCAGACGTGGTACTTATACCACCCTCTAAGTATATATATATATATATATATATATATATATATATATATATATATATATATATATATATATATATATATATATATATATATATATATATATATATTTGTGTCTATGCGGAAGTAGCTGGACCTTTCTCTCTTGGGGTTTATATATGTTTATAAGGAAGTAGCTGGACATTTCAGCCATAAAAATTGATATGTCCAAAAGGAAGTAGCTGGACCTAACCTCACAGTGTTGCCGCACTTTTTAGTAGGATATATAAAAGTTTTCTGGTTAGTTTTATGTTGTACGCTTAAACAGGTAGCATTACGGTTTTAAGGTCTGCTTGCTAGTATACAAAGATGATATGTTTTAATTAATACATTATTTATTCTCTTTACCTTGACAGTTTTACAGTGAAGCACTTCGTGAATAATATTAAAATTATAAAAAGTGACTACAAATTATTTTTAAATTATTTGCCTACATAAATTATCACACCGGTGTGGTAAAGCAGAAAAATGATAAAAGACAAATTTTGTGTTGTAATTTTTTACCAGTTATTTTAAATTAAATAAATTGTGTATAAAAATGTATTTATGACAGTCTTGTCTAAAAACACACGTGTTTTATCTCACAATGTAATACATTGAGTTCCTAGAAAACAAAATTATTGTAATTAGTTATCTGGATCTGAATACATTGCATGTGATCTGTTTTCATAATGGAAGTAACATAATTCAAACTCTTAACAAAACTATGATGACCAAAGCTTTTGCATAAGTTACATATGAAGCACAATTCTTGTGTTAGGTTTGAATTGAACGTGAGAAATCAGTGAAAATAGTTGTCGTAAATAATTAGAAAATGCAGAAAAAGTGGAGAACTCAGGAATTTAGTAGAAGAAAATTTGTACAAAGTAGGCAAATTTGTCAAATGTAATATAAATAGTCATTGATGTATTTTTATGTTATTTTATTTTAATATAGCTAAAAAGAAATATTTATCATATTGTCTGTCTTTTTTCGTGCTACTATAAAGGTAAGGTTTTAGAGACTGGGGAGTTCGTTTGTTTAACACTGGACAATTTTCAATCAGAAGTTTACATTAAGCTATCGAGGGGTTGCTTCCGTCCTTTAAATGTCTTCTAATGGTCTCCTTAACTGCTTCTCTTTGAGGAGAACTCCATCTTGGTCGCGCTGCTGTGAAACAATAATCATAGAAATTAGCTTTGTACAATGGGTGAAGATTGGAACCTGTGATGGGCACTGATAAGTACAATTTGGAGAACCCAATTCATCACAATACAGTTTTTTGACCCGACGATCGTTTCGCTAACAAAGTTAGCGTCATTAAGGGGATGAATAAACTTAGTTTATTCAAATTTTAAAAATTAAAAAATTACTTTAAGGAAGACGCAGAAATTGAAGACATTATTCCTTTACCTAGAGGAAAACAGTAGCATATTGTTTATGCTAAGCTTATAGTAAGAAGTGCAACAGTGATAGAGTGTATACTGCGGAAGCTACTTTTAACGGGTGTTTCATAATCATTGTTTATTGTTAACTTTAAATACTTGATATTTAAATTTCCGTACAGGTTAATAAAAATGCAGCAAACAAAAGGCTTTTCCTTTGCCTAAAGAATAACCATGTTATATGTTATATTTTCAAAATTTTATCGAATTATTGATCTATTGATGTAATTGTTTTCAATTTTTGATCATTTTAAATGTTTTTCCTTAGAATATAAATTTTTGCAAATTAAATTTTATGCACCTCATAAAATCCCATCTAACAGGGGAGGAGTCACCCGACACGATAATATGTATTTTGTAATACAAAATGCAACGATGAGACTTCCCACACATTACATTATAGTCTCGGCTCCCATAATACCTTTTTGTAGGGTGTCTTGGTTCCGAGATTATAAATATATGTACTTACATTATTTAACTGTTATAGTAGCCTCATAATAAACGTTTAGTTAACGCACATCGTCTAGTGGGCAGTATCCAACCCCCTTGCTCCGTAATTGCTTAAGAAACCCTTTAAGAAAATTCGGACATTAAATGTTTTCTAACCACAAGGTCATTTGATTAATGAGTACACCAACAAAACATATTGTAGGCTCTGTCTAAAGAAAGCACTGGTAATTTAAAACTTACAACTATTTAGTCTGCCTAAGAAATGAAAGTTGTTTTAAAAATTTTCTGCCAAAGTTTATTCTCAAAAAATATTCCGACCGAAATTTATAAATCGACATGGTGTCTAAATCAATAAGTCAGTCAAACTGATCCTGGACTATTTTCAGTAATTATAGTAGATGTTGGGGTGTAACGTACCTAAAGGGTTATTATTATTATTTTTAATTTTTCAACAACACACCACGAGGGCTTACAGCCTAAATACTATCGTGCCGTGGGTGTCGAGAGGGAGGAAAGAGGCAACTTGTTAATTCTGGACTTGAAGGTTTGTAGGTTCTGAGGAGAAGGTAAAACATGTGCCGTCAAGGAATTCCACAACTTGGAAGGCCTCGGGACAAAAGAGCGGGCATAACAAGATGTTCTATTTCTGGTGGCCTGGACAGTAAAACGGTGCATTCGCTCTGTTCTTGGTAGATCTGTTGGGGGCAGCAGGTGGAGGAACTATGGAAGAAAGCTCATCTGAGCAGTGCCCGTGCAGATATCTATAAAAGAGAACGAAGTCACCAACGGCACGTCGGTGGGCAAGGGATGGCAGCCTTTGGGTGATGATAGTGTCAGCGATGAGACGTATAGCTCTCTTCTGAATGAAGTCTAGAATAGCGAGTGTAAAAGCGGCACCCCAGATGTGGGAGCAGTATTCGAGGTTTGGCCTTATTTGTAAATTATATAAGGTATAGAGATTATCTGGTGAAAAGTATTTGCGAGCCCGGACGAGGAAACCTAATTTCTTAGCAGCCACTTCTGCAATTGATGTGACATGTTGGTGCCAATTGAGATTTCGATCCACAGATATGCCAACAAGTGTAAAGGTCTCATTACTTTGAATAACTTGGTTGTTCATTGTGATGGGTCTAGGGCTGGTGCAACTCTTATGAGATAGAAAGCAAGACTGAGATTTGGTGGAGTTCAATTGTACAAGATTTCTACTTCCCCAGTATAATATTTTTTGAAGATCCACAGAGGCAGAACCCTCCATGAGTCTGCGTTCCTTATCTAATTGAGCTAAAGAGACAGGCTTAGAATATTGTATATTTGAGAGGAGGGTGCTGTCGTCCGCGTAACTGGGTTAGATGTGCTAGAGAGGAGGTCATTGATGCGAAGAAGAAACAAAATAGGGGCTCAAGCTGAACCTCGAGGGACTTCTGCATTAATTGGATACAGTTTAAGGGAATGGCCATCCACAACAACAGAAATGCTCCGGTTGGAGAGGAAATTTGCTGTCCAGGTACAGAGTTTTGGTGGTAGGCCATAGACCAGAGGTTTATTAAGCAGCGCAGCGTGCCAAACCTGGTCGAATGCTTTGGATATGTCTAGAGCGACAATCTGGCATTCACCGTGTAGTTTCATAGACTTGTTCCAAGAATGGGTGACAAAGGAAAGGAGGTCGGCAGTTGATCTGCGCTGACGGAATCCATACTGCCTGTCGTGAATTGGACTGTGTTTTTCAAGAAATTTTAGTAATTCGGTGTTTATATACTTTTCCATCACTTTAGAGACGACTGAGAGGAGAGAAATAGGCCTGTAGTTCCTAGGAAGCGCTTTGGATCCTTTCTTGGGGACGGGTTGTACTCTAGCAGTTTTCCAGTTACTAGGGAATATGCCTCTATTGTAAGATGTCTAAAACAGACAGGTCAGGACAGGAGCAAGTTCTGGTGCGCATCTTTTGAGAACAATTGCTGGGATCTCGTCAAGGCCAGAGGCTTTCCTGGTATTAAGAGAAGAGAGCATCTTTCGTACCTTTTTTTTGTTTTGTAATATAGTATTTTGAATTAAAATTAATCCAACTCCTGCTTTTTTTAGAAGATAACACAAAAACTTAATTCGAAAATAGGACAAGGTGTATAATGACTGTTGTTTTATAAACTTACGAGATCTACTTTTAGTGTTATAGAGTTATATATTTTAGATTATGGTATCCAATTGTTGCAAAAGATATTTTACAATTATTATCAAAAAGCCTGAGTGATCCAGTGGTAGAAAAGTATGCCGCTGGATACAAGGGTACTGGGTTCGATTTCCAGGGTTCCCCATTCATTTTTTTTCAGCCCCTACTGTAAAATTATCATTTAGTTGGAGCAGGTTGAATTTCTGCAGGTTCCGATTCACTGAGGAGTCGTGAAGTCGTTAGTCCCGTGTACCGTGCGAGGTTGGGAACGCTGAATATCCCTACCCTCCTTATAGAAAAAACGGGGTTCGGCCAAATTTAAAGGAAAGTGGGTTGAAAGTGCTCCCTGTTGTCGGTGATTGGTCATAGTCGCACAAATACGTCGCCGTTGAGGAAAAGACAAAAAAAGATAAACAATTATCAGCATTATTACTGCCATATTACACAATGCATGTTGGTAACTTGGCATACATTCAGTTAATCAAATATACCTTTTTCACATGTGCGAACACGTCAATTAGTGGTTTTTAAGCTGTGATCTTTCTTTAATAATATGAAGTTGTCCTAAATTTTAGATATGACGTCGATAATTTGTTTAACCGACAATCGTACTGTTTTTTTGGCTATTTCTAAAGTACATGTCAAGTTATGCTAAACCACCAAGTTTATATTCCTTCCCACAATAATGTACATTATATTATTTTAAAAACAGAAATAAAAAATAAATTATCTAAATCAATTTTCTTTAATAAATGCTTAGGTTGTTGTCGATTGACTATTTGTTAGTAGTATAAACGGAATTGAAATTCGTTTTACACATTTCTGGTTATCTTGGGAAAATAAGTCAACATTCATTTCTTATTCGTGCTACTAATTCCTTTAGATTTATAATAATAAATAAATAAAAATTTAAAATCTGCTGTTTTTTTCAAATTAATGTGTAGGTTAATCCTATTTAAGAAAAACAAACTAGGGTAGGATTTGAAAAAAATATCACTTTTTGCAAAAGTGAAAAAAATACATATGAAGATCGAAATAGCTATTACCACGTTTATTTTTTTGCATTTGCAGTAGATGTGCCAAAATCACAAAAACGAAGATCGGGATAGCAATTAAGACGTTTCCGAAATATGAATTAATTTTTGATATTTGCAGTAGATGTGCCAAAATTATAAAAACAAAAAATGATTACCATGGCCCTAGTGTATAATAAGATATGCAAATTATTTTTTGTCGCCCTTTGCAAAAGTGAGAAAAATGCATATGAAAATCGGGATAGCAATTACGACGTTTTCCAAATATGTATTATTTTTTCGCATTTGCAGTCAATGTGCCAAATTCATAGAAACAAAAATATCACTAAGGGCCTGACGCATAAAAGCTCATGCAAATAATTTTCTGTCACCTTTTGGAAATATAAAAAAAATGCATTTGAACACCGGGATAGTTACTACCACGTTTTTCATTTCAACATTAATGATTCTGTGATACTTACTGTTAATGTGGTAAAATCACAAAACCAAAAATCATTACCAAGGCCATATTATGTAATACTACACCAAATTTATTTTTTGTTACCCTTTGCAAAAGTAAGAAAAAAAAAGAATTCAAACATCGGGATAGCAGTTAAGAGGTTTTCCAAGAATGTATTTTTTTTTCAGTCAATGTGCCACATGAAAGGCAACGGGAAACCACCTTATTTTAACCTATCTTTGCGACTACTAAGCAACTTTGCCATCAGTCAGTGAGAGAGTGATACAGATTATTTTTATTATGTTTTGGAAAAATGATGAATTTAAATAAATTTAATAAACATGTTGTGTATACAAAGAAACTACCCCAATCTCGTTATAAGAATATGTTTATTATAAAAATTTGCTATAAATTAGGTTTAAAGTACAACTTATTTTTAGTGGCATAAATCTTGGTTACATAGCATAAGAAGACTGTTTCTTATGCTGTACTGCATACTTGAACAATGCAACATAAAAATTATGAGAATCTAATTAATGTTAGTCACTCTAGTATAGCAGTTAGTGGCTGGTAATATTCAAATATTAAACCTAGCATTTTTTTTCAAATATTATGTATTTGTATATAAAGGCGTCGCATAGATAAAGAACGTTTGGGCTTTGATATACCGCTTTTACGACGTTGATCCCAAAAAGTTTTACAGCTCTGTTTCTGTACCCTCCTTTTGTAAATTTCAAAGCTTTTACCTGACCTGTCAAACATATGTTTAGAAAAAATTGAAAAGTAACTGTAGCACAGCATAATCAGTCAAGTATTATGCTGTGACTGTATATTAGATTTTAGCGCGTTAAAAAATCTGCAACTAAAAAAATAGGAATAGAATCATATTCAATTCATTCTAAAACTGTCCGAGTTAAGAGTTGTGTATGCTGTAGTATTATACACTAGGGCTTTGGTAATAGTTTTGTGATTTTATGATTTTAAATGTAAATATAAAAAAAAAGATTCCTGTTTAAAAAATTGCAAATGTCAAAAAATAATGCATATTGCGGAAACGTCTAAATTGCTATCCGGATCTGTTTATGCATTTTTTTACTTTTGCAAAGGGTGACAAAAAATCATTTGCATATCTTATTATACACTAGAGCCTTGGAAGTCATTCTTGGTGTTTATGATTTTGACACATGCGAAAAAATAATACATATTTGGAAAACGTCTTAATTGCTATCCCGATTTTCATATGAATTTTTTTCACTTTTTCAAAAGGTGACAAAAAATAATTTGAATATCTTATTATACACTAAGACCTTGGCAATCATTTTTTGTTTTTATGATTTTGGCGCATCTACTACAAATATCAAAAAATAATTCATATTTCGGAAACGTCTTAATTGCTATCCCGATCTTCATATGCATTTTTTTCGCTTTTGAAAAAGGTGACAAAAAATAATTTGCATGGTCTTTCATACATAATGGCTTAAGTAATAATTTTTTGTTTTTATGATTTTGACACATTAACTGCAAATGCGATAAAATAATAAATATTTGGAAAACGTCTTAATTGCTATCCCGATCTTCATATGCATTTTTCTCACTTTTGTAAAGGGTGACATAAAATAATTTGCGTATCTTATTATACACTAGGGCCTTGGTAGTCTTTTTGTTTTGTTTTTATGACTTTGGCACATCTACTGCAAATATCAAAAAATAATTCATATTTCGGAAAGGTCTTAATTGCTATCCCGATCTTCATATGCATTTTTCTCACTTTTGCAAAGGGTGACAAAATTTAATTTGCAATCTTATTATACACTAGGGCCTTGGTAATTATTTTGTGTTTTTATGATTTTGGCACATCTACTGCAAATATCAAAAAATAATTCATATTTTGTCTCTTGCAAAACATAATTTTTACAAACCACCTGTCGATTTTTTGCTATAATACATGAATAGTAACTTATGCAATAATCATTTTTAATCCAGAAATTCGTAAGAGATATCCTGACGATATTATTATTAAATAAAGTCTTAAGTAACCTCATGCTTTTTGCGGTCCTAGTGTACATAAAATTCACTAAAACATGTAAATATTTAAATAGAATTAATATTTTGAGCATTTGGCAACACCGCACAGGCGCATTAATTTTTACTTTTAATGTTCTCATGAAATAGGTCCAGCCAATAACGCATGTACATATTAATACCAGCATGTTAATAGCTGGACGTCCAGCTATTGCACGGTTGGTCCAGCTATTATACACTTGGTATACGAAATGGTCCAGCTACTTCCGCATAGGCATAAGTATATATATATATATATATATATATATATATATATATATATATATATATATATATATATATATATATATATATATATATATATATATATACAGGGTGTTACTTAATGATAGGGCGTAATTTCAAGGGCGCATTCCTGAACCAATTTCAAGTAGAAAAGTTCATATAAACATGTGTCCTGAAGAGTCTGGTTTTCCAGATACAGGGTGTCAAAGTTTAAAAAAAAAATTGGTTTTTTATTAATATCTTAATGATCATTTTTCCCATTTTGTTGAAATCTGGTAGGGTTAGTCACTATAATAAGACGCTAAGTTGTCACTAACTAAAAGATAATTATAAGTTCCAGTGGCGTCTCGAGGGGCAGTCTCACGAATAATATTGACAAAAAAAAAAGTACGCTACTGAGTTTTTTTTTAGTTTTAATTTTTTTCAGATTAAGCACCTAGAAATACAACTTTTTTGCCTCTTATTATCTTTTCGTATATTACTTCCTTTTCGAGGAAAAAAATAAAAACGACTTCATTGCATGTCGAAAAATTGTTAAAATAAAATCAAGTTAATTGTGATCGTTCAGAATATTTATTTCTAAGCCATTTTTTAAAATCTAACAAACGAAAAGTAATAACTATTTACAAAAAATGTTGGAAATGACTACCTCCCGCTTCTATGCAGGCTTGTGCTCTCCTTCTCATCGAGCGACGAACTCTTTCGAAAATTCCATTAGTGTTACGTATGGTTTCACATCCGTCAACAATTCTATTCCTTAGTTGTTCTTCTGTCTCGATTGGTGTAACATAAACTAATGCTTTTAGGTGCCCGCACAAATAAAAATCTAGGCTGTTTAAATCAGGCGATCTAGGTGGCCAGAATTGTGGTCCTCCACGACCTATCCACCGATTTTGGTAAGCTCCATTCAAATACTCACGAGCCAATATGCTAAAGTGGGCAGGAGCACCATCATGCATGAACCAATGTTGTTGACGTAAATATATAGGGACATCTTCAAGAAGCAGTGGCAAATCAGTTTGTAGAAAATGACTGTAAGATTGTCCGTTAAGACTTTGTGGTAAAAAAAATGGTCCAATCAAATAGTCATCTAGGATACCGATCCAAACGTTGACAGAAAATTGTTCCTGAAACTGTGTCTCTGTAATAGCATGAGGATTTTCTTGGGCCCAGTTATGATTATTTCGAAAATTAATTATTGCATTTCTGGAAAAATGGGCTTCGTCCGTAAACATAATGATGGAATCAAAGTGAGGATTTTCTGAAAGTCTTTGATGATACCATCTACAAAATTGCGTACGCGGTTCAAAATCTCTTGGCAGAAGTGCCTGAACTCTTTGTGCGTGATAAGGATACAACAGGGATTCTCTTAAAATTTCCCATACCGTTTTATAGCAAATATTTAATTCCCTACCTATTTTTCGGGTACTAGTTGCAGGATTCTCTTCGACCGCATGTAGGAAAGCCTCCTCGACTGCTGGAGTTCGAATTGTACGAGGTCTTCCGTCAGAGGTATTATGTTTAAAACTGCCACATTCAGTCAGACGACGATGAATGTTTATGAATATTTGTCTACCTGGAAGGACACGATCAGGATACCTTTCTTGATAGAGCCGCCGGGCCTCCGCCGAATTACCATTGGCAAGACCATAAAGGAAATGCATTTGTGTCATCTCCAAATTAGAATAGTTATTTACCATTTTTTAATAGCACAATTAACCTTTTGACCAGAGGGAAAATAATAACAAACTGTCACAGAAAGTCAAAAACATTATGCTCATAATGTCAAAACAACGTTTCCTAGCAACGCTCACAATTAACTTGATTTCATTTTAACAATTATTCGACATGCAATGAAGTCGTTTTCATTTTTTTCCTCGAAAAGGAAGTAATATACGAAAAAATATTAAGAGGCAAAAAAGGTTTATTTTTAGGTGCTTAATCTGAAAAAAATTAAAATTAAAAAAATTCAGTAGCGTACATTTTTTTTTAGTCAATATTATTCGTGAGACTGCCTCTCGAGACGCCACTGGAATTTATAATTATCTTTTAGTTAGTGCCAACTTAGCGCCTTATTACAGTGAATAACCCTGCCAGATTTCAACAAAATGGGCAAAAGAATCATTAAGATATTAATAAAAAACCAATTTTTTTTTTAAACTTTGACACCCTGTATCTTGAAAACCAGACTCTTCAGGACACATGTTTATATGAACTTTTCTACTTGAATTTTGTTCAGGAACGCGCCCTTGAAATTACGCCCTATCATTAAGTAACACCCTGTATATATATATATATATATATATATATATATATATATATATATATATATATATATATATATAGTGTGGAACAGCCAAATGGAATAAATTCGATAACGGATAAATGAGGACGTGTTGGGAAAAACGCTTGGACACGTCGATTTGTATTTTTAACTGCGCATCTTTTTCAAGAAAAAAAAATTATATAGGGTGCGTCATGTGACAGTGGCCAATACCAACTTTCTTATTTTAAATACAAGCCCCTGTATATTATTAATTTTTTGGATTCTTCAGAAAATTCTAGACATAATTCATGTACAATGTCCTATACCTATCTTCAACTGTTTCGGAAATATTAAGTATTTTCAGATTTATTACAAAAATTAACATTAAAAATAGAAAATTATTTTATTTCACAAATTCTAATAAGAAATACTGATTATTTCTTAATAATTTAAAAAAACAAAAAAAAATTAATGTCAATGTAGTAAATGTTCAAAATGCTCGCCACGAACATCTTGGCAACATGCTAATCTGGTATAGAAATGTCTTCTAACATTACTCAACATCTCAGGCGTGACTGATCTAATCGCAAGCGTGATTCGTCTTTTTAAGTCATCTAAGTTGAGGGGCTTAGTTTTGTATACAATACTTTTGACATATCCCCACAAAAAGTAGTCTAATAGCGACAGATCAGGAGATCGTGCTGGCCATTCTTTCGATCCGCGCCTCCCTATCCACCGATTTGGAAAAATTTGGTCCAGGTACTGCCGGACATTGATTTGGTAATGGGGCGGTGCTCCATCTTGCTGAAACCATATTTTATTGGCAGGAACTTGTGGGTTTGCTGGATCTGGATATAAGTTTGTCAAAGTTGGCACCACATTATTTTGGAGCAGTTCTAAATATTTATCCCCATTCAAGTTGCCATCAATGAAAAAGGGACCTACGATATGATTTCCAACAATTCCTGCCCAAACATTAACTTTTTCAGGATATTGCGTATGTTCCTCTCTCATCCAATGAGGATTCTCATTAGACCAATAGCGGCAATTTTGACGATTAACATGACCGTGAAGTGTAAATGTGCTCTCATCAGAAAACAAAACATCTTCTAATTGGATCACATTGTTATCTAACATTGCCATCATTTGTTCACAAAAATACGTTCTCCTATCGAAATCGTCCTCCATGAGCTCCTGAGTTGGTATCATTTTATAGGGATGCATTTTACTTTCCTTTAATGTTCGAAAAATTGCTGTGTGGCTAACGTTGAATAGTTGGGCTGCTTGTCGACCAGAAGTATGTGGGTTTTCTTGAAACTCAAGCGTAATATCCAATTTCGTATCATCACTTACTGCATTGGCAGCTACTTTTTTTATCTGTCTCACATGACCAAGCTCGCGAAACTGCTTTTCTATTTTGCTAATTGTTCCTTGGGATACAGGCGGCAAATTTGGAAATTTTTCGTGAAATAAGCGAGACACTTCCATCTGTGTCCGTGTGTTATCTCCATAACCAATCATTTGTAGAATGGTTATTTTGTGCATTTCTGTTAAATGAACCATTTTTCTGATATTATTACGTACAGTTAACGAAATTCAAACGACAATAGCACTGACACTAATCACTACTGTCATGCAGGCAGACAACAAGTTGCTAAGGCTACGAGTTTTATACGAACAGAAAGAAAACTGTTTTTGTTTTTGTTTCATTTCATATCAGTAAAAAGAAACGCAGGAATGGTTTTTGTTTACTTTCTCATTATCAAGAGCTGAATGGGAAATAAGTATTGAATGCAATGTAGCGAATTTGTGAAATAAAATAATTTTCTATTTTTAATGTTAATTTTTGTAATAAATCTGAAAATACTTAATATTTCCGAAACAGTTGAAGATAGGTATAGAACATTGTACATGAATTATGTCTAGAATTTTCTGAAGAATCCAAAAAATTAATAATATACAGGGGCTTGTATTTAAAATAAGAAAGTTGGTATTGGCCACTGTCACATGACGCACCCTATATAATTTTTTTTTCTTGAAAAAGATGCGCAGTTAAAAATACAAATCGACGTGTCCAAGCGTTTTTCCCAACACGCCCTCATTTATCCGTTATCGAATTTATTCCATTTGGCTGTTCCACACTGTATATATAAATAAATACACACAGCCTGTCCAAAATAATGGGATACGCATTAGGTTAAATGGGAAAAAAATTGGCAACTCGAAAAGTAACAAAACGACGCGCAGTGTAAAATATGTACAGCAGAGGGCAAACGATTTGAATTCTATTTATAAACAATATCCTGTAATTTATTGCTATTTACGGCATCAAAAGGCTCATTAAAATGTTAAGCTATTAATTAACAGTCAACGTGCTTTCGCTTTCCCATTTCTCACCGCCTCTGCAAATTCACGTTACAGACACGATGGTCCTGATACCTGGAACGTTTTCAATCAACCATCGTAATTACAGCCGTATTATATCCAAACATGAGAAGGTATCTTGGTAAATTTTCCGCAGAAAATACAGCTGTATATCGGTTTTCCACCGGCAGTGGGCACACAACTGGAACCCTCGGGAAATAATCCAGTTAGTTCATCATCTCAATTCATTTCTGAAATCACATTAGGCAACGGAGCGAGTTTATGCAATGATTTTACTATTTATGTCTTTCATTCTTGATTTAATTTATCTTGTTCTTCGTCGCTGCTCGTTGTATGGCGAACACGAAAATCCAATTACGGACCATCTAAGTCAGATTCAATTTTCGTCATTGTATTTTCCATATTTTCCAAAATACCAATTCGGAAGACTATACTAATAATCCAGTTTTTGTCTTGACATCTTTAACATCTTATTTCTCACTGAGTCCAATTATTTATAAAAGCCTTCAGCGGCTCCAGATACTTAATAACGAGTTCCTTCTTTCCTTTGTTACTTTGAACGGAACTTGTCAATAAGAAACTTTATGTTACTTGAATGTCTCCTGATTGATTACGCTTTCTGATTGTAATATTTTATTTTTATTGGAAATATCATGTTGCTAAATGTTTGCTTGCAATAACAAAATCGTTTCTAGCAAACTTTCATGACGAAATTCGTTATGGAGAGTAAGTGACTGTCGAATATTCTAATTTATTTTAGGTACAGCCTCAAACGACAATAGGGTAATTTCAGAATTTATATGTTTATACAGGATAAAAGACTAAGGTTGGACACTGTGGCTGGACACTGAAAAAAAAACTCTGGACGCAGCAAGTGCGTTATGGCAGTGAATTTTCATAAAAATGTTTTTAATTGCAAATATGTGTGTTTCCTTTTTAAGAAAGCAGGCATCAATTTTGGTTACCAGTATAACCTATATAGTAAAAACAATGTGCCATGTTTCATAAAAATAACTTTATTGTGTGAAAATGTACAAAAATTTCCAAAAGTAAACTTAAAGTGTTCCCGGAAAAACTCGTTTCTTGGTCAACCTTATAGGTTAATAGCAAATTGAGCTATTCAAATTTGAAGCATTTAATGAAAATTCGCTACCATAACGCACTTGCTGCGTCCCGAATTTCTTTTCTTACAAACATGCATCGCTGAAAAATTCAAAAATGCAATAACATAAGGCGTGTTTGATTAAAAAAAAAAAGAAAATTTGTATCACCAACGACTTATGGGCCATCCTGTGATTGTAGAAATATTTTTTTAAGATGTAGCTCAAGACACCCTATAATTAATATATACAAATTTTCTTCATATCTTGTATAATAACGGATATATTGAGCTTTATTGATTTTTTACGAAAATTCGACAAAAATGATATACCATTAAACGATAAACTCTAAAGCTAAGGCTACTGCCAAGCATCAGAGAAAGAGTCTATTTGAAATGAATTTTCTGGAAACATTTTAGTAAAATGAAGGACAATGACGGTTGAAACTAAGACTTCAGAGTTTGTAAAAGATCCTTCTTGAGACATTTGATTTCCATATCCCGTATTAGATTCAAGTTCTTTGCCTAAATGTTGTCGATTTTGACGTTTTAAATCGCAACTTTGACGTTTTGAGGAAAACCCCAATTTATTTTTCTTTAAATGCCTATAACTTTTTTGTCTTTTGGCCTACATAGCTAAATTTTGGTGGGTGGCTTACCTATAAGGATATTAACTAGCGTACCAAATTTGGTTGACCTTACTTTGTTAATTCCGGAGATATAAATTTTTTTCGAAAGAAAACACAAAATTTTCCGGGAAAACCTGGGCAGATTTTCCTGGCTAACGAACTTATCCAAGCCATTTGCAAAAGGAATTTTTCCACCAAATTTAGTCAACATCGGCCTATTATTTTTTGAGTTATCGGTGTGATACATATATATATATATATATATATATATATATATATATATATATATATATATATATATATATATATATATATATATATATATATATATATATATATATATATATATATATATATATATATATATATATATATATATATATATATATATATATATATATATATATATATATATAACATATAAAAATTGAAACGGACCCCGGATATGTGTTCTAGGGGGCCTAGTTCGCGGTCATTTGAAGAAATTTTTTCAAAATTCAAAAGTCGGGATCTCCTCATTAGTGAATTTTTTTAAAGAAAATTCACTAAAAAGCAGAATCATCCCAAAAACCACAAAAATAATAATAAAGAGTTTTGCGCTAGATATACATTGCGAAAATGAAATTGTCTTCATCAGTAACTGTCGCTAAACTCACTGTATGGGCAAAATGATCCTATTTATACAGGCTGTCCCACGTCGAGTAATGTATTAGATTATTTCCGAAAATATACATTTTTGAGTGCTGAAAATTTGTATACAGGGTTTCCGAAGGTGCTCTATTAAATGGAAATAATTTCAAAAATGGCGGACTTCCGGTTACACCGTAAATAAATATAAACATCGTTATTTCAAATAGAACACATGTATATTATTGCATTTTTAGAATACTCATCTAACTTTAGGTTAAAAGCTTTTAGGGTATGCTCTCCATATCTTCAACTGTTTTCCAGTTATGTCAGTTTATTTGAGAATTCTGTTCAAGGGGAGACTGACTTAATGAAGTTGCTTTCGTGAGATGATGTATTAGAATTTGGTGTGCTGCAAACTAGAATAACTCATTTATTTCAAATGGAACACCCTGTTTATTATCTCCTGATTGAATGAAAACAGATAATTATCTTTCAAACTGTATTAGTCTTCCCTATACTTAAAGTTGATAATTGTCGAGATATTTGCGGTTTACAAAAAAAAAAAGACAAATTTAGGAGTATGTCTAAAATCTGTATGAATTCTAAGAGTGCTATGTTAAGTTTGACATTTTCACATTTATTGTAAGTTTTATATTTCTGTCACTCACAACGTGAGTTATTTTGTCTTTGTTGTCTGAATTAATAGGAATTCTACGTTATAATGGATAATGTCAGCTATTCAAACGAACAATTGCTGAATTTATATTATTTTCATAGAGAGTACAACAGAGTGGTCAGCAGAACATGTCGGCTGTTTAATGATAGTTATTCCGAGTCCTCGCCAATAACTGCGTTGAAATTCAGACGTTATGAAATAAATTTATTGAGAACGGGAAGTTGCACGATTAAACAAACATCAAGATCAGTTCCAGTTACAGAAGACGAAGACACAAATTTCTGTGTTGTCTTATTTCGAAGCTCATCCAAAGGCGTCTATACGTTCAGCTGAACATGACATAAACATAGCAAGTTCCTCCATAGAGAGAATATTGTTCAAGCATAAGATGCATAATTATAAATTTATAAGTGTACAAGCTCTGGAACCGAACGACTCAGCCCACCGAATTGATTTTGTCACACTCTCCTTGAAAGACACCGCAACGATCCTTTATTTCTGAAAAGCATAATTTGGACCGACGAAACAAAGATGTCCCATGAAGGAATATTTAACAAACATAATATTCACTACTGGGCTCAAGACAATTCTCATGTCAAAAGAGAACGCTGTTTTCAGAGAAAATTCAGCATCAACTTGTTTGCTCTTCTGATGGTTGCAATACCTAGAAATTTTGCGCAACCACTGTCTCTGATTTCTTGGACAATTTATCACTTACTGCGTATGTGAATTGTTGGTATCAACTAGATAGGGCTCCTGCGCATTATTCAGCAGAAGTGAGGAGCTTTTTGAATGATGAATTCGGAGAGAGGTGGATGGCCCGCACGGTCGCCCGACCTCACTCCTCTGGATTTTTACCTATGGGGTAAATTGAAATCAGATGTTTATGCGACTCCAGTCAATACTAGGGAAGAACTTGAAGATAGAGTCCGTAATTGTTTGGATAATATTGATCCCGTAGAAATACGCTGTACAACAAGTGAAGGAGTTGTAATACGCTTAGAGCGATGTATTAGTGCGAATGGTACACAATTTGAACAATATTAATTACGAGTTTCTTAGCTAGTCATAATCATTTTAAACTTTAATTAATAATTTTGGTTATTCTCTGTTATTTGTTGAAATTTCATAAATATTAAATTACTTTTTTTTTGGTAAACCGCAAATATCTCGACAATTATCAACTTTAAGTATAGGTAATATACAGTTTAAAAGAGAATTATCTGCGCTATTCAATGAGAAGATAATATACAGGGCGTTCCATTTGAAATAAATGAGTTATTCTAGTTTAAAGCACACCAAATTCTAATACATCCTACAAAACACCCTGTATATGAAACAATTTTTCATCACAATCATGTCGAAGCCTACTGGCCTTGGAACGTGTCGGACAAATTTAACGAACACGTCACGAAAGCACCATCATTAAGTCAGCCTCCCCTTGAACAGAATTCTCAAATAAATTGACATAACTCAAAAACAGTTGAAGATAGGGAGAGCGTAGACTAATAAATTTTAACCTAAAATTAGATGAGTATTCTAAAAATGCAATAATATATAGGGTGTTCTATTTGAAATAACGATGTTTATATCTATTTACGATGTAACCAAAAATCCGCCATTTTGGAAATTACCTCCATTAAATAGAGCATCTTCGGAAACCTCCGCATACAAATTTTCAGCACTCAAAAATGTATATTTTTGGAAATAATCTAATACATTACTCGACGTGGGACACTCTGTATATCTAAACTACACACTAAAAATGATGTAACACCGATGACGCAATACCGCATGCTTAGGCAATACCGGATGATGCAATACCCGATGATGAAATACCTGATGATGCAACACCGCAGGATGTATATAACAGATGCCTGACGATTGGATGACGTAACACCGGATGACGTAATTCAAGGACTGGGTCAGTAGATACGCCTAACCGGCTGTGTCGATGTTCAAAGCAACCATGGATTATTTCCTGCTATTGAAATAAAAAGTCTGGACGCAGCAAATGCGTGATGGTAGCGAATTTTCGTAAAAATATTTTTAATGGCAAATATGCCTTGTTTTTAAAAGAAGGACATTTGGTTGACAGTATAACCTATACAGTCCTAACAATGGGCCATATTTCATTAAAATAGCTTTGTTGTTTCAAAAAGTACAAATATTTTTCGAAAATAAACTTTACAAGTTCCTGAAAAACTGGTTAGATTTTCCTGGCGAACGAACCTCTTTAAGCTATTTACACACCTGACAAAATATAATTATTCACAAACAGCTTTAGGACAAAAAAAACTGTATGAAAATATCTTTTACAAAAATTCTCCATTTTTTTACATCAATTGCCTTCAGTAATGTTACACCAAATTATACTTTTCACAAAAATTCGATAACTTTTTTTACAATAACTTACATCTTTAAAAAATGATATCTACGAAAAAAAAACATTTCTGCGAAAACAGTTCAAATTCAGCCAATACAAGCAAAAAGCTCACTGAATGCGTCATTTACATGGGACTCCGCTATCTATTGATCAAAACGCCGTATCACAATTTCCGATATGTGTTTGAAATGTGTGCCAAAAACGTAAATAGTTGCAAAAGAATTGAAATAACTCAAAAGCGATGAACGATATCAATTTTTTTTCTTACAAACACGCATTATAATTTGATGGAAAACACAAAAATGCAATAACATAAGGGGTGTTCTATTAAAAAAATAAAGAGTATATCACGACTTATGGGCCACCCTGTGATTGTCAAAATAGGTTAACAAGATATAGCTCGAGACACCCTATAATTAACGTATATACTTTTTTCTCATATCTTGTATATTAAGGGATAGATTGTGCTTTACGGTAGAAATGCGTCACCCTGTACATATGTACAAACAGGCAATTCATAAGTTGCGGTCTTCTTAATGATGATTTTTTTCTACAAAAATATGCTAAAATATAGACCATTACACCACAAACTATATAGCAGAAACTACTGGCGAAGCATCAGACTTCGTGTAAATTTCTTGGATTATCATCTGCCCAATAATGACAATTATGATGATTGACTGTAGAGTTTAATAAAAACATAGACTCGTCTGAAAAACAGATATTGAACATAAAGTTCCCGTTATCAGCTATTCGTGTAGTCATAACTTCACAAAACTCCAGCCGCCGATCAAAATCATCTTCATTCAGTTGTTGTGCAAGATGAATTTTATACGGGTGAAATTTATGATGCTTCAATATTCGCTGAATAGTTCTTCTTTTGATGTTTGAAACAGTGGCCAATTTTCTCGTGCTCAAAGTTGGGTCCGCAGCAATTTGCCCTAAAACTTCAATATCAGTTGTGTCATTTCTAACCGGAAATTCACGTTCAGGATCCTGTTTTTTGTTGGCTACTGAACCACTTTGTCGAAACTTTGCAACTACCTCCAAAATGTATTTTCTGTTAACATGTCTGCTCGGATGTCGTTCATTAAACAAATTTGCGGTATGGTTGGCACAGTCATCGTTTTTGAAAAAAAAAGAGTAATTATTTCAACTATTTCTTCTACAGAATACACCATTGTGAAATTAATTTTCGGTAGTACTATCAAGTATCAAACCGACCGATAAACTGAAATAATAAACCGCATTTCTCTCATTCCGATAGGAAATGTTCTGATAGTCAATTTTTTGTTTACAAACCAACAAAACATTGACTATCAGCACATTTCTTATCGGAATGAGTGAAATACGTTTTTGCATCTTCAACTGTGAATAATTTTTAAACGTGCTAATAAAACTTCCAAAAAAATTAGTGTACTGATTTCAGAAAAGAAAGAGCTTTCAAATAATGTAACACTCGACCCATGTTCCCTATTTAAAATATAAGGGTTATTGTCACCACCCTTAAGAGGTTGATGTGACACAATTGAGTTTGATGTCAAAACATGTCCCCCCTAAATATTAAAATTGACGTGTTTCAGCGTTTCTTAAAAAAAAATATTCTCTGGACGCAAATCGGTCTATTTCATTTTCAATGCGCCACCTGTATATATATATATATATATATATATATATATATATATATATATATATATGTAAATTAACATCGGATATGTGCTTAGGGGGCCTGGTTCGCGCTCATTTAAAAAAAATTCAAAATGCAAAAGCCGCGACTTCCTTATTAGTCAATGTTTTTAAGAACATTCACTAAAATGTATGGAGTAGGACATACCTCACTACACAAACGATTGCACTTATTGGACTTTTTGCCACCACACCAACAAAGGGCTCACAACTGGTTTTAACCTATACGTCTTCATTAAAGTCATTTGATTTCTCAGTAAACTCTTAAAGCAGTAATAATAATTGTAATATCTTCAAAGTGGCTGTTTCAGCTACAAGATATTACAGTGCACTAAAACGTTAGTTCCCACCCACTTAAGGAGATCTCCACATATACTTTGGTAAAATGTGGTTGGCTTACATAAATAATGTAAGGAAGAGAATGCACGTTTATGTTATTCAAGTCGGAAGAAAATCCCACGAGGAACTGTAGCTGGAAGAACTTCCTAAAGCGGATATAAATTTTAGAAATTAGATCGAGCTATCTCACCGAACTCTAGGGTTTCCACCTTTTAGCATTTGAATGCTGGATTTTATAATACTGTTTACTCAATCTTAATTACGTTTGTATTTCTATTCAACTAACCATTTGTAACTTGAGGTGGCTGCTTTTATTTTGAAATCTCAAGTGCGCAAATTTAAACACCCGACAACTTGCTCATTGGATTAAGATTACGTTTCTCTCTCCTTTCGTAAACATTAAGTTAAATAAAAGGGTTTATATATTGAATTTCATTCTTACAAGTCTGGGTTTATGAAATGTATATTAACGATCTTTTTTACTGCTAAAAGTTTCAAAATTGCAAATCCCAAAAGCTACAACCTATTTTTTTGTTTATGAAAGCGATTCACCCAGCTGATCTTAATTTTAAATTTTGAAAAAATTATTCTAATGAAGGTGATCTAGGCCACTATAACTAATATCTGAGGTAAACTTAAGACTTTGTATATAGGATGGCGCATTGAAAACGAAACAGAGCGATTTGCGTTTAGAGAAATTTTGTTTTCAGAACATTTCTTATCGGAATGAGAGAAATGCGGTTTATTATTTAAGTTTATCGGTCGGTTTGATACTTGATAGTACTACCGAAAATTAATTTCACAAGGGTGTTATTCTGTAGAAGAGTTGAAATAATTACTCTTTTTTTCAAAAACGATGACTGTGCCAACCGTACAGCAAATTTGTTTAATGAACAACAACCGAACAGACATGTTAACAGAAAATACATTTTGGAGTAAGCTGCAAAGTTTCGACAAAGTGGTTCAGTAGCCAACAAAAAAACGGGATCCTGAACGTGAATTTCCGGTTAGAAATGAGACTACTGAGATTGAAGTTTTAGGACAAATTTCTGCAGACCCAACTTTGAGCACGGGAAAATTGGCTCCTGTTTTAAACATCAAAAAAAGAATTATTCAGCGAATATTGAAGCATCATAAATTTCACCCCTATAAAATTCATCTTATATAACAACTGAATGAAGATGATTTTGATCGGCGGCTGGACTTTTGTGAAGTTATGGCTGCACGAATAGCAGATAACGGGAACTTTCTGTTCAATATCTGTTTCTCAGACGAGCGTATGTTTTTATTAAACAGTCAATCGTCATAATTGTCGTTATTGGGCAGATAATAATCCAAGAAATTTTCGTGAAGTCCACACTCAAACTCCACAGAAATTGAATGTCACGACTGGCATTTTTAGAGACCGTTTAATCGGACCAATTTTTCCTGATGGCAATTTGGGTGGCAAAACGTATTTGGAGTTACTATAAAATATCGTTTACTCTCTACTAATTGACATTGTTGAAGATGATGATCACTCTCAAGAAAATAAATTAGTGTTTCAATAAGATGGAGCTCCTCCGCATTTTTCACAACGTGTTCGGGAGTTTTTGAACAGAGAGTTTCCAGAGCAATGGATTGGGCGTAGAGGTGCTATTAAGTGCCCCTCTAGATCACCAGATTTAACTCCTTTAGACTTCTTTCTATGGGGCCAATTAAAGAATATAATTTTTGCAACAGAACCGGAGTCTCTGGAAGAATTACGACGACGCATTATTAAAGAATGTCGTCTAATAACTTCACAAATGCCCCAGAATGTGAAAGCTCGTTTTGAACAAAATTTTTACTTTTGTATGGAAGCTGGTGGTCAACAATTTGAACACTTATATAACTGAATAAACATTTTTCAACGCTTGGTTTTGTTTTTTAGTTTTTTTAACGAAAAATTGACTAATTAGTGCATTTCTTATCACAATGAATAAAATAGGCTCTTGCAGCAACTTCAGCTGTGAATAATTTTTGAACGAGTTGATAAAACTTCTAAAAAAATTAGTGTACCGAATTCACAAAAGAAAGAGCTTTTAAGTGATGTAACAATCAACCCATGTTCGCTATTTAAAATGTAAGGGTTGTTATCACCACCCTTAAGGGGTTGATGGGACAAAGTTGAGTTTTATGTCAAAACATGTCCCGTTCAATATTAAATTGAGGTGTTTCAGCGTTTCTTAAAAAAAAATTATCTGGACGCAAATCGGTCTGATTCGTTTTCAATGCGCCAGCCTGTATGTTATGTTTTGAGTTATAACTTTGCCAATTTACCTGATAGGTATAGGTCGTTTAATACTCAGGAGTTTTAATACTGCATTCTAATAATGCCACAGTTTATAGGTACAGAAATATATTTACAATACCTATCTACACAGATATGATAACGTATAAGAATAAATATACTACTTCCCATGGATAACTATGTACACTGACTTATATTAAATACATTACATATACCTCCCTCCTCAAATTATCACTATATTCTGTGTGTCCCAAACTGGATGGGAATGCTATCTCCGTTATTATTAGAGATAGGGAGACGGTTAAAGTAGCAATGTTTTGTAGAATTTCATGATCATTCCAAATATGACTTGTATTTTGCCCAGACTCTTTTTGTTTTCGAGTTATTTTGAAAAAACAAAATTGGTCAATTTCTTTTTTCTTCAATATCTAAGTAGGCGTTGATCTGAGATGTCTAAGACTTGCACATTATGAGGACACTTTTTACACAGTGTTTTTGTGTTATTCGCAACTTTGGATTGTCATTTGTTTTTGAGCTACATGTATCAAAGTTTGTTTCTATTATGGCAACCATAACGGATTTATTGCTCCTGTGAAAAGAGCTTTCCAATGATGTACAGCACGCTTGGGGAATCTTGTAATTGCACTGACAATTTTGAGAAAAACCGTTCTGTCGAACTTTGAAAAGATACTTTTTTCACATTTTGCAGCAATACTTCCTTTAAATCCACTCTGCCCGGCACAGCACTCATATTCGCCCAGGTCCAGTAACTTTCTTGGGGGTTGATCCCAAGAAATTTTGCTTGTGCTTTATGCTTTGAAGGTAGTTTTATGTATGTACAAGCGGAAGGATAACCCCTCGTGTTTTTGGGTGAGAGAGAAAAAACCATCTTTATCATGGGGGTTATTCTCCCCCTTCTGCATGCATAGAGTCACCCTCAATGCATGAACCATAAGAATTTTTTTTATGTTCCGGTTTCTGTTGTATTTTTTGCTGAGTATATTTCCTGTTTTATTGGAGGTTTGTAATTACTGTATAAATATTTATGTTAGATGCAGGGGCGGCTCCTCAAAAGTGCGCGCGCACTGCCGCCTGCCGTGGAAAAAAATATTATTTTTGCTATGCTATATTTTAATAAATTTTTATTTAGTTTTTTACCTCCTGCATTTAACAAACAAAATTAGTTTATCGAGGATCGAGGATCGCAGAGTCGGCAGCCATTAATACAGAATCAGAATAAGTATAGTGTTAATGGTTGCAGACGTTATAGTTATATACATCCATAACCATATACATCAGTCGCGCGCGGTGTGTATTTTTCGGCGCTCTGAGGAAATGCGATACTTCAATACGAAATAATCGACTATCTTCGTCGAAAACGACCGAATAAGCAATCTGGTTGTGCGCTTAAAATTCCACACTTGCAGTTTGCAGTGGACTTTTCGCAGAGTGTGTGTAGTAATTTTCGTGTAGTGCTTCGGGTCGGATTGATTTTAATTAGACCATTTCATTGTTGTTAACATGTTCTCTATCTAAAATAGACGTATGAATTTTTCGTTTAAGGAATGAGTATAGGTCCGTTATGTTATAACTTATAAACTAAAGTGAGTGCTGAGTGTTGACAGATTTGTGATTTGTGTTAGTAATTATCAAAGGAAATGACTTTTTAACTACTATAACCTATAACTAACTACAGCAAAACTTGGTAAGTAGTTATTAATTATAAAGTTTAGTTAGTTTTGTAAGTAGGTTTTTTTATAATACATTTTCGGGGAAAAAAGAGGCGAGCCCTTCATTTTTAGTGAATTTTTATTTAAAAAAATTCACTAATAGAGAGATATTGATTGAGAGACTTCACAATTTTTTTTTTCAAATGAGCGCAAACTAGGACCTCTAGAACCCATATCCGGGGTCAGTTTCAATTTTTATTATATATATATATATATATATATATATATATATATATATATATATATATATATATATATATATATACGTGTGTGTGTATACAACTGATAACTCAAAAAATAAGCATTTCATTTCGATGAAACTGCGCAAGTGCCTTTCTTTTATTAATGCCTTGGATGAGTTCGTTAGTCAGGAAAATCGAATAAGGTTTTCCGGGAAAATTTTGAGTTTTCTTTAAAAAAAATCTTTTTCTACGAAAATTACAAAGCTATTTTAATGAAATTTGGTGGATATGTTGCCTTGTAAAAGACCTTACTTCACACTAAAATTCAACTTACTACATTTTTAGAAAATTGAGTTATTCAAATTTTGAATTTTCTTTTGAAAAAAAATGTTTTCTCCGAAAATGAAAGTTATTTTGATAAAATTTCGTGCATATGTTTTCCTGGGCAAGACCTTACTACACACCAAAATTCAACTTTCTAAGTTTGTAGAAACTTATTCAAATTTGAAGCATTTAATAAAAATTCATTACCATAACGCACTTGCTGCGCCCTGAACTTTTTTTTTCTTGCGCAACATCAATGCATTAAGGCACGATTCGCTACTCGTTAGAGGTCATGTTTTTGCTTGTCTTTCATTACCCTATTTTTCACCGTTCCTAAGTAAATAAAGTGATGTTTTATAACTTTTAATATAAAACTAAATCACTATAATATATTAGTCTTATGAAAATTCACTACAATAACGTATTTGCTGCGTCCCGAACATTTTTTCTTTCCTTATCTGCAATTAGCCCTGAAGGCATTCCTCTACTTAACGACTGCATTTTTATCGGCGTTTTACTTTACCCGCTATTGAAACAATTAGTGCTTTACCACAATATTTTAGAATCGTTGTTACATGGATACCTTTGACTTTTTGACGGTCTAACACAATACTATCTTGACCTGTACAGGTTAAGGTTAAGATTGGTTTTAGAGATGACTGGTAAATTCAAGTTTTAGTGAATTTTCTTAAAAAAATTCACTAATGAGGAGATCCCGATTTTTGAATTTTGAAAAAATTTCTTCAAATGAGCGCTAATTAGGCCCCCCAGAACACATATCCTGGGTCAGTTTCAATTTTTATATGTTTATATATATATATATATATATATATATATATATATATATATATATATATATATATATATATATATATATATATATATATATATATATATATATATATATATATATATATATATATATATATATATATATATATATATATATATATATATATATATATATATATATATATATATATATATATATAGGTATCACACCGATAACTTAAAAAATAATGGGATTATTTGGATTAAATTTGGTGAATAAATTCCTTTTGCAAATAGCTTGGATAAGTTCGTTAGCCAGGAAAATCTGCCCAGGTTTTTCCGGAAAATTTTGTGTTTTCTTTCAAAAAAAATTATATCTCCGAAATTAACAAAGTAAGGGAAACCAAATTTGGTACGCAGGTTTACACCCTTACAGGTAAGTTACTTACCAAAATTTAGCTATGTAGGTTGAAAGACAAAAAAGTTATAGGCATTTAAAAAAAATAAACTGGGGTTTTCCTCAAAACGTCAAAGTTGCGATTTAAACGTCAAAATCGGCAACATTTAGGCAAATAACTTGAATCTAATACGGGCTATGGAAATAAAATGTCTCAAGGATGTTTTACAAACCCTGCAGTCTCGGTTTCAACCGTCATTGTCCTTCATTTTACCAAAATGTTTCCAGAAAATTCATTTCAAATAGACCTTTTCTCTGATGCTTGGCAGTAGTCTTAGCTATAGAGTTTATCGTTTAATGCACCCCCAATGCATTAAGGCACGAGCCGCTGCTGGTTAGAGGTCATGTTTTTCGCTTGTCTTTCATTACCCTATTTTTCACCGTTCCTAAGTAAATAAAGTAATGTTTTATAACTTTTAATATAAAACTAAATCACTATAATATATTAGTCTTATGAAAATTCACTACAATAACGTATTTGCTGCGTCCCGAACATTTTTTCTTTCCTTATCTACAATTAGCCCTGGATGCATTCCTCTACTTAACGACTGCATCTTTATCGACGTTTTATTTTATCCGCTATTGAAACAATTAATGCTTTATCAAAATATTTTAGAATCGTTGTTACATGGATACCTTTGACTCTTTGACGATCTGACACAATACTATCTTGACCTCTACAGGTTAAGGTTAAGACTGGTTTTAGAGATGACTGGTAAATTCAAGTTTTAGTGAATTTTCTTAAAAAAATTCACTAATGAGGAGATCCCGATTTTTGAATTTTGAAAAAATTTCTTCAAATGAGCGCTAATTAGGCCCCCCAGAACACATATCCTGGGTCAGTTTCAATTTTTATATGTTTATATATATATATATATATATATATATATATATATATATATATATATATATATATATATATATATATATATATATATATATATATATATATATATATATATATATATATATATATATATATATATATATATATATATATATATATATATATATATATATATATATATATATAGGTATCACACCGATAACTTAAAAAATAATGGGATTATTTGGATTAAATTTGGTGAATAAATTCCTTTTGCAAATAGCTTGGATAAGTTCGTTAGCCAGGAAAATCTGCCCAGGTTTTTCCGGAAAATTTTGTGTTTTCTTTCAAAAAAAATTATATCTCCGAAATTAACAAAGTAAGGGAAACCAAATTTGGTACGCAGGTTTACACCCTTACAGGTAAGTTACTTACCAAAATTTAGCTATGTAGGTTGAAAGACAAAAAAGTTATAGGCATTTAAAAAAAATAAACTGGGGTTTTCCTCAAAACGTCAAAGTTGCGATTTAAACGTCAAAATCGGCAACATTTAGGCAAATAACTTGAATCTAATACGGGCTATGGAAATAAAATGTCTCAAGGATGTTTTACAAACCCTGCAGTCTCGGTTTCAACCGTCATTGTCCTTCATTTTACCAAAATGTTTCCAGAAAATTCATTTCAAATAGACCTTTTCTCTGATGCTTGGCAGTAGTCTTAGCTATAGAGTTTATCGTTTAATGGTATATAATTTTTGTCGAATTTTCGTAAAAAATCAATAAAGCTCAATATATCCATTATTATACAAGATATGAAAAAATCTTTATACATTAATTATAGGGTGTCTTGAGCTACATCTTAAAAAAATATTTATATAATCACAGGGTGGTCCATAAGTCGTTAGTGATACAAATTTTCTTTTTTTTAAAATTAAACACGCCTTATGTTATTGCATTTTTGCATTTTCCTTTAAAATATAATGCATGTTTGTAAGAAAAGAAATTCTGGATCCAGCAAGTGCGTTATGGTAGCGAATTTTGATAAAATGCTTCACATTTGAATAGCCCAATTTGCTATTAACCTATAAGGTTGACCAAGAAACGAGTTTTTCCGGGAACACTTTAAGTTTTCGTTTGGAAATTTTTGTACATTTTCACACAATAAAGTTATTTTTATGAAACATGGCACATTGTTTTTACTATATAGGTTATACTGGTAACCAAAATTGATGCCTGTTTTCTTAAATAAAAGGAAAACACACATACTTGCATTAAAAACATTTTTATGAAAATTCACTACCATAACGTACTTGCTGCGTCCAGAGTTTTTATTATTATCAGCAGAAAGTTTTCATCTTGTTTCCATAAGCTTACACAGTTACAATTATGATACTTTATTGATGTGACCCTTTACGTTTAATCCATTTTCTCTTTTAATTTACTAAAATGCATGAGAACATGTATTGTACAACGAAAAAAAAAATAACTCTTTAGACGCAATAATAAACCCAAGTTAGCGTCGGAAAATCCGGGAAATTTCTCGGTTCTCCTTTTAGTATTCTTGATTGAACATGTCCTATAACATTAACGGTGTTCCAGGGTGATATACTTTTATTAACTCTGCTAGCGCGTATTAGAATCATTAATATATTTTATTGGAAAGCCAAGAATTTTATCGCATCCAAGTCGAGGAAACATTAAAACTTGTAGTTTGGATTTTATGAGGTTCCAATGCACACAGTCCGTTTCCGGTGACCGGAAGCAGGCACGTTCTTAGATAAATAAGCCATAATTTACGCCGCTACGTGAGCTTTCTCTTTGTTTCTAAGGAGTTTTTAAATTGTATCAACTTCATGGAAATCTACTAATGGAAGCTCCCAAGCCACCTTATCTACGAAAACTTAGATTTTAAGGAAATGTACAGAGAAAATATTATGGTTATCTGCAATATTTAACTTAGGTTTTACTAGTCATCATATATAATTTATAATGTCCTATCGCTACGTTTTTAGTGAATTTTCATTAAATAAATTCACTAATAGAGAGGTATCGATGGTGATATTTTTGGAAAGTTTCTTTAAATGAGCGCGAATTAGGGCCCCTAGGACCCAAATCCAAGCTCAGTTAAAAAGTTTATATATATATATATATATATATATATATATATATATATATATATATATATATATATATATATATATATATATATATATATCTATATATATATCTATATACATGTATCCAAGCGATAACTCAAAAAACTTTACCAATTGTGAAACCAAATTTGGCAATTCCCGTCATTCTTTTTTTAATTTCAACAAGACAACACGAGGGCTTACAGCCTAAATACCAGCGTACCGTGGGTGTCGACAAGGAGGAAAGAGGCGACTTGTTAATTCTGGACTTAAAGGTTTGGAGGTTCGGGGCAGAAGGAAAAACATGTGCCGACAAGGAATTCCACAAATTGGAAGTCCTCGGGACAAAAAAGCGGGCATAACAATATGTTACATGTCTGGTGGCCTGGGCAGTAAAAGGCTGCATTCGCTCTGTTCCCCTGGTAGATCTGTTGGGGGCAGCAGGTGGAGGAACTATGGAAGAAAGCTCCTCTGAGCAGTGCCCGTGCAGATATATATATATATATATATATATATATATATATATATATATATATATATATATATATATATATATATATATATATATATATATATATATATATATAAGAGAGAGATTACCAACGGCACGTCAGTGGGCAAGGGATGGCAGCCTTTGGGTGAGGGTAGGGTCACAGAAGAGAGGTATAGCTCTCTTCTGAATGAAGTCCAGGATAGCGAGTGTAGAAGCGGCAACGGCACCTAAGATGTAGGAGCAGTATTCGAGGTTTGGCCTTATTTGTGAAGTATATAAGGTATAGAGATTAGCTGGTGTAAAGTATTTGCGAGCCGGGAAGAGGAAACCTAATTTTTTAGCAGCCGCTTCTGCAATTGATGTGACATGTTGGTGCCAATTGAGATTTCGATCCATAGAAATGCCAACAAGTGAAAAGGACTCATTACTTTGAATAACTTGGCTGTTCATTGTGATGGGTCTAGGGACGGTGTATCTCCTATGAGAAAGATAGCAAGACTTTGATTTGGTGGGGTTGAATTGTACAATGTTTCTACTTCCACAGTCTAATATGTTTTGGAGATCCACGGAGACAGAACCCTCTATGAGTCTGCGATCCTCATCTAATTGGACTAAAGAGAGGCTTAGAATATTGTATATTTGAGTGGAGGGTGCTGTCGTCCGCGTTACTGCGAACTGGGTTGGATGTGCTAGAGAGGAGGTCATTAATGTGGAGAAGAAACAGAGTAGGGGTTAAAGCTGAACCTTGAGGAACACCTGCATTAATTGCATACAGTTTAGAGGAATGGCCATCCACGACAACAGAAATGCCCCGGTTGGAGAGAAGATTTGCTGTCCAGGTACAGAGTTTTGGTGGTAGGCTATAGGCCGGAAGTTTATTAAGCAGGGCTGCGTGCCAGAACTGGTCGAATGCTTTGGATATGTCTAGAGCGACAATCTGGGATTCACCGTGTAGTTCCATAGACTTGTTCCAAGAATGGCTGATAAAGGAAAGGAGGTCGGCACTTGATCTACGCTGGCAGAATCGATACTGCTTGTCGTGGATTAGACTGTGTTTTTCAAGAAATTTTAGTAACTCGGTGTTTATATACTTTTCCATCACTTTAGAGACTACTGAAAGGAGAGAAATAGGCCTGTAGTTGCTAGGAAGCGCTTTGGATCCTTTCTTGGGGGCGGGTTGTACTCGAGCAGTTTTACTGTTACTAGGGAATATGCCTCTATTCGCTAATAGCCTGGATGAGTTAGATGGTTTTGAAAATCAAATACTATTAGAAAAAAATGTGAAAAACTGCTTGAAAATGCATTATCTGTTTAATTGCTAAAAATATTAAACTAAAACCTCACAAGCACGTACATATTGTACAAGTGGTTGTGCGTACCAAATTTCAACTCAATTGGTTCAGTAGATCTTGAGTTATAACTAAATAAACAATCAATAATGTACGATGTGACCTGAAATTACCTCTAAATGGATGCTTATAATGTTAGATAAGGTCAGACAGATAAATCAGGGTTACGCTGCCATTGCAAACAAAATCTCCAAATTGAGCTTTAAACGGACAGGCTACGAAAATATGTCACAATAAACAACCGGCAGGCTTGCCATTTACGACAACCCGAATCTGAATCAGAAAAAAAATCTAAATAATTTTAATGAAAGTGATCCCATTCTAAATCTATAAATACGTTTTATTATGTATAAATATTAAACTTGCTATTTTCACGGCATTTAAAAGCCATCTCCATCTCTCTGGTTTAGTCTGACAACACTACTATTTGTCATCTGTTAACTGAAAGGGGTCATGAGAGAAACGTGTACGTTCTATGTATAACCTCGAAATCGACTCCGCTAACACCCTAGAATCTAAGAATATAAAACAAGTACCTATATTCAAAGGTCAATAGAACTAGTAGGTAAATAATAATCCAACTTCTAATTTTAACATAACTTTAACAAATGCCTTTGGCCGGCCACTGTGACTGTAATATATTATGATTCTAACATCCAACTAAACAAATAAGAAATTGATTATGTACATCAGATTCAGGTTCTTAACCAATGCATGTAGGTATTGTATTACTAAAATGGAACAATATTATTTCAAGAAGAAATATACGCACAGCAACCTAATATAAGTATAATACCTAGGTACTTATGGTTTTATTTACTCTTAGCTTTTACTCTTTATGAAACATTTTAAGTAAAGGAACAACATAATATAATAAAGCAGTTTAAGTTACGTATATAATCTGATGTACAGTGTAAATTATTAACATTTTAAATTCAGCACTTTGTAGTGTTTATATTTATTTTATTTTCAAAAAGTATGGATACAGTAATAGTAAACAAGTGTTGAAAAGAGTTTAGGTGCAGCAAGTGCGTTATGGTAGCGAATTTTAGTAAAACTATTTCAGATAGTGATAACTCAATTTGCCATTAAACTAGAATATTCAGTTTTGATACAAAGTAAAACCATACATACATAGAAAAATAACTACAAATTTCTTCTGTTCAAAAACATATTTTGTTATTTTGTTTGCAGAAACTGGTTCGATTGTGTTGACTAAAATCGATCATTCGAGCGATTAATATAGAAAAATACCTGCCACCTTTATAATTTGGCAGATGCATTCCTTTTGGAAATAAAAATTAAATTTTGAGTAAATTTGTAGTTTAGCACACGGGGGACTTTTAGAAAGAAAAATCAGAAACATGCTTAGAACCCTTTCTGAATGCACATACCACAAGAAAAAATTCTTGCAAACGGCCCCTGAGAAACTTAACTTAACATAAAAAAATTATAGGCATTTAAAAAAATTTCAAAAAAACGTCAAAGTCCGATTTGAAACGTCAAAATTATCAACATTTGGGCAAAGACCCTGAAACAAATACGGATTACGTAAAGAAAATGTCACAAGAAGAGTGTTCTGGAAACCCTTAAGTTTCCGCTTTAACTGCCATTGTATTTCCTTTCACGTCACGTAGGCTAGAATCGTCTATTTCCGTTGAAAAAATTTGTTAATAAGGAGACCGCGACATTTGAATTTAAAAAATATTTCTTCAAATGAGCGCAAACTAGGCGCCGTAGAATCCATATCCGGGTTTACTTTCAGTTTTTATCTGTTTACATACATACAGGGTGACGGATTTCTACCGTAAAGCTCAATATAATTGTATTATAGAAGATATAAGAAAAAATTGTGTAAGTTAATTATAAGGCGTCTTAAGCTGCATCTTATGAAAATATTTTAACAATCACAGGCTGGTCCATAAGTCGTTGGTGATCCCTACAATTGTTTTTTGGAATACCCTTATATTATTGAATGTTTGCATTTTTTATCGAAATATGATGCATTTTGTAAGAAAAAAAATCTAGACGCAGTAAGTGCGCTTTTGTAATTTTGATAAAATTGTTTCTACTATATAGGCTATACCGGTAACCAGATTGATGCTTGCTTGCATTAGAGAGATTTGCTATTAAAAATATTTTTATGAAAATTCACTTGCATAACGCACTTGCTGCGTCCAGAGTTTTTTATAATAGATTATTGATTATTAAACATCTAACACCAGATTAACTTAAAAACAGGGTAACCACCAAAGTATAACTGGTAGTCTATACAAGTTTTTCAAAACATTCAATTGAGCTACTGAAGGAACCAGTAGCTATGGCTGGCGAAACGTCTAGCAACTGAAGAAGTAAATTTGATCACGGCACAATAGCCCCGAAGCCACTAAGGGTACCAATTACCGGTCTTTAGAGTCCAAAATCAAAATGAGGAATGTTTAATTAATAAATATGCATTTAATTATTACTTCATCTCTTGTAATAACAATGGCCCCAAGCAGACCTAAAATTTTGACACTATAATCTTGATTTTCTGGTGGCGATATTTTCCATTTGACAGTTATGAGACCCAGCAGAGACGAAATTACTTATCCAGCCCAATGTAGTCTTCACCTTGAAATCCACTTATTATAAATTTTCATAAGGGTAAATAAAGTATTCATTCCATAATTTCATTCTGCATGCCACACACACACACACACACACACATTCTGATAGATATAGTGTCATGTGTCTCCAGATATTTTATAAGGAACGCCACCGCCTCCGGTATAATCCTATTCATTTTAGTGAAGGACGAGAAGGCCTGACTGTATTTCGCACTACCCGGTCATTGTATTTTTCTTATCGCGATACGTCTTCTCTGCCTTAGCCCTTGTCACCACCTAACGTAATAAATTTACTGGCTGAATGCCTTCCTCTGCCAAGCCGGGAACGGGAACTCTTTCCTATACGCGGGGATCCTTTAGTGAGAATTTACAGAACCTGTCTGCCTCCCACAGTCCTTGCTTTCCTCCTTTACCAACTCACTCTCAGCACGACCTTATTAATCTTTTACTGCGTTGCTAAAAAATCTGTCAATATTTCCATTATAACGCCTTCATTGTGCTTCACTAGTTTTTCCGGCACTCTAATTATATTAAAGGGACAAAATTCAATTTTTTATTAGAATCTAATATGAATGCGGTTATTTAACACTTAAAAAGATATTATATTGTACGGAGATAATGACAATTATTGTGGCTACTTAGTAGTGCAAAGTTTTTCTAAAACAATAAGTCAAACAGTTTAATGAAGATGAAATGCAAGAAGTAACTTAAAAGCAGCCAAAGATGCAGAGGAATCGCCAAAGCTCAGAGTAAAAAACCATAATCCCAAATAGACGTAAAAAGTGACATAAAGGCAGCTGCCCAAACCGCACTGGATAAGAGAAAACTAGAACGAAGAGAACCAAGAATTCCATAAGGAATACCAAACTTAATGCAAAAATGTAAAAGGTAAAAATACGTTTTCCCCCTTAGAGCTCGTCCGCGTCTTTGCCGCCCAGATAGCACCGCAGCCTTTGGATTATTCTGCATGCGCTTTGTATTTTCTACTCCGCCCATTCCAAAATCACTGTGCCTTGAACTAGTCTGTACAGGAATTGGTAGGGTGAAGTTTTATATTGCTCTGTCTCCGGCCTAGGCTGTCCGTAGGACAGTTGTCTTTTGCAGTCCGGAGCTTTACACTCGCACAAGATGTGCTGGGCTGATCCCTCCCCCTGCATGCCAGGTCTTCCTCGAACCGCCCCATTTTATGCAGGTGTTACTTGACAGCCATGTGTCCCATTAAGATTCCTGTTATGTTCCTGAGCTGTCCTTTGCTAAGATTTAGCAGCTCCACTGTTCTCTTTGAACTGGGTTCCTCAATTACTGACTTCCCATGTTTGAGCCCTGGACAGTCTGCCCAGTACGCTTTATGTTAGTTTCTAACCCAGAACTTAATAGATCCCTGGTAGTGCTCTTTGTCACGCCCAGGACCGGTTCTGGTCCCATCAATGGTCCTGCTGACCCTTTCTTGGTGAGCCTGCCAGCCTTTGACCTCCAAGTGACCCGGCACCCAGATGAGGGTGACCACTTTCTGCCCAGCCAGGTCCCCTCTCTCGTCTCGGCATTCACTTACCAGCCTGGAGTTTACCCGTGGGCTACTTAGGGCCTTAAGGGCTGCCTGGCTGTCCGTGGCGATGATGATCCGCTTATTGGTGTAGCCCCTCTTCTTGTTCTCTCGCACTCAGTGCAAGATGGCGCACATTTGGGCCTGACAGACCGTTGCATGAAATTCGAAGGAAATACTGTGACTTACCCCAGGTCTTTTCGAATAAACGCCTGCTCCCGTCCCACGCTCCCCGCCGGATCCGTCCGTGAACCAGACGAGCGAGTCCCGTGGTAGGCCCAGCGTCTCCCCGCACCATGCCTCGCGGCCGGGGATTTCCACTGTAAAGTGGTTTTCCCTGCAGATTTGCGGCCTCGCCAAGTCTGACCTTATTTCGAGCATGGGCTCGTTCACGATCTCCTGAATTTTGCAGTGGCCCCTGCGGCCTGGGTTGATCTTCAGTTTATCATTGCATGCTAGTGTGTATAGTCCTAGCCTGGCCCGCCCATGAAAACTAAGTATGGGCGAGGGGGGGTTAGATCGAGCAACACCCCATGGAGGCTGCTGCGGTTGAAAATACGTTAGAAACAAATAAGCATACAGTCAATACAACGAAAATAAAAATATGATCAGATAAAAAAGTAGAAATCACGAAAAATATGGATGCAAATAAATAACAAAGAAATCAAAAATTTCATAGGAAAACGACTCTTGGATGAAGCTTGCTGCTAGGAAAAACAATGCCATATAAACAAAGAAAGAAAGGAAGCTCAAAAAGGATAACTATGGGAATTTATGACTAAAAAAGGACACATTGTTAAACACTTAAAAATGAAACAAAAGCAGAAAAACTAAAAATATATGTCTTCTAGAAAAAAATCTTCCAGAAAAGCTGGGTCATAAAGAGCAATCGAGTTGTGAAAAAAGTATGCGGACCAGATAGGAAAGATAAAACCAGACGATCTATGTCCTCCTATTTCAAGACAGGAATGTGAGAAAATCCCAAAAAACTAAGACAAAACAAAAACCGGCAGGTGTATTCTGATTGACAGCAAAACATTTTGCTAAAAAGAGGACTATTTCAACTTATTACGAAATGCTATAAATTAAAGAAACTCTGTGTTTAGTACCAATAAAAAATAAGCACGTTGCAAAGTCGCCTTTTCCTAACTGAATTTAAGTAATTCTTAGTCTAATTAAAATTACGAGCTCGGAATCCAAAGGTCATAAACATTTAGAGAGTGAGCAGTCTCCTAGTTTTTTCTTATTAAACTTCTTTCGGGAGGCAAACCAAACCTGGGCATTTATCAAGAAGAAAGTAGGCTCTACTGAATCTGAAAGCAAAGTGGTCTGTTAGGCGAATATCTTGCTTAACACCTGACTGTGAGATATTCCTTCATTTTACAAAAATATTTCCAGAAATTTCATTTCAAATAGACCCTTTCTCTGATCCTTTGGCGGTAGTTTTAGTTACGTTTATGGTTTAACGGTCTATAATTTTTAGATAATTTTTGTAAAAAAGATTCGTTAATGAGGAGAACGCAGCTTTTGAATTTTAAAAAGATTTCTTCAAATGAGAGAAAACTAGGCCCGCTAGAATCCATATCCGGATTCAGTTTCAGTTTCTATCTGTTTACACATATAAAGGGTGACGCATTTATATGGCAAAGCCCAATGTAACTGTCATTAAACAAGATACGAAAAAAAGTTGTATAGGTCAATTATAAGGTGTCTTGAGCTGCATCTTATAAAAGTATTTTAACAATCACAAGGTAGCCCATAAGTCGTTGGTGATACCTAAAATTTTTTTCGGACACCCTTATATTGCATTTTTGCATTTTTTAACGAAATATGATGCATGTTTGTATGAAACAAATCGAGACGTAGTAAGTGCTTTTATTAAATGCTTCAAATTTTAATGCTGCGTCCAGATTTGTTCGATCTGTCCAGGTCTATGAGGTGCGTTTTTATCTACATAAGGATACCCCTAGCGCTGGTTCTGGTCTGATCCTGTCCTCTCCGGCACACCTCCTGACAAGAGCGTTCGAGTGCCCGAGTATCCACACTAGCACTTGCAGTTCCATACCGTATTTGAATTGCAACGGTAGCTATGGCTATCAGAACATATACTTATCAATTTGTATATGCAACAGTTTGTCTAGTCTCCCTTGCACACACCTCGATGGCATATACTTTTGCCTGGTGTATGGTTGCATACTCTCCGAGGCTAGATGATATTCTTGCATCGGTGCAGCTTCCATATGCGCCAGCTCTTGCCCCTGACTTGGTTGTGTACCATCAAAGATCCGTCCTCGATAAGAACGTTTTATTTTTTCCTCTGTCCTCCCTTTTCGGAAGGCCGTACTTAAAAGACAGGTCTCTTCTAATCTTAGTAGGCATCCGGTGGGAGACCATTCTCAATACTTAGAGACTTTCAATGTCAGCTTTTGAGTTCTTGTAAATATTTAACCTTATTATCAGCCAGATGTAAATGATTATTTTTTGTTCTTTGAGTGTCATATTTGATTATTTTAGAAACTTTATGAATATATTTTTTTCAATTTATTTGTTTTTTCTTTGTAAATACCTTATACGTTTATCAATTTACCATTTCTTTTGTTTGACTTTTGAATATTTTGTCCTCACACACTTTTTGTGAGACATAGTCATGTTCGCAATAATTAGTTGTTGAATGACACCCAACATCGACTAGATTATATAGTTTCATGAAAGATTTTCCTGTATAACTTGGAATGGCACTTACACAGAATTATGAGTTATAGAAAGAAAGGCGACGTTATAAAAGTTCAGGGTATTCGTTTCATTGTTAAAAATGTGTCACAGCACTGTAAAGCAGTATATAGGAAACATTTGTATCTGCCTTGAAAACTAGACGTTGCAAAGGAAACTTCGTCTCATTGTGCTATTGTCTCGAAATTTCTCTTCTCCCTGAAAATCAGAAAATGTATTCTCCCCCAGTTTGTAGCATCACCTCATTTTAGCAGCAGAAAAGTGGGATGCAAGCCAGTTTTTGCCATTTGTTGAGACTGCACATACTTAGGATAACCCTTCCGAAACGAAATACAGCTTTCATTATTTATTAGCGAATTTTAATGAAGAATTTCTTTTTTATATTACAAATTGTTGAAAATTTGGTGTCATCAATTTAAATAATTGCACATCTAGAGGGTCTGTTTACTTTAAATTTTAATGCAAAATTACCAGTATCACTTTAAAAACGCAATTATAACTCAACAGCTTTATACCAAATACGTCCAGGTTATACAAAAATTACAGGCATTATTTACTCACAAAAAATATCTAGTTTAGCTAATATAATTGTAAAATTACAGTCTCAACGATCTTATAAGATCAAAGCCTTGGTGGTTTAGGGGTAAGAACGCGTGCTTCTGAACTGAAGGGTACTGGCTTCGATCCCAGGGTACTCCTTTCACTTTTTCAGTACAAACTGCAATATTAACATCAACCGAGGTTCTGGCATTGTATTTGAGCAAGTTGAATGTCTGCAGGTTCCGCCCTTCGGAGGGGGCGTAAAGCCGTCGGTCTCGTGTCCATTCGATGTTGGCCACACTAAAGATCCCTACCTTCATACAGAAAGGCAGGGGTTCGGCAAAATTTCCAGGATAGTGAGGTGAAACTGCTCCCCGGCGTCGGTGATTGGCCATAGTGACGAAAATAGGCCGACGTTAAAGAAACAAAACACACACATACACATCTTTAAGATCAATAGTATGCAAAACGTGTTTATCTCTTTGCAAATTTTATAAAGAAAATTTTGATTATAGGGGGGTTACAATATTCCAATTTTAGAAACATTCTTTAAATGAGTGCCAGTTGAAGCTTTGAAACCATTGTTTCAGAGCTTGTTCAATTGTGCAGGGAATTCCACGGGAAAGTATTTCTTGGTTGAAGAGTGGACAGCCTAGTTTTCATCACAATCACAGGGAACACATTTTGGTGGTAATAATTTTCTAGAAGGTGTCTAGCAGGTGTAGGATGCGGTGTGACCTAGTCTCAGACGTGTAATAGGGACTTGGCTTATATGGTCACGCGGTATAGTTAGCCAACGTTACACTAATAATTTAACTGACCTTAATTTTGATGTTGAGTTTAGTCATTGGATTTGCCACTCGCTTAACACTGTTTGTTTAATTAAGTTTTTCACGTCATCTGTTAAGAGTCGATTAACTTTAATAGCGCCTTTTGCACTGATAACTTGGCGGGCTTGGTTATCAGATTTTTTTATTTTAGTGAATTTTCTTTAAAAAACTCACTAATAAGGAGATCTCGGCTTTTGAATTTTTTAAAAAATTCTCCAAATGAGCGCGAGCTAGGTCCCATAGAACACACTTTCAATTAATTTTGATAAAATTTGGTGAGTAACTTCCTTTTGCAAGTGGCTTGGGCAAGTTGGTTAGCCAGGAAAATTGGATCAGTTTTTTCTGGAATATTTTGGGGTATCTCTTCTAAAAAATTCATATTTCCGAAAACAACAAAGCTATCGCAACCAAATTTGGTTCCAAAAGTCACATTACACATCAAAATTTAGATGCCTAAGTTATAAGAAAAAAAAGGTATACGCATTTAATGAAGCAACATTTTAGTGCCACTGAAACTCAGAGCAATACCAAAATACTGTATGTGTTAAACGAAATCTATTAAAATGTTAGATACAACGTATATTTTTTCATTGCACAAAAAGGTCAAAGAGTACGAGAAAATTTTATTTTATGATTTTTCTCCTTTAAATGTCAAACTGGACATGTGAAACGTGAAAATTAGTATAACTATTGCGGTTTATGAGTGGTTAATTGCGCATAAATGTATATTAGAATGTTCTAGACTTATGCCACTCTTATCATTTGTTAAAATGCTTGCAAAAAATGCTTTAAAATAGACCTTACATATTACAAATAAATAACTGACGACCATTATGGGTTATCTACGTTTTATTGCAGTTTCATGGCCAAGCCTTACGTTAGTCGACGGTTAGACCGCTGCCTCATAAGCGAAGGGACGTGGGTTCAAATCTCACTGTTATTTGAAATTCATTTTCCACTCTTTTTTACTGTTTTTTTGTCTTTGATTTTTTTTTAAATTTTAACGTAATCTGATCAGATTGTGTAATTCCAATATTTTTAGCGACCTTTGTTGAAAAAATCACCAATGAAAGATTAAGACTTAAGACTTAAGAAGTTTAATAGCAGCTGTTGTTGCCCCTAATTGGTAAAACTGTTCCGCGGTTAACACAGCCATCGAGATTTCTGATTTCAGAAGAGTTTGTTTTCTTCTCTGCAACAGGATTCAATTTTTACAGTATCGACACGAAAAGAACTTTCTCTGTGAAACCACAGAAAAAGTGGCTACTCTGTATTTAGATTAGATTTTAAATATTTTTAATTTATTTAATTTTCTTTTATTAGCGAATTTTCTTGTACATGTTATTTAATGCCGCTTTTTTTTATAAACGAGTTTAATAAATTTTCTTTGACGAAACATTTGTTGGGAATTTTTTTATGAAAAATTATTCAAGTGATGGAAAATTTTTTAAACGAAATTTGTAGAAAGTAAGGTTTTAATAGATTTTAGTGTGCTAATAAATTATTTTATTTTTAATTTTAATAACAAATCAGGTATATAATTTGAATTTTATGTAGTCTTTTAGCAAAATTTTCTGCAAAAAATATTTAGCCAGTTTTCGTAAAAATTTGTTTGTGCTTCCGTAGAAATCATTTTTTGTAACATTTTTTTGTGAAACTTTGGTAATAATGATAAAGGTTTAATAATTGATTATTAAAAAAAAACGTTTTCAGATTTTTTTCAAAAAAATTGCTTCAAAATGTTCTTTAACTCTTTAAAGTTTTATCGAAAAGGTTTTTGTAAATAATTATATTTCGGTCGGTAACTAGAATAGGTTCGTTGGCCAGGAAACTCGGACTAGTTTTTTCGGAAGCATTTAAAGTTTATTCGGAAAAATGTTGTACTTTTTCAAACAATAAAGTTATTTTGATTAAATATGTTGTTTCTATTATACAGGTACCCAAATTTGATGGCTGCTTTCATTAAAAAAGACAGGGACCTAGAAGAAAATTATCTCTTCTTTGCAGCTTCTAACTTCTGTAATTATTCCTGGAATTGTCACTATGAATATTGTTAATATTGCAGCTTCTTCGGGACGCTTTTATTTTACAAATACTTTTACTGACGATTGCTCGTCGGCCTCTATTTTTACTTACTTTTCTCCGCTTACAATTTATTATTACTGAACTTATAATACTTTGCTACTATCACGCACTCGCTGCGTCCGAATGTTTTGTTTTTGTGCCTTTTAGAGAATTTTCATTAAGACAAATTCGATATGAGAAATGATGAAAAGCTTTCAGAAAAATTTCTTCAGATGAGCGCGAATTTGGGTCCCTAGAACCCAAAAGCAAGGTCCATTTTTTTATTTTTATGTTTATATATATATATATATATATATATATATATATATATATATATATATATATATATGTATATGTAACCCACTGATAACTCAAATAAGTAAAAATTAAAAAAAAAAATCGACTTCATTGGGGATAACTAAAAAATGCCTATCATCGCTGCCACCATTTGTTAACGTGTTATCGGAGGTAAGTTAAGGATAACTCAAAAACTACTGGACGGATCTTGATAAAATTTATATGAGACCACACGCGAAGCACCAGCTTTCAAATAAATCATTAAAATCGGTGCACCTATAAAAAAGTTCTGAGGTAACACACATTAAAAAGAATACAGTCGAATTGAGAACCCCTTCCTTTTTTTGAAGTCGGGTAAAAATACTGAACTGATTCCAATAAAACCTGGAACAAACCTTGTTTGAGCGAAAACCGAGGTCCAGTTCGTTAATCAGCCTTTATACTCAAGTTTTTCCGGTGGAAAATTTGGGAAAACTTTTTGAAAACGTTATATTTTTGTAAGTATCAGAGTAACTGGAATCAGACTTCACATGTGGCTACATGTGGCTAGAAATTGTGCAAATAAAGCTATGTTGTGAATTTTAAGTAATTTGGTACACAATATTTAGAGTTTTTTCGAAATTAAAAACAAAATCTCAAAGACATGCGTTGAGACGACTTAGTGGTTAAAGTCCAATGCCTGGCAGACTGCCACGCCTAAATTGATTCATGTAACAGGTATAAACCATACATCAATGGTAACCAAATTAATATGCAAAACATAATACCCGAACCAACAATCGTGAAATCTCGGCCGCAATCATGGAAAATGACAGACGACATGAAATAAAAAATTGCCAAATTATTTTTATTTAACTGGGGGATTCAATCAATTATTAAAAGACACTATATTTGTAGCTTTACGAACGGCATCAAATGCAGTTTTAGCACAGGATAGATATATTATGCTGTCGTATAATATATTAGAAATGTAAACAAAATCAATCCAAATCTCTATAAAATGATTTTAACATAGTTTCTTTTATCTTTAAACTTGAACATGAGACGTCGTATAAGACCGAAACAGTCGTGGGATATGTTTCAATGGTAATTCTACTAATTCTGTAATTAATTACGTATACTTTGAATGTAATATCCCGGGCTTTAAGCCGATCTAGAGTATCACGAAAATAAAACGCTAGTTTAAGTATACTCAGATTGCGCCAGGGAGATCGCCGATGCCTCCTAAGTAGAAGGTTACGTGATCGAATCCAGCTTGATGAATGTATGTTTTTTATGTTTTATTTTGACATTTGGAGAAACAATAGTGCACAGATTTCATACGTTTTGAACCATACCTCATTTTTGTTTAAAACGCCTAAATAAGATTGTCACCTTTGAGTCTGAAATTATAATTTTGTTATTATTGATATTGAAAAAACCGGTTCTATTAGTTTTTTTAAAAATATATTCCAGCAACACACCACGAGGGCTTACAGCCTAAACACTATCGTACCGTGGGTGTCGACAAGGAGGAAAGAGGCAACTTGTTAATTCTGGACTTGAAGATTTGGAGGTCGGGGGAGAAGGAAAAACATGTTTCGGCATGGAATTCCACAACTTGAAAGTCCTCAAGAGCGGGCATAACAAGATGTTATGTCTGGTGACCTGGACAGTAAAAGGGTGCATTCGCTCTGTTCCTCTGGTAGATCTGTTGGGGACAGCAGGTGGAGGAACTATGGAAGAAAGCTCCTCTGAGCAGTGTCTGTGCAGATATCTATAAAAGAGAGACAGAGAGAGAGAGAAAGAAAGCGGTCACCAACGGCACGTCGGTGGGCAAGGGATGGCAGCCTTTGGGTGAGAGTAGGGTCACCGCTGAGACGTATAGCTCTACTCTGAATGGAATCCAGGATAGAGAGTGTACAAGCGGCAGCGGCGCCCCAGATGTGGGCGCAGTATTCAAGGTTTAGCCGTATTTTTGAAGTATATAAGGTATAGAGATTAGCTAGTGAAAAGTATATGCGAGCCCGGAAGAGGAACCTAATTTCTTAGCAGCCGCTTCTGCAATTGATGTAACATGTTGGTGCCAACTGAGAATTAGATCCACAGAAATGTCAACAAGTGAAAGGGACTCATTACTTTGAATAACCTGGCTGTTCATTGTGATGGGTCCAGGGCTGGTGCATCTCTTATGAGAAAGAAAGCAAGACTGTGATTTGGTGGAGTCGAATTTTGCAAGATTTCTACACTCCCAGTCTAATATTTTTTGGAGATCCACGGAGACAGAACCCTCCTAAGGCTGAACCTTGAGGAACTCCCGCATTAATTGGATACAGTTTAAAGGAATGGCTATTCACGACTACAGAAATGCTCTAATTGGAGAGAAAATTTGCTGTCCAGGTACAGACTTTTGGTGGTGGGCCATAAGCAGGAAATATATTGAGCAGCGCTGCATGCCAGACCTGGTCAAATGCTTTGGATATGTCTAGAGCGACAATCTGGGATTCACCGTGTAGTTCCATAGACTTGTTCTAAGAATGGGTGACAAGGGAAAGGAGGTCGGCAGTTGATCTGCGCTGACGGAGTCCATACTGCCTCTCGTGGATTAGACTGTGTTTTTCAAGAAATTTTAGTGATTCGGTATTTATATACTTTTCCATCACTTTAGAGACGACTGAAAGGAGAGAAATAGGCATGTAGTTGCTAGGAAGCCCTTTGTTACCTTCTTGGGGACGGGTTGTACTCGAACAATTTTCCAGTTACCAGGGAATATGCCTCTATTGTAAGATACCTGAACCAAACGCGTCAGGACAGGAGCAAGTTCTAGTGCGCATTTTTTGAGAACGATTGCTGGGATCTCGTCAAGGCCAGAGGCTTTCCTGGTATTAAGAGAAGAGAGCATCTTTCGTACCTTTAGTTTTGAAAATGATATCCGTCATTTTATGCGCGACACTCTGGACTGTTGGTGGTTGAACATTTGGAGGTGGGTTGATAGTAGAATTGATGGCGTACAACGAGGCAATAAGTTCAGCCTTGCCCAGGGTTGTAGAAACAATTTCATCCCCTGAGACAAGAGGTAGCAACGTACTCTTGCAGAAATTATTCCCACAAGATTTAGCAAGAGTTTAGAAAGGTTTGCTGCTGCTGGAGCTTGAGAGGATTTTGTTTTTGATTTGGTTATTAAACGAGATTTTGCCCCAGAAAGAATGCGGACATAGCGGTTTCTTGCGTCGTCAAATGCTTGACGGTTTTCTTGACTGGGATTGTGTAGAAGCGTTTTGTGAGCTTTGACCTTTTCAAGTCTGGCCTTGTGACAGGATTTAGAGAACCAGGGCTTTTGAGTAGCTGAAGAGGTTTTGTGTGTTCGTGGAATCAATAATTCCATGCCAGCTTGGATAATTTCGGTGACCTTTTGTGAGATATCAGAGGGCCCAGGATGAGGGAAGCAGACAGACGCCCATGGAAATGAGGAAAAGTAATCCCGCATTTCGTCCCAGTTTGCGGAGTTGTAGTGCCAAACGATACGTGGGTGCGATGACTGTGTGACCTTGGGTTGCATGCGCAGAAAGCAGTGACCATACCGTTATCTGAGCGACCAAGGGGGGCGGTGACTGATATCTTATAGCAGTCAGATTTTGTAGTAAGAAGGAAATCTAAGGGATTTGAGCTGTGTGTTGGGATGCGAGGAAAGTAAGTAGGTTGCTGAACCATATTGGCTAAAGAATTGCTGACCGCAAGGGCCTCCGCTGCTGTCCCTTGTGGATCGGTTTTTGAAGATCCTATCCATTCCTTATTATGGACATTGAAGTCTCCAAGAATAGTGACGTCGGAGGAAGAATATTCAGAAATCAGATGGTCGGTTTTTTTCAGAAAGGTAGTCAAAGAGCTGGACAATATTGTTGTCAGAAGGTGACCGGTAAATGAAACAGATGAATTTAGTTGCAGCCCTGAGAGAGAGTTTTATCAATTGTATGTCTTTTCTTTCAGCTTCTAAATTGGGGAGTCAGGTGCAATGTAGATTACTACGGACCTACGCGCACACGCCTCCATGGGAAATTAAGGTGATAAGTGGCTATTTTGGCACTGATTTAGGTTTCGGTGAGGATAAGGAGTTGGGACGTATTAGCCTGGAGGGAATGGTGGGCGGAGTTTAGGTTAGAATTTAGGCCACATATGTTCGAGAAGGATATGTTAAATCTTGATGCTAGCGCCCCCTGTACACCCCTCTCCCGGAGATGCGATTGGAGGAGTATTTTACCTTCGGAATCTTTTGTACAAAGAGGATCCATTATCATTTTTGCTTATAAGGGAAACCGACTCATACACCAGAACCAGAAACGTCCGTTGGCTCTTCGCCGGCCACTTGATGCACGGGGTGGTACCTCCTCGGGCGTGAGAAAATCCTTTACTATCACGTAAGGGAAAATCCCACTACCACCTGATTGACTTCGATTAGTCGCCTCGTACGACAGGCCGGAGTTACCATGGGCCTATTCTATTAATTAGTCCTTTCCCAGGGAAAAAAGGTTGACTAAAACGAACTCATACTGGCCATTAATAAGGATAAATAATTGCTAGGTTTATAGAGACTTACACTATCTACAGATATAGCAAAACTTAATGTTTTAGCTTAATAGAAGATTGAGTTTTGGGCATTTTTCTCAAAAGAAATTAGAACGTAAGATTTTTTAATAATAGAGATATATCGATGGTAACACTTTCGAAGCAATTATTCAAATGTGCACGTACTAGGACCTCTAAAATCGATCTTCGAGGTCTGTGTAAATTTAAAGTATTAACTTTACTAATATGTCATATATTAATAGAGTACAATTCTTATAAAAATTCGCTACTATAGCGCACTTGCTGCGTCCCGAAATTTTTGTTTGTGTGCAAATCATGGATTTTCTTTAACTGTTTTACTCATTTTTTTCATGTTTCTGCTGTTTATTTGTGGGAAACGTACATAAACATGGCCGTGTCATTAGGGTGAAATTGGCCGGTTCCGTTGTTAATAGATATAGTATACACTACAGCTTGAAAAACAGTGCTTGTTTTAGATAAATCTGCTTTTATTTACCAATTGGGAACAACTATGACAAATTTAAGTCACTGAAAATATTTCGTTCAAATGTATGTACGCCCTTAAACAAATGCTGCGAAACCTAGACTTCTTATGTCTGTCTTTGAAAAGTAGAGACCTGTCAGCTAAAGACTGGAGTATTTACCACTGAAAGAATTCCAGACACATTCCAATTGAAGTTCTCTATGAAACCCGACTGAGAACAAACGATATGGAGAAATGCAATCGGAAATCTTCTTTGAGCCTAGACGGTGTGTATAAAGAAAAAATATGGACTGGTATAACTGAGAGAAATGTGTTGGAAGGACAAATTTTCTTGATGACATTTCCATCTGCACGAGTCCTTTGAATGCTAACGCGTTGAATGATGGCATATGGGCCGCATCATGCATCATCGGGCCACAAGAAAAGACCCGCTTCGCCGGACATGTATTTCCTTTCAACTTAATCCAGTCCGAAAATGAACTAAATTTACTCTCTATTTTCACTTCAGACGTATTTATTTTCCAGGGACAACGCTGACTGGAAAGTTATATCAACTCATTTCAACTTTGCTACCAACTTCATCACGGATTACTTTAGTATTTTTATAAGCCATTGCATAACAAGTAGATTCTAAACTTGCTACTGAAAAAGTTTAACAAACTATCATGACTCGAATAAAATTGATTGAGACTTACATTAGAGTGGCATTTTTCAATTGCACAAATTGAAATAAGGTCAAATAGACGCGAATACCAGAAGAGTCTTAACAGAATTAAGCAGAGTGTAAGGTTAGTTTTTGACTATCTAAATGTCCTCACCCAGTAGATGCGTTAGGGAAGCGAATTTTTCTAAGCCTGTGATGTACCTTAAAAAATGGAGTTATTAGTGAATTTTCTTAAAAAAAATTCACTAATGAGGAGATCTCGACTTTTGAATTTTGAAAAAATTTCTTCAAATGAGCGTTAATTAGGCCCCCCAGAAAACATATCCGGGGTTAGTTTCAATTTTTATATGTTTATATATATATATATATATATATATATATATATATATATATATATATATATATATATATATATATATATATATATATATATATATATATATATATATATATATATATATATATATATATATATATATATATATTTATATATATATATATGTATCACACCGATAACTCAAAAAATAATGGGCCGATTTTGATTAAATTTGGTGAAAAAATTCCTTTTGCAAATGGCTTGGATAAGTTCGTTAGCCAGGAAAATCTGCCTAGGTTTTCCCGGAAAATTTTGTATTTTCTTTCGAAAAAAAATTATATCTCCGGAATTAACAAAGTAAGGACAACCAATTTGGTACACAGGTTTATATCCTTATAAGTAAGTTACCTACCAAAATTTAGCTATATAGCTCAAAAGACAAAAAAGTTATGAGCATTTAAAGAAAAATAAATTGGGGTTTTCCTCAAAACGTCAAAGTGGTGATTTAAAATGTCAAAATTGGCAATATTTAGGCAAGTAACTTGAATCTAATACGGGCTATAGAAATAAAATGTCTCAAGAAGGATGTTTTACAAACCCTTAAGTCTTAGTTTCAACCGTCATTGTCCTTCATTTTACTAAAATATTTGCAGAAAATTCATTTCAAATAGACCCTTTCGCTGATGTTTGGCAGTAGCCTTAGCTATAGAGTTAACCGTTTAATGGTATATAATTTTTGTCGAATTTTCGTAGAAAATCAATAAAGCTCAATATATCCGTTATTATATAAGATATGAAAAAAAATTGTATATATTAATTATAGGGTGTCTTGAGCTACATCTTAAAATAATATTTGTACAATCACAGGGTGGCCCATAAGTCGTTGGTGATACAAATTTCCTTTTTTTTTAATCAAACATGCCTTATGTTATTGCATTTTTGCATTTTCCATCGAAATATAATGCATGTTTGTAAGAAAAGAAATTCGAGACACAGCAAGTGCGTTATGGTAGCGAATTTTCATTAAATGCTTCACATTTGAGTAGCTCGATTTGCTATTAACCTATAAGGTTGACCAAGAAATCGTTTACTTTCGGAAATGTTTGTACATTTTCACACAATAAAGTTATTTTGATGAAACATGCCACATTGTTTTTACTATATAGGTTACACTGGTAACCAAATTTGATGCCTGCTTTCTTAAAAAAACACACATATTTGTTATTAAAAACATTTTAATGAAAATTTTTTTAATCAAACACGCCTTATGTTATTGCATTTTTGTATTTTCCATCGAAATATAATGCATGTTTGTAAGAACAAAAATTCTGGACGCAGTAAGTGCGTTATGGTAGCCAATTTTGATCAAATGCTTAATATTTGAATTGCTCAATTTGCTATTAACCTATAAGGTTGACCAAAAAACGAGTTTTTTCGGGAACACTTTAAGTTTACTTTCGGAATTTTTTTTACATTTTCAAACAATAAAGTTATTTTGATGAAACATGGCACATTGTTTTTACTATATAGATTATACTGGTAACCAAATTTGATGCCTGCTTTCTTAAAAAAACACATTATTGCTATTAAAAAATAGTTTTATGAAAATTCACTACCATAACGCACTTGCTGCGTCCCGAGATTTTTTATTATGCGTAAGTAAAAAGGTAAGTAGAAGATAGTAGTGCGTAGTTCCTCAAAACAAAGTCTTTCTATTAGCCGCAACCATTTAATTTTTAGTTCCATTTTGCTAGCGTCAAAAAAACACTTTTTAAGCTTAGTAATCATGACGTTCCACCGCACAACTAAAAAAACATATTTTTGACTGGAAGTGTAGCATAATAGAGGTAATGGAAATGTAAACAGAATCATGTCAGTCCATATAAAAACAATCTTAAAACAATTTGTTTTTTATGTTTAAACTTAAACATAAGACGCCTAAGAATCAACAGTCCTTCAATGTGTTTTAAGTCACAATTAAACTAATTCTGTAATTAGTTGTTACGTTTACTTTTAATATAATATAAAATATCCAGTGGCAGAAAGTCGGCGTCAAGTATCAAGTAAACACTGTTTTAGTTAACGTATATCAGCTGGTTCAGTGGTAGCATCCTTTCTCCTGCGCACAAGGCTCCGAGATCGATTCCCTGTTGATGAATGTATCATTTTGTTTTGTTTCACTTTGAAACTTGGAGAAACAATAATTTAGAGATCTTATACATTTTGAACAAGATCTCATTATTGTTTAAACGGCTAAGCAACTTTGTTACCTTTGAGTCTAAAATTATAATTTGCAGCAGACATTTTGTTATTGTTCATATTCAATTTTTATTAAGAGAATTCACTAATAGAGAATTTGTTTTTAAAAGCTTTTTTGGCTGTTGGAAAAATCAGTGTTATTAGGCTGACTAAAACGAAATCATCCAATTGATATACAAGGAAAAACAACTCCTACGTTTATAATTTGGCAGATATTTTGCTTTTCTAAGTATGAATTATGTTTCTTTCCGGATATACCAAAATTAAATTTTTTAGCTTCATAGAAAATTGAGTTTTGGACATTTTTAAGCACAAGGGTTTGTTTCTAAGAAGGGCTGTAGGAGACAATAAAGACAGTAAAACTTAATGAGTAAGAAAATTGGGAAATTGTTATAAAGTATGTTAGTTATAATTTGAAAGTTTCATAAGGAATTGTAGATAACAGAAATAATAATAATAATCAGTATTTATTCTGCAGTATAGAACAAATCAAGATTAAGAATGTTTACTTAGTTTAGGCATTTAATTTGGGTAAGTTCATATATAGATTTGTTTGTACATATTGAAGAGACTTTGTAACGATTCACTTCTTATCTGGAATCATTACTGGTTCAAAATACACTTACAAAGCCCCCAAGTATCTAAATAATACCAAAAACCCTATCTATAATAAATATTTAAAGTTTTAGGTTAAACATAATTTTGATGAAAATTCGCTAAGAAATTCTGTATTGTAAGAACCGTACTGAATTTCCTATAATATACGTCAAAATCTAAATATTGAAAAACGTTGCATTTTTGTTGGGGAAAATGAATATCTCTATTGTCCTGAGATTCTAGGTAAATTACAGAAGCTGACGTAATTATGATGAAATGTAGAAAATCGGTTACCAAACGAACGGACGAGTCCATTATTGTGGATGTGTGTATAAGCGACGTCGTGACTTCGCCATCGATTGGAGATCTCGTTTTATTTCATTTGAAGAATGGAGGCTAGAGAGAGCTCGCGCACAGCCACCAACGGTCACGGTAAGAAATTTGCGTGCAGCGGTTAGGAATTGCAGAACTCGACACATTAGCGGAGTCTCTGCCGAGCGTTCGTCGAGTGAACACCCCTTAGTTTCGTTGGCCATTAGATTATCTCAAAAGGGGGTGATAAAATCCTTTCTGTTATCTGTAACGATTATTGTCAGTGATTGTTTAAAGTTATTTAAACGATTTTCGAGTTTAAGTAAACATCGTATTCAGCATAAAAACGCGAGTTTAGTTGTAGCTACTTGTTTCGACCTGTTGATTTCTTGTCTTAATCAGAAATACCTCCTGGTTATTACCGAACTTTAACTCAATTGGCAGTGAATTTCACTTGGGCTAATTCACGTTTTAAATTGCGATTTGCAAACTTTCCGTCAAGCGAATTCAGAACATCGACATAGGTGTCAAATGGTTCCCTAATATTGGAGCAATAAGTCCACCAACCATATCGGAGTCTGTGAACCTGTCTTAGGTGCTCATAGTTGATCCCACTTGGAAGGCATCTTCATAGGGGCATCAGGTAACTCAATACAGGAACTCTTTTTTTCAGAACCGGTAGAAATTTTCATGCAGCAATCTAATATCTGAAGCCTTATAACTTGAACTTTCCAAAATAACGTAAACTGATTCGAACTGGAACAGTGTCAGAGAGGTGCTATAGGGATAATTGTAAATTTCATGTTTAATCTGTTGAATTTTATCTGTAAATTTAAACACATAGTTTTTGAAATTGTAATTAGTAAATTTTGTCTGTGAAATATCTAATCAGTACATTCTTTTCAATATCTCTTATTTTCTAAAAATTTATGCAGAAATTTCACGTAGGATTATATATTCTTTTTTTTTTTTTTGGAGCCTCACTCAAAGAACTGACCAGTAAAAGTTATTGAAAACTTAATCAAATTGATTGACAAACGTCAAATGATTTACCTAATAATTTGTGTTTGCTTTTTATCTGTAAAATACAGTATTTCATTTTACATATAAAGCTCAAGTGGCTTACTTCAGTATTTTAGTAACATGTAACCATCTTTATCTTATAGTTCTGTCATATGTAAGTGAATTGATAATTTCTTCTTTTTTTAAGTTCTTGCTATTTATCTGATTTTATTTGTGTGTAATTAATGTTTATTTGAGATTTACCAACCATTTTTATTTCACTTTGTTTGCTATTCCAAATTTAATTTATATGAATAAATTAAGGTACTTAATGATAGGCTTCACCCAGACAGCAAAATTTATTGATAAGGTGCCCTACGCGTTTCGGCTATGCAATAGCCATCATCAGGGACAAATTTTCTAATTCTTGAAAAATTAGATTGAAACTATACACAGGTTGCCAAGGCTGGAATCTTCATCTATTGTACCAGCGGTCCAACAACAACACACCCAAATGTGCCGGAAAATCGATTCATGGTGTCATCAAAACAATATAAAACGACAATTTAAACCACAAGACGGGAGTGAACGTCGGCCATATGAATAAATTTATATACTTTGTTACATTAACATATCTGTTTGATTGAAGAGAAATCCCTTCCTAATATCTTCTTTCTTTTGGCGTCTGCACAAACTATTTATTCTTACTAACGATTACCTAGATATCTAAATTTCCATATTACCTGGCACTAGTCTGGGGAGCCCACAAATATAGGACTCCAGGCAGTGCGAAACAAACAAAGAAAGAATGTGAGTATCCAACTACATCCAGATCTGTCAACCCCCTAAATGTATTGCTAATCTTAATAAATATGATAATCTGATAGATAGCTATTTTAGGGTAGGGTGTTATAGGCAATCGTGACCTCACTATTGAGCAGATCTATATCCACCTGAGGTCAGTCACCATATACCACGGTTCTGGGTTTCTAAGTTTTTCTTTGAAGGAGGTAACAACTTTTAATATTTTCATTAACGTCGTTACATCGTTAATATGTTAATCTAGCTCATAATAATTTCGGTGTTCCGCTATTCTACTTGTTTATCCTTCCATTCTTAAACACAAGAGGAGTTAAAACAAAGATTTTTTCGATAATAGAGAGATATCGATGGTAATACTTTCGAAATAATTCTTCAGATGCGCGCGTACTAGGGCTTCTAAAATCGATCTTCAAGGTCTGTGTAAGTATTAATTTAGGAAATATGCCTTATAATAATAGTGTAGAATTCTAATGAAAATTCACTACCATAACGCACTTGCTGCGTCCCGTTATTTTAGTTTGTTTAGACCGCTGAAAAATTTCAGAAATTTTGACTTTTAGGAAATTTTTTTTCTAAATTATAACTTTCAGGGTGCCCCCACGTGCGCCACTGCTTCACATGTTAAATCGCATTTTGCGTTTTAGTGAATTTTCTTTAAAAAAATTCACTAAGAGGAGATTCCGACTTTTGAATTTTGAAAAAATTTCTTCAGAGCACATATCCGGGGTCAGTTTCAATCTTTATATGTTTATATATGTATATATATATATATATATATATATATATATATATATATATATATATATATATATATATATATATATATATATATATATATATATATGTATCACACCGATAACTCAAAAAATAATAGGCCGATTTTGATTAAATTTTGTGGATAAATTTATTTTGCAAATGGCTTGGATAAGTTCGTTAGCCAGGAAAATCTGCCAAGGTTTTCCCGGAAAATTTTGTATTTTCTTTCGAAAAAAAATTATATCTCCGGAATTAACAAAGTAAGTGCAACCAATTTCGTACACGGGTTTATGTTCTTATATGTGAATCACCCACCAAAATTTAGCCCTGTAGCTCAGAAGACAAAAAAGTTATAGGCAATTAAAGAAAAATAAATTGGTGTTTTCCTCAAAACGTCAAAGTTGCGATTTAAAATGTCAAAATTGGCAACATTTAGGCAAATAACTTGAATCTAATACGGGCTATGGAAATAAAATGTCTCAAGAAGGATGTTTTACAAACCCTGGAGTCTTTGTTTCAACCGTCATTGTCCTTCATTTTACTAAAATATTTCCAGAAAATTCATTCAAATAAACCCTTTCTCTGATGCTTGGCAGTAGCCTTAGCTATAGAGTTTATCGTTTAATGGTAGGTATATAATTTTTGTCGAATTTTCGTAAAAAATCTATAAAGCTCAATATATCCGTTATTATATAAGGTATGAAAAAAATTTGTATATATTAATTATAGGGTGTCTTGAGCTACATCTTAAAAAAATATTTCTACAATCACAGGGTGGCGCATAAGTCGTTGGTGATACAAATTTTCTTTTTTTTTTAATCAAACACGCCTTATGTTATTGCATTTTTGCATTTTCCATCGAAATATAATGCATGTTTGTAAGAAAAAAATTCTGGACGCAGCAAGTGCGTTATGGTAGCGAACTTTATTTGTTTATATAGAAATCATTGTGTGAAATTTTTGTAAAATTTTGGTAATTAGTACCTAATGTTTAATCAGTTATTGTAAAAAAAAATGTTTTTGGTTTTTCGCAAAAAAGTTGTTTACATTTTTTTTGTAAGTTTTGTCGAAAAGCTTTTTGTAAATAATTATATCTTGGTAGGTGGCTAAATACCTTGAAGAAGTTCGTTGGCCAGGAAAATCGGGCCAGTTTTTCGGGGATATTTCAAGTTAGTTTTCGAAAAATATTTGCCCTTTTTCCAACAACAAAGTTATTTTGATAAAACGTGGTACATTGTTCCCACTATAGAGGTTATACTGGTAACCAAATTTGATGCCTACTTTTCTTTAAAAAAAAAAGACATATTTGTTATAAAAAACATTTTTATGAAAATTCACTACTATAACGTACTTGCTGCGTCCTGGATTTTTTTAATTTGCGTCCTTGGACAAATTTGTGTAGTGAATAAAATTAATCAAACTCCATGTAACATGGATTCGGGCACATAGCGTCAACAACATCCAAGGAACAAATATTCTAACTTGAAAAGATATGCTGTGTGATATTGAATGTAAAATACGTTAAGTTGATGAAAGCTTCTGGGAATTTAGATTTCATAATTACGCAACACAAAAGGTTTCTGGAAGATGAATTCCTTTGCCTAACTTTAATAATTTATTACACACAGAAAGGCAGAGGGAGCGGGTAAGAAAGTCATTTTTGATATGATAACAATATACAATGCAAAATAAAGAGAAGTTTAGAACACTTTTGAAAATACTATATTCGCATTAATTAGTCAAATTTAGTTTATTTAGTATGACAGAGCAGCATTGTGAGAAAACAATAACGAAACGGTCGAATTGAATTACTTTTCTCCTTATAATAGAGAACTAGAGCTGAAAATTCGGGACTCTCTTTCAGTTCGTTTGATTCTCGACTGTTTTATTATGTGCAATTTAGCAATTCTAAAAAGAGCGTGGACGCAGCAAGTGCGTTATTGAGGTGAATTTTCTTTAAAATGTTTTTAATAGCAAATATGTCTCTTTAATGTAAGCAGGAATCAATTTGGTCACCGGTATAACCTATATAGAAGAAAAAATGTACCATATTTTTCCAACATAATTCAATAGCTCAATTTACTATTAACCCTTTGAAGCAAAGTGGTTTCACACAGAAACCACTTACCTAATGTTTTTTCCCTATGTAGACTGGTTTTACAGTAAAACCACACTTCCTACTTGGGTATTAGTGCGCCACCTATTGATCTCCATCGCAAGTTTGCAATTGGCGAACACTGTATTGCTAGTATTCGTTAGAATTTGTCAAAGAAACCACGTTTTATGAATGATTTGGTTTTTTATCTACATTTTCGTAAAACGTGTCATAACTACTCCGTTTTTTTGGACGATTGTGTTACTGAGGCACTAATAGAAAGGTAAGAATACTTGTTTTACATAGTTTATTGTTTTTACTTTGTCAATCGGATATGGTTTTGCGGCGAAACCAGTATGCTTGCAGTAAAGTAAATTTGTTTTTGTTGACCGGATATGGTTTCGCGGCGAAACCAGTGTGCGTGCAATGCACTAAAGTAAATTTGTTTAGGTTAGGATGGAAAATCAAATTGATTTATCGCAAGTGATGAAAAAACAAATCGATTTGTCACAACTAACCTCGGATGAAGCTTACGCTCTGCTTGATGGAACTCCTTATGATGGAGAGTCAGTAATAAGCCAATATGAGGAAGAAGAGGAAGAAATGATTGAAGACATCATTGAAAATAATGAAGCTACCGAAGCGATTGCTCAGGACACTATTTTGAGTGACGACGATTTGGCAATTGGGAGCGACATAGATGACGACCCAGGCGATTTAGAAGATGATATACCACTTATCCACTTTGTGAACTGGAGAAAACAAGAAATTGCTCCGAATCTAAAACATTTTCAGCAACTAACTGGTCCCAGCTTTGAAGTACCACCTGATGTCACAAAACCTATAGATTTCTTCTTGCTTATTTTTGGCAATGCTATTCGTCTCGTTACAGAACAAACAAACTTGTATGCCACCTAGGAAAAAAGAAACTTTATTCCGACAACTGAGGAGGAAATGAACATTTTTATAGCGGTAAATTTGCTCATGGGTATAAAAAGTCTCCCTCCTTTCGCGATTACTGGTCTTCGCGTCCAGAACTACGTGATGATTTCATAGCATCAAAAATAAGCGTAAACCGTTTTGGCTCCCTGCTAACTAGCCTCCATTGCAATGACAATGCCACAATGGCAAAAAAAGGGGAGCCCGGTTTTGATCAATTGTTTAAAATCAGACCATACATTGAACTCCTAAAGAAAAACTTCCAGAAATATTATTGCTCATCAAAAGAAGTGTCAGTTTATGAAAGCATGTTGAAGTTCAAAGGCCGAATAGCTTTCAAGCAATATATGCCAATGAAACCTGTAAAAAGGGGGCTTAAAATCTGGGCATGCGCCGATAAAGAAGGTTATCTAAGTAATTTTGAATTATATACAGGAAAGCAACAAGATAAATCTGAGAAAGGTTTAGTTGAACGGGTAGTGCTAGACATGACTTGGGGTCTCGAAGGAAAAGGACACCACGCTTACTTTGATAACTATTTCACAACAACTGACCTTTTACTTTCTTTACAAGAAAATAAAATATACTCGTGTGGGACTGTACGCGCAAACAGAATAAATCTTCCTACTGGATTGAAAGGCGATAAGAAAATGAATCGAGGTGATTTTGATTGGGCAGTTTATAAAGACAAAGTATCTTGTATCAAGTGGAAGGACAAAAGAACTATTCAGATGCTCTCTACTACACATTCTCCTACAGATCAAACTAAAGTGAATAAAAGGGAGAAAGATGGAAGTATAACTGAAGTCAATTGCCCTAAAGCAGTTGTAGACTACCGAAGGTATATGGGTGGAGTTAACAAAGCTGATATGATGAAATCTTACTAGGCCATCGATCGGAAATCCCGAAAATGGTACCACCGTCTATTTTGGCATTTTCTCGATACATCAGTAGTCAACTCATATATAATATTCAAACGGAGGACCAAAAGTGCTATGAGCCTCAAAATTTTCCGATGTAAAGTAATACTGAGTTTGATTGGGGCTTCCGTTTCAAGAGGCTCTTGATGAAGGCCATCTTCTAATAAAAAAGTTGTATCCAGATTCCAGCCTTATGTACCAATAGATCAACGGCGTGATCAAGCGAAACATCTACCTGTGCACGGAACATCAAGACGCTGTGCTCAGTGTAGTACGATCGAAAAACCTCATCCAACCAGATGGAGCTGCATACAGTGTAAAGTCGGGTTGCGTTTACTGGCAGAAAGAAACTGTTTTCTAACTTATTATCAATAATATAAAATATATGTAATCTTTCGATTTTGTATGTGTTCACTTGCATTGTGGTTTCATATCGAAACCACTTGTAAAAGTTAAAATAAATGTTTTTTTGCAACAAAGAAGTGTACGACATCATTTTTCTACACATTAAGATGATATATACCAAATGTCATTAGAATTGGAAATAACATTGAAATTCGTGCATCAAAGGGTTAACCTAACGTTCGTTGGCTAGGAACCAGTTTTTTCGGGAACATTTTAAGTTTATTTTCGGAAAATGTTTGTATATTTTCAAACAATAAAGTCATTTTGACGAAATATGGTACAGTGTTTCTACTACACTGGTAACCAGATTTCATGCCTGCTTTTTCTGAAAAAAAATACACATTTGTTATTAAAAATATTTTAATCAAAATTCAATACCATAACGCACTTGCTGCGTCAAGACTTTTAAAATTATTACTCACAATAATTGAGATTTAAATTTATTTCATTTGGTTATTTCACACTGTATACATAAGTGGTGTAAAATGTTCAGCTCTAGTATATGAAAGACTATTTCTGTAAAATTGATTGCATTATCGTCCGAGATTTTATCTGTGCTACTGATGCGGTATCATTAAGGTGCGTATTGACTTGAGCATTTTAGTCCGAACGAACCGAACGAGCCGAGCGCGCACGTACGAACCAAACAAACATTTATGAAAAAAGCTCGTGAAGTTCGTAGTGTTTGTAGTGTTTGCTATGTTCCCGTATTCGCCAGTTTCTTTTTGGTGTTCGTAGAGTACAAACCTCGGTAGTAGGTATATATGGTGTGTTCAGAGCCCACCGCTACACCGCCAGCACTGCGCATGCGCGCAGTGACGTCATTGTGACGTCATAGTGACGTCACTAGACGGCGGGTCAATAGGGGGCAAACCTGAGATGACGTAATCCAAGATGGCCGATCGGAAGTGAAAAACGCGGGAAATTTAAATTTTGAAATGACAGATGGCACTACCTGTCAATGTAGGAAAACCTGCCATTTTTATTTTTGGTGTTACGACGTACGCAAAGATGGTCCTTTGCGCATGCGCAAACCCAACTTTGTTATTAAGCGGCGTAAAGGTATAGTGTTGGATGTCATGTTACTCGCCTTGGCGAGTAGAATGCAATATGCAATGAGGGGGCGGCGGGGCTGCACCCCTAGTCAGAATTGGATTTTTGGAATCTCAATCGAGATTGATCTAACCTGCCTAAATAAGAAGACGTATCATTTTTATTTTTTATAAAAATGACGTACGCAAAGATGGCGGTTTGCGCATGCGCAAACCAACTTTGTTATTAAGCCGTGTAGGGATATAGTGTTTGATATCATGTTACTGGTGGTGACGAATAGAATTCAAAAATGGTATCTACCGCGGGAAAATGTGGTCGTTGCTGCTGGTGCATTTTTAATACAAGCTCTAACTAACACGAAAAAGAAGAAACATGCAAAAACATGTGGGCGAGGCGCCTGCTTTTACGGCGTGAAAATGCAACATTACTAAGAGATATGGACAGTATTTATGTTAAGAATCTTACTCGAATTTCTGCAGAAGATTTCGAAAAATTAATATGCCTTGTGGGACATAGATTTGTTAAAAAAGACACGGAATTTCGAAAACCTATACCTATCCAAGATCTCTTAGCCAGTACTTTACACTTCTTAGCTACAGGGGATTCATATAGCAGTCTACAATATTTATTTAAAGTTTCTAAACAACGCATCGGTGTGATAATTGTAGAAACCAGCAACGCTCTGATTCAAGAACTGAAGGATCAAATAAGATGAAGTTTTTTTTGTGTGTTACCAAACATTTTTATTATCAATCCTTAAACATCAAAACTTATTATCAATCCTTAAACAAAATAAACATATTTTTTAGCAATCGGTAAAACCTATGGACTCTTCCTGATTTTATGAAAAGAGAGTATTACCTTGGCTAGGTAGGACATTGATCAGGAGGGTGTATGACTTTGTAGTGGCATTACATTGTGATGGGGCTTGAGATGGAGGTAAATGGTTAGTTGACGCTGGGTATGAGTTTATAGATATTACTGTGGGATGAGATTGTCGTGAAGGGGTTGGTACAGGTTTGACAATAGGTATTGCGCAAAAGATGACGGTACGCTAGTTTGGGAGATTGGAGAAGGGATAGGGACAGCTGTATGATGAGGCAACGACAAAAAACTTGGAGAACGAGCTGGCTCTAAAGAATATACACTAAACCTTGAATTTGATGATGTAGAATCTGTGCCGTCGTAGTGTTCCATGTCAGCATTAAACAGTATATTATTATTATGATGTTCTACTATATTTCTTGTTTTATTTGTGTAGGTGTTTAATTTATAAGCCACGTGCTGTCCATATATACTACATTCATCGGCTTTGGGAGCGCTGTTAACTCCAAACATTTTTCTCTGCTCCAAGCCATTATTTTCAAAATATGCAAATTAATCTTACAAAATTAGCGCGAACCTTCAGCACGGAAAGACCGGGATTAATTTCCGTACCCACTGAGCGCGCACCAACGACTAATTCCCTTTGAGCAAATCACATTTACCGACAAGCTGCCGAAAAAGTTTGACGCGCTCGGTTCGTCAGAGTTCGGCTCGGAGAGACGTACTGACTAGCCGAATTCGACTGTGCGCGCTCGGCTCGTTCGGTTCGTTCGGATTAAAATCCTAAAGTCAATACGCACCATTACAAGAGTACTGGACTGGAACGTTTTTTAACCGTATACATATGGATAGAGTTTCAAGTCGACTGTGTACCTCGAATCCTTGTGTCAACATTGGCGATGCTAAAAACGAATCTTTCAAGAACTGTTGGCCCTGTCCAACGTTGCGAGCTGGGCAAATATTCTACCGACATCAACAGTCAACTAGTTAAAACGTTCGTTAATGCAAGTTGGCTGTGTAAATTTACCCGCCCTGATTCATTAAAGGACATATTACACATTTCATCCACATTTATTATATGATAGTGAGCATTTTTCGGATGTAAATATATGCATAAATTTTATGTAGCCATTTACCTTAATATAAAGTGTAATTTTATTCATAATTCTGTAAGAGCACATAGTGAATTTAGTAGTTGAAATAGGATATACCTTCCACCTCTTGAAATGAAAATGTGCAGGGAAAATGAATGAGGAAATATTTTATGCGGAAATATAATGAAAGATGTTTTATTAGCGCAATTCAAAAACCAATGTACATTGCGAATCAACCATATGAAGAAGCTATAGAATTACTTTAATGCTGTGCATTAATTTTTTCATTAATTCTAGAGCAGCAAGTGCGTTGTGATAGTGAATTTTCAAAAAAATATTTTTAGTGGCAAATATGACTTTTTTTAATGAAATGCATCAATTATTTAATAACCTATAAAGGGCGGCGCATTGAAAACGAAACAGACCGATTTGGGTCCAGTTTAAGAAACGCCGAAACACGTCAGTTTTAATATTGAAGGGGACATGTTTTGACATAAAACCCAACTTTGTCACATCAACCCCTTAAGGGTGGTGATAACAACCCTTATATTTTAAACAGGGAACATGGGTCAAGTGTTACATCATTTGAAATATCTTTTTTTTCTGAATTCAGCACACAAATTTTTTGGAAGTTTTATCAACTCGTTTAAAAATTATTCACAGTTGAAGATGCAAAAACGCATTTCACCCATTTTGATAAGAAATGAGCCGATAGTCAATGTTTTGTTGGTTTGTAAATTGACTATCAGGACATTTCTTATCGGAATGAGAGAAATGCGGCTTATTATTTCAGTTTATCGGTCGGTTTGAGACTTGATAGTACTACCGAAAACTAATTTCACAATGGTGTATTCTATAGAAGAAAGAGTTGAAATAATTACTCTTTTTTTTTTAAAAACGATGACTGTGCCAACCGTACCGCAAATTTGTTTAATGAACGACATCCGAACAGACATGTTAACAGAAAATACATTTTGGAGTTAGCTGCAAAGTTTCGACAAAGTGGTTCAGTAGCCAACAAAAAACAGGATCCTGAACGTGAATTTCCGGTTAGAAATGAGACTACTGAGATTGACGTTTTAGGACAAATTTCTGCAGATTCAACTGTAAGCACGAGAAAATTGGCCACTGTTTCAACCATCAAAAGAAGAACTATTCGGCGAATATTGAAGCATCATAAATTTGACCCGTATAAAATTCCTCTTGTACAACAACTGAATGAAAACGTTCTTGATCGGTGGCTGGAGTTTTATGAAGTTATGACTGCACGAATAGCTGATAACAGGAACTTTCTTTCAGTTTAATTTTTATATGTTTACATACATATATACAAACACACACACACACACACACACACACACACACACATATATATATATATATATATATATATATATATATATATATATATATATATATATATATATATATATATATATATATATATATATATATATATATATATATATATATAGGTGACACATTGAAAACGAAACAGACCGATTTGCGTCCAGAGATTTTTTTTTTTTAAGAAACGCTGAAACTAGTCAATTTTAATATTAAGGGGGACATGTTTTGACATAAAACTCAACTGTGTCACATCAACCCCTTAAGGGTGGTGATAACAACCCTTATATGTTAAATATGGAACATGGGTCGAGTGTTACATCATTTGAAATCTCTTTCTTTTATGAATTCAGCACACAAATTTTTTTGGAAGTTTTATTAACTCGTTTAAAAATATTTCACAGTTGGAGTTGCAAGAACGTGTTTCATTCATTGAGATAAGAAATGCACTAATTAGTCAATTTTTTGTTAAAAAAAACTAAAAAACAAAACCAAACGTTCAAAAATGTTTATTCAGTTAAGTAAATGTTCAAATTGTTGACCACCAGCTTCCATACAAAGTACAAATTTTGTTCAAAACGAGCTCTGACATTCTGGAGCATTGGATGAGTTACTAGAGGGCACTCTTCAACAATGCCTCGTCGTAATTCTTCCAGAGACTCCGCTTCTGATGCGTAAATTCTACTCTTTAAATGGCCCCATAGAAAGAAGTCTAAAGGAGTTAAATCCGGTGATCTAGGGGGCCATTCAATAGCACCTCTACGCCCAATCCATTGCTCTGGAAACTCTCTGTTCAAAAACTCCCCAATACGTTGTGAAAAATGCGGAGGCGCTCCATCTTGTTGAAACACTAATTGATTTTCTTGATAGCGATCATCATTTTCAACAATGTCAATTAGTAGAGGGTAAACGATATCTTCTAGTAACACCAAATACGTTTCGACATTCAAATTGCCATCAAGAAAAATTGGTCCGATTAAACGGTCTCCAAAAATGCCAGTCCAGACATTCAATTTCTGTGTAGTTTGAGTGTGGACTTTGTGAAAATTTCTTGGATTATTATCTGTCCAATAACGAGAATCATGACGATTGACTGTAGAGTTTAATAAAAACGTACACTCGTCTGAAAAACTGAAAGTTCCCGTTATTAGCTATTCGTGCAGTCATAACTTCACAAAACTCCAGCCGCCGATCAAAATCAACTTCGTTCAGTTGTTGTACAAGATAAATTTAATACGGGTGAAATTTATGATGCTTCAATATTGGCTGAATAGTTCTTCTTTTGATGGTTGAAACAGTGGCCAATTTGCTCGTGCTCGAAGTTGGGTCCGCAGCTGTGTGTCCTAAAACTTCAATCTCAGTAGTCGCATTTCTAACCGGAAATTCACGTTCAGGATCCCGTTTTTTGTTGGCTACTGAACCACTTTGTGGAAACTTTTCAACTAACTCCAAAATGTATTTTCTGTTAACATGTCTGTTCGGATGTCGTTCATTAAAAAAATTTGTGGTACGGTTGGCACAGTCATCGTTTTTGAAAAAAAGAGTAATTATTTCAACTCGTTCTTCTACTGAATACACCATTGTAAAATTAATTTTCGATAGTACTATCAAGTATTAAATCGACCGATAAACTGAAATAATAAACCGCATTTCTCTCATTCCGATAAGAAATGTTCTGATAGTCAATTTTTTGTTTGCAAACCAACAAAACATTGACTATCAGCACATTTCTTATTGGAATGAGTGAAATGCGTTTTTGCATCGTCAACTGTGAATAATTTTTAAAAGCTGATAATACTTCTAAAAAAAATAGTGTGCTGAATTCAGAAAAGAAAGAGCTTTCAAATTATGTGACACTCGACCCATCTTCCATATTTAAAATATAAGGGTTGTTATCACCACCCTTAAGGGGTTGATGTGACAAAGTTGAGTTTTATGTCAAAACATGTCCCCCTCAATATTAAAATTGACTTGTTTTAGCGTTTAAAAAAAAATATCTCTGGACGCAAATCGGTCTGTTTCGTTTTCAATGCGCCATCCTATATATTAGGAACAATGTAGGGGAGACTGGTATATACTGGGACAAGGTATATAGTGGGACAGCAGCAACTACCGCCATCTGTTGACACTTTTAGAGATAGCATATTGTCAGTATTAATCTGTAGTTTGTAAACAAAAAATTGACTATCAGAGCATTTCCTAATGAGGAGATCCTGACTTTTGAATTTTGAAAAAAATTCTTCAAATGACCGCTAACTGGGCACCCCAGAACATATCCGGGGTCAGTTTCAATTTTTATATATATATATATATATATATATATATATATATATATATATATATATATATATATATATATATATATATATATATATATATATATGTGTGTGTGTGTGTGTGTGTGTGTGTGTGTGTGTGTGTGTGTGTGTGTGTGTGTGTGTGTGTGTGTGTGTGTGTGTGTGTGTGTGTGTGTGTGTGTGTGTGTGTGTGTGTGTGTGTGTATCACACCGATAACTCAAAAAAGTTATGGGCATTTAAAGAAAATAAATTTGGGTTTTCCTCAAAACGTCAAAGTGACAATTTAAAACGTCAAAATTCGCAACATTTAGGCAAAGAACTTGAATCTAATATGGAAAGAAAATGTCTCAAGAAGAATGTTTTACAAACCCTGAAGTCTTTGTTTCAACCGTCATTATCCTTCATTTTACTAAAATATTTCCAGAAAATTCATTTCAAATAGACCCTTTGTCTGATGTTTGGCAGTAGCCTTAGCTATAGAGTTTATCGTTTAATGGTATATAATTTTGGTCGAATTTTTGTAAAAAATCAATAAAGCTCAATATATCCGTTATTATACAAGATATGAAAAAATATTGTATACATTAATTATAGGGTGTGTTGAGCTACATCTTAAAAAAAATATTTCTACAATCACAGGTGGCCCATAAGTCGTTGGTGATATAAATCATTTTTTTTAGTCGAAAACGCCTTATGTTTTTGCATTTTCCATCGAAATATAATGCACGTTTGTAAGTTAAGAAATTCTGGACGCAGCAAGTGCGTTATGGTAGCGACTTTTGATTGAATGCTTCATATTTGAAAAGCTCAATTTGCTATTAACCTATAAGGTTGACCAAGAAACGGATTTTTTCGGTTACACTTTAAGTTTACTTTCGGAAATTTCTGTACGTTTCCAAACAATAAAGTTATTTTGATGAAACATGGCACATTGTTTTTACTATATATGTTATACTGGTAATCAAATTTGATGCCTGCTTTCTGAAAAAAAACACACACATATTTGCTATTAAAACATTTTTATGAAAATTCACTACCATAACGCACTTGCTGCGTCATGAAATTTTGGATGAGTTCAAAAAGCACTTAGGTCATCATAGTTGTTGTGATGTCTCTTAATACTAGTCTTTTCTATTTGTGATTTCACAGTGATATAGTGTGTGATTGTTTGCATCTATGTGAATATTTTGTATATTACTTTACTTATTGATTCTTATGTTTATGTATTTTATTGACGTATCTATCTAAAACATTGTATCAGCTCATGGCAAGTAAATCTATCTATCTATCTATCTAGAATCGTCATTATTATAACTAGCTTTCAAATAAATACAAAACAACGTACTGATACACATTTGTCAATCCTTGCAAATTTAGCACATCACTATATCTATGGATATTGAAAATTCATTGGGAGAATAGTAATTTGAAGTACCAATGCAATTATGTAGAACATAATTTACATAACAAAATTATAATCCTATTCCAATTATCTTATTCAAATATAACTATGTCAAATATTCGCTCATTATAGTAGAGAATAATAGCCATAATTATGTACTAAATAATGAGAATAACTAGAAAACGAAATAACTTTTTAGCAAAATATTCAGTAATAGCTTGAGTTCCATAAAAATTATACCTATTAAATTTACCGACTCATGGTCAACCATATAATCCGACATGTATTCCGGTATGTGAAAACTGGAACCTGTGATGAGCACTAATAAGTATACTTGGAGAACCCAAATCACCACAACACATATTTCCGAGACCTTACGATCGTTTCGTTGACCATGTTAACATCTTAAGAGAAAGAAAAATTCTACAATTAAACTACTAGCTACAGTGTATTTATATCGCGTCTAGGTAAACGAACTAGTCCGAAGTAAAATTTTCGTCGAAGACCGATCGTTTGGTAATTGTGTAGTGAAACTACGAGGTCCAAAACCTGTTTTAATCTTCTGGTGGACAAATTTATGAGCCCTTATCTAATATAAGGATGATAGGCTTAAAGGAAAGGTACCGAGTTATTTAAGGAATCTGCATGTTCTCTTTCGATCTAGAACTTTACTATGTGGATATTGGAGCATGCCGACAAGCACATCTGGCGAGATAAACACCATCACCTCCGCTCATCTTTTTTATATAGAAAACTAAACCCGCGTGTTTGGCTCACAATGTTAAATCTAACAAAGGATAAATAATTCAACTAATAACTTAAAAACTATATTTATATTGATTTTAATTCTTCGTGACAGTATTTATATTGACTTCATAGATACAAAGAAAACGAAAGGGTCTTTAAATCCAGACAAGCGTAGAGATTAGTATATGTATAGACCGGCCGAGTTATTGACAGTAATTTATTATTCTACCAGACAAATTAGGGGTGTTTAAATGCAAAATGGAAATAAAGGGCTTGAAATTAAAGGTGACGCACGATTCAATGAAGTTTTGTTTTTAATCGACCTTGATATAAAAATACTTGCCAATGAATCAAGCATAGTTTGATGTCTAACATTTTTGACAAGTTTCAAATTTTCTTTGTCAATGTGGTGATTATTATCCTATATATGTTCTGCCACACACGATTTGTCCACCGTACCATATCGTAAATGTGCGAGATGTTCACGAAATCTGGTGGTTATGTTTTTTCCTAGTTTGACCCACGTATTTAAGATTGCAATCTTTGCAACTAATCTCATAAATACCGGACATTTTAGTGACTTTGTATTTGTCTTTCGTATTACCCAACAAATTTTTTAAATTACTTTTCGTCGAAAAAGTCAAATGTAAATCGGCTTTCTTAAAAATACTTTCCAAACCCTTTGTGATTTGTGGTTCATAAGGTAACCACACAAACTTTTTCTCTATTTTATTTTTCTTGAAAGTCGTACATTCAGATATCATTTTCTTTGTTCTGTGTTTGTTAACCAATTTGTCTATTAAACCATCCGAGTAACCGTTATATATCGCCACATTTTTTATGTATTTTAATTCCGTATTAAGTCTATTTTTACTTAACGGAAATTTAGTCAATCTGTTTACTAGGAAATTTAAACTAGCCGTTTTTTTTGTGCAAACGTATGATGTGAGTCGTTAGGAATATAACTAATAACCGTTTCTTTCCTATAGACATCGAATTCAAGCGACCCATTATTTTTATTTTTAATAACTAATACATCTAGGAACGAAAGTTTATTGTTGATTTCTATTTCGTGGGTAAATTTTATTGAATCAAATTGACAATTTAGTTTTCCAGTAAATTCTTCAACCTTACATATATTTGTGTCAAACACTGCAAAAATATCGTCTACATAACTAACTGAGTTTGGTTTCCTTATGTAGACGATCCATATTTGTCATCTTGGACCGAATTGTCTCCAACTATTTACTTCAGGTACTTTCTTATTATTATTATTATTATTATTATTATTATTATTATTATTATTATTATTATTATTATTATTATTATTATTATTATTATTATTATTATTATTATTATTATTATTTGATATAAGCGTTACACTTTCTCAGTATTACTACTGAAAACCTTTTGACCGACCCCCAGCGCGCGACATTGGGGTTCGGCTCGGTAGATGGGGATGAAATTCATCATATCCCATCATGTCGATATTATTATTACAGTCTGACTTCCGGTGCTTCAACACAGCAGACGTGTTTGAGGTCGCCACTTAACTGAGGAATTTTCGGACTATGTGACATGTCTGCAGCAGAACCGCCCTCTGCCCCACGTTGAGGATGTTATTTGGTAATCCGAGTTCCTTTAGATTTCCCATGAAATTTTTGGTGACTATTCCTTTCGCCGACATTACGAAAGGATATATAGCCACCATCTGGAGCTTCCATATGTTTTTTATTTCATATGCCAAGTTTTCATACTTGGTGATCTTTTCAATTTCAATTTTCTGAATGTTATGGGACAGCGGTACAGCAATGTCTATAATCACAGCAAGCCTCATCTGTTTGTTTATCATGACAATGTCTGGCCTATTGAAGTCCACAGTGCGGTCCGTTATCATGGGTCGGTCCCAGTACAGGAGAAAGTCTGCCGACTCCAGCACCGCCTCCAGAGAATACTTGTAGTAAGCTGGTGTTGTTGACGGGTTCAGGAGGCTGTATTTCAAAGCGATTTGTTGATGGATGATCTTGGCGAGCTGGTTATGTCTGCCTAAGTAAGCTGAGTCTGAGAGAGCAGGACATGCTGCCATGACGTGTTCAATGGTTTCTCCAACAACTGCGCATTTTCGACATCTATCCATCACTTCTAATTTTAGACAATGTTTCTCGTAGTTTTTAGTTTTTATAACCCTATCCTGAATGGCCATCACAAAACCCTCTGTCTCCGGGTAGAGTTGCCCCTCGACCAACCATATAAGCGAAGAGGGTTTATCAACACTGTCCGCCTGCAGGTGCTTGGGGTACCTCCCATGCATAGCCTGGTCGCCCCACTGGACTACACCGTCCTGGTCAGCCGGGGTGTCCAACTCATAGTTGCGCTGACCCAGCCTAAGTGGAGTACAATCCTTATCCTCGCACACCACCAACCTCATCAGTTCATCCTGCGATGCAAGAAAACGTTGTCGCATGTTTCTTTCTTGCTTAAAACAGAGGTTCTTTATATGGATTAACCCTCTTCCGTCTTCTTTTCGAGGTGTATACAGTCTTCAAACAGATGAGTTGGTGTGAAGGCACCGAAATTTCGTAAGAAGTCTTGTCGTGAGTCTGTCCAGTTCATCTAAGTCGGTGTTAGACCATTTGACAACTCCAAAAGAGTATGTCAATACTGGTAACGCCCATGAGTTGATAGCAGCACAGAGGTTACCTCCGGAAAGCTTAGTATTTATGAGCTTCGTGACTCGCTTCCTATACTTCTTCTGGAACTCTCGCTTTAGCCGGCTATGGTCCACACGCTGGTTTTGCAGACACCCTAGGTAGCGGTATGTCTACTCAGGCGGTAGTTGTTCTATATCGCAGAAGGGATGTTGGTCACCTTCAACTGCCCCTCTTTTGACGTTAATTATAGCACATTTCTCGAGTCCAAACGACATTTTTATATTATTGCTAAAGATTTTAACAGTATTAATCAGTAAGTGGAGCTTATCTTGTGTCTCAGAGTATAATTTAAGATCGTCCATGTATAATAAGTGGGATATTCTTATTCTGTTTTTCATATTTAGTCTATACCCGGCTCCAGTTTTGTTTAGTATAGTCGACATGGGGTTCAGTGCCAAGCAGAACCACACCGGCGACAGTGAGTCCCCTGAAAAATGCCCCTTCCGATCCGCACTTTTCCACAATTTTTATTGGTCATCCATAGGTTTGTTCTCCAAGTACTCATGAGATGTTGAAGGACGTTTCTGATCCTTGGGCAGATCTTGTAGATTTCAAGTACCTTGTTTAACCAATCGTGGGGTACAGAATCAAATGCTTTGCTGTAGTCGATGTAGCATACATGTAGATTTCGCTTTCTTCTCTCGGCTTGTTTTAGTACTACAGCGTCTATTGTTAGCTGATGTTTGCAGCCCAAAGATTTTCTAAGACATTCTTTCTATTCCTCCTCGAAGATGTTGTTTGTTAGACAGTGTTGATATATCTTTTCATTAATTTTATTATTATTATTATTATTATTATTATTACACTGGTTGAAAAGGGATGAAATTCCCTATATAAAGGGTTATTATATGTCCACCTGCTTTGCAAGAAGTGAGATGTCGCATGGGGGGTCCTGCATCTACATCCGAGATGACTACGAATCAAAAGCAAGCAAGGAATTAATTGAACTGGGCACAGAAAATACATTTGAGTTGAGCTGCTGTGAAATAGAGCAACTGAAAACTATAATAGTTTGTGTTTATCGGACACCAACTAGTGATTGTGAAGTTTTTATGGAAAAAATGACAGAAACTCTAGATATGCTAAGCAGAAAATCGCTAAAAAAATCAGTAGTGGTGTGCGGTGATTTTAACTTGAATTTTCTGGAGACAGAAGGCACAGAGGGAGCCAGAGTCAATTGTTTTGTCAATTTAATGACGTCCTATGGCTTTGGTCAAACTGTTCTTGAGCCAACTAGAATATCCCACAACAAGATCTCACTGATCGACAACATCTTTGTCAACCAACATCCAGTGCCTCAGAGTCGTGTCATCAATACAGCTCTGTCTGACCACATGGGACAAATACTGGAAATAGGTAAGGACACTAGCAATAGCGAAAACGAAACAGTTAAGATAAAAAGGCAATATTCCGAGAAAGGAATCGAGAGATATGTAGAATACTTGTCAAACAATACTTGGGATGAAGTCTATAGAGGAGAAGATGCAAATAGGGCATATGACCATTTCTCTGGAATCATCTCTTCCTGTCTGAACACAGTCTTTCCGAAGAAAGAAGTACGGACCAGACAGAAAACATGTTGCTCATGGATTACGCCGGAAATACGTGCATCGTGTAAGACAAAAAGAACTTTATATACATTGATGATTAGGGGCAATGTCAGTAGAGAAAGCTACAATCAGTATTGTAGCTCTTTGAAAAGAGAAGTAGTTAAGGCCAAGAGACTGTCCCATGAAAAACGGATTGAGAGCTCTGAGAATAAAATGGAAACAATGTGGCAACTTATAAATCACAGTACAGGGCGAAAACCTCCTCAAAATAGAACATTACTACAATGTATACATCATGGCGAAGGAGAGACGCAATGCTTAAATCAAGTCAATAGACTTTACATTGGAACAGGCTCAAGTTGTCCCAGGACAAGCTCTGGACAAAATGTTGCAGTGAACCAAAAAAATCTATTTTTTTACCCCACAGATTCCTCAGAAGTCTATAATACCATTATGAGTTTAAAAAACACAAGGTCGGTAGGTCATGACGAAATACCGGTAACTCTCTTGAAAAGAGCTGCATATATAATAGCGGAACCTCTTGCGCATATTATAAACTTAAGCATGTCGACAGGAGTATTTCCTGACCAACTGAAGTTAGCTGAAGTAGTGGCCTTATATAAAAAAAGAGATAGCTCAGACCCTCTTAATTACAGACAGATAGCCTTGCTTTCAAACATATCAAAAATATTTGAGAAGATCACAAACAAGAGACTCATGGCATTTTTTGAGACGAATAAACTGTTAACTGACTCACAGAATGCATACCGGAAAGGAAGGACAACCTCCCGAGCAGTGTATCAACTAATCTGTGAAATCTTTGAAGCTTTTAATGAGAGACATGGAGTTGTGGGAGCTTTCTTGGATCTTAGTAAGGCTTTTGATTCAGTTGATCACGACATGTTGCTTGAGAAGCTTGAAAAATATGGGGTGAGAGGTGTGACCTTATCATTGATAGCTTTCTACCTAAAAGGAAGAAGGCAGCGTGTCTCATGCCCTAGCAGCCTGAGTGGAAAGTTTGTCAGGTCAGATTATGAAACAGTAATAAGAGGAGTTCCACAAGGCTCCATACTAGAGCCCACACTTTTTATAATTTATACGAACGACCTGCCACAGTCATTAGTAAGCAGGGTAGGATTATATGCTGATGATACATGTGTAGTATTTCGGGACGTAAAGCAACACAGGATACTTGATATAATATATGGTGAGTTTTGTGAATTAGAGTCCTGGTTCTCAAACAACAATCTGAAATTAAACATGGATAAAACCAACATGATAAGATTTAGTTCGGTGGCCATGTTTACTGATACACTGGAAATAAGGCTCAACAATACTGCAGTAAGTACCAAGTACAACTTAAAATTTTTGGGTTTGCATTTGGATGCGAGACTAGATTGGAAAGAGCATGCTTCTCAAGTAGTAAAAAAAAATTCTAAACTAACTTACATTCTGGGATCTGTAGCTTACTTGGTGACCAGGGAAGCAGCTCTAACAGCTTACTATGGGCTAGTGGAGTCTTGCATCCGATATGGTATAATTATATGGGGTGGTTCTGTGGAGGTAGACAGTGTCTTCCGAGCACAAAAAAAATGTATCAGGAGAATTTTTGGTTTGAAACCAACTGAAAGCTGCAGAGGCTATTTTATGTCGAGGAATATTCTCACCTACTACTCGCTGTATATCATTGAATGTGTCAAGTTTATAAAGGAAAATGGTGATCTGTTTGTTCATTATGAACAGCAGCATACTTACCCCTTGCGCAACAGAGATTACCTGATACAATCCCACACACGCCTGACTAGGTTGCAGAGAAATGCAAGGTACAATATTATAAAAATATTTAATCAGCTGCCCGTTGAGGTAAGACAGTTGCCCATGCCAAAGCTGAAAGCAAAGTTGCACAAATACTTGTTGCAAAAAGCCATCTACCATATGGATGAGTATTTCAATGCTACCGATCTGCAGCATATTTTGGTTTAGGCTCCCTCAAAACAAGGCCTTCTTATAATACAGTTTGTGTTTGGCGAGGTTTTTGTCTTTTTAGTTATTATAATTTCTTTATTATACATGTAATTTTAATATGTTTAATGTTTGTATTTTATATTTTACACTTTTTGTATACTTAATTATTATGTTTTTATTTATACATAGTTATTATTTTTACATGCAATTTTAATGTGTTTAATGTTTTTGTGTTTTATATTTTACAATTTTATATACCTATTTATATTTTATTTATACATAGTTTTTTTATTCTATACATACAATTTAAATGTGTTTTAAAGTTTTGTATTTGATATTTTACACTTTTTGTATGATTGTGTATATATTAGTGAAAACTGGCTCTACGCCCAAGTGGGCATTTGTATCATATTTGAGTCAATAAAGATTATTATTATTATTATTATTATTATTATTATTATTATTATTATTATTATTATTATTATTATTATTATTATTATTTTTGGCTTTTTTCTCTAGATGCTGGATAACCTAATAACTAAAGTGAAATATTACCAATTAGATCGCAGACCTTGCGCGTTGAAATCTAGCAAATTACTCCCCTTTGACGAGAAGTAAAGCCTTAATTTTTTCATGCACAATGCAATGTGTGGCAGGTAAATGTTTCTACCCTGCTTACAAAAGGCAGCGATGTGGCTAAATTTGAAGTGAAACAGCTCCCTGTCGAAAATGATTGGTCATAGTCACGGAAATCGGCAGCCGCTAATAAATCAAATTACCCATATACACACACACACGCATAAAAACGCATGCAATAAAGTTTATTGCATTTACCGATAATACAGGCGCAAGAGAAATTTTCTTAGTTATCAGGACGTGTTAGGTAGCACATTAGGTAAGTAATTGGCAAGCATGCTTTCTGTTTTAGTGGATGAAAGTGGATTCCAGATTGTGAAAATTCTCAGCTTTCAGACAGGAAGAACTCTTTTCAAGGGTAACTAGAACTTGCATTCTTTTCTGTTACCTACAGGTCTGACTAACTGTAAGCCGGGGCTGTTCCAAGGCAACGCTTAATCAACATCATCCCTTTAGTAAATGTATTTCTCAGAGGTACTTTATGATTATTTTTTTGTGCTGGCAGATCTGGAAGTTGCCGAGCATGCAATTAGAGCTGGGTAATTATAGCAGCGATGGTCTGTGCGGTAAGCAATGTGAAAGCGATTCATTGGCCTCCGCTTTTGAAACAGATATTCTGCAGAATCCACAGAAACAAGACCCAATTTATTTATTTGAATTAAATTAACTTCCCCAATTTATGCACCATTGATTTTACAAATCGAGATCTTATTAATTGCCCTGACAGAGCACTCTTCTTTCCTACTCTATTTGTCATTGTGTCCCTTTTCAGAGCGACTACTATCGGTTTTAACAATGTTGACTTTGTGAAACAAAAGCATATTTAAATGAAAAGTAATGGAAGTAGATAAAAAAGTCTGGACACAACAAGTTCGCAATGCTAACAAATTGTGATAAAAATGATCTACGTATTTTTTTTACAAAAATTCTCTATCTCTATATATATATATATATATATATATATATATATATATATATATATATATATATATATATATATATATATATATATATATAGGGTGGCGCATTGAAAACGAAACAGACCGATTTGCGTCCAGAGAAATCTTTTTTAAGAAACGCTGAAACACGTCGATTTTAATATTCAGGGGGACATGTTGTGACATAAAACTCAACTTTTTCACATCAACCCCTTAAAGGTGGTGATAACAACCCTTATATTTTAAATATGGAACATGGGTCGAGTGCTACATAATGTGAAAGCTATTTATTTTCTGAATTCAGCACACAAATTTTTTTGCAAGTTTTATCAACTCGTTTAAACTATGTACAGACTTGGAGACTACTTCTCTGGCTTCACTGTTGGGTTGACTAGTCACAGAAACGTTGAACAACATCCGAGAACATCTAACCCAACAGTGAAGCCAGAGAAGTAGTCTCCAAGTCTGTATATAGTATGGACCAGTTTCAACAAGTAAGGGCAACAACAATCAATGATCTCGTTTAAAAAATATTCACAGTTGAAGATGCAAAAACGCATTTCACTCATTCCGATAAGAAATGTGCTGATAGTCAATGTTTTGTTGGTTTGTAAACAAAACATTGACTATCAGAACATTTCTTATCGGACTGAGAGAAATGCGGTTTGTTATTTCAGTTTATCGGTCGGTTTGATACTTGATAGTACTACCGAAAATTAATTTCACAATGGTCTATTCTGTAGAAGAAAGAGTCGAAATAATTATTCCTTTTTTTCAAAAACGATGACTGTGCCAACCGTACCGCAAATTTGTTTAATTAACGACATCCGAACAGACAGAAAATACATTTTGGAGTTAGTTGCAAAGTTTCGACAGAGTGGTTCAGTAGCCAAAAACGGGATCCTGAACGTGAATTTCCGGTAAGAAATGAGACTACTTAGATTGAAGTTTTAGGACAAATTGCTGTAGACCCAACTTTGAGCACGAAAAAATTGGCCACTGTTTCAAACATCAAAAGAAGGACTATTCAGCAAATATTGAAGCATCATAAATTTCACCCGTATAAAATTAATCTTGTACAACAACTGAATAAAGGTGATTTTGATCGGCGGCTGGAGTTTTGTGAAGTTATAACTGCATGAATAGCTGATATGGGAACGTATTTGGAGTTACTAGAAGATATCGTTTATCCCCTACTAATTGACATTGTTGAAAATGATGACCGCTATCAAGAAAATCAATTAGTGTTTCAACAAGATGGAGCTCCTCCGCATTTTTCACAACGTGTTGGGGAGTTTTTGAACAGAGAGTTTCCAGAGCAATGGATTGGGCGTAGAGGTGCTATTGAGGGGCCCCCTAGATCGCCGCATTTAACTCTTTTAGACTTCTTTCTATGGGGCCATTTAAAGAGAAGAATTTTCGCAACAGAACCGGAGTCTCTGGAATAATTACGACGACACATTGCTGATGACGGCCGTCTAATAACTTCACAAATGCTCCAGAATGTCAGAGCTCGTTTCGAACAAAAATTTACTTTTGTATGGAAGCTGGCGGTCAACAATTTGAACACCTACTTAACTGAATAAACATTTTTGAACGTTTGGTTTTGTTTTTTAGTTTTTTTTAACGAACAATTGACTATTTAATGCATTTATTATCACAATGAATGAAATACGTTCTCGCAACTCCAACTGTAAATAATTTTTAAACGAGTTAATAATATTTCCAAAAAAATTAGTGGGCTGAATTCATAAAAAAAGAGACTTTAGATGCTGTAACACTCGACCCATGTTCCCTATTTAAAATAAAAGGGTTGTTATCACCACCCTTAATGGGTTAATATGACAAAGTTGAGTTATATGTCAAAACATGTCCCCCTCAATATTAAATTCGACGTGTTTCAGCGTTTCTTTAAAAAAAATCTCTGGACGGAAATCGGTCTGTTTCGTTTTCAATGCGCCATCCTGTATATACCTATATATATATATATATATATATAAATATATATATATATATATATATATATATATATATATATATATATATATATATATATATATATTGAAGTGATAAAAAGTTTCAAACAATACTTACAGATTGCACGAAATGTGAAAGTATTCTTTTTGTAAATTATAGTTCATGTCAGTGAATATTCAAAGCCATTCCTATACAAATCATCCAGATTTACACCACACCAGACACGTGAAAACCATGAATAACAACACTTTGCCACAAGACATATTTTTTTGCTGCTGTTATATAGTACTGAATACATGTGATAACCTAAAAAGAAACATTTCATTTTACCGAGAATTTTAAAAACAGGTTAATTTCAAACCAAATAAAAAATTGTCAAAAGATTTTACCTACATAACTTAAAAACAAATATATTAAAAACACTCTGTATAATATTAAGTAGTGAAGTGAACACTAACAAAGATAGCAGTGTTTTTTTTGCATTAAACAGACTTCTCAAGCAAGAATGGACAATTTTAAAGTGTTTTAGTTACGTTAAAAATCATTGTTTATGTATGTAAAATAAGTTAGGTTATCCAAATGTCATGTTCTAGATTATAGGAATTTTCTGTTTGTAAATGACATTTGAGTGAAGGATTTGCATTTGGTGGGTGTCTAAATTAAACTCACCTGTCATTCAGAGCTAAGCAACGATAATTTTTCATGCAATACTAGGTGTCGATGGTATCCAGCTTAGGAAAAAAACGCTAGAAGAATTAAATGTTAAAAGTAATTTCAAAACAGCTTGCCATGAATAATAAGAGGAAACAGAAGGAGGGTTCCAGATTATCGAATAGAATATCCGTTTTCCGTTTGAGAAGTAAAGGAGGTTGCCGGAAGAGTATCAACGTCATATTTGACCGTCCCGGTATTTGATGAAATTTTAAGTAAATTTGTGCATAAATAATATTTTATGTGTCCAACAAGTATAACAACAGCCAGCAGATCTTCTAGACAACACAATTACGACGAGAAATGAATCTCCAGGTGATAAACAGCAAAATATTACCTGTATGAACTCAGCAGACGCCAAAGGTACCAAACAATTCACTTAATTAATATAAATGAGAGTAAAAGCAAGTTTCCTATATGCATAGATCTAAATAAAGACCCATCTGTTATTGGAAAATAAACGTTTAAAGAATAAAAGCAGATTTCATATATATGTAAAATTTAAACCAAATTACAACAGTGTTTTTCAAACAATCTCATAGAGGGCAGACAGTGTATCAAACTTAAAACAGAAAATCAAGTTTTTGCCATTTTTATAATAAAAATAAAACAATCAAACAAATCCTGTCACTCAGAATAAATAAAACTTTGTTAATAATTCTAAACTAGACAATCCATTAAGCAAAAATTCGAGAATTTCCTATAAATTTGAATAAAAACCTTTGTTAAATTTTAAAATTCTTTAAAGTATTTTATTTGGGGTTAATATTTAGAAAATATATAAAAATTAAGGGCATAGGGCACCCTTTTTTCAATTAGAACCGACTAACTGGGATATAGAGTCAACAATGCTGAGCCGCCAAGGAGATTCATGAAAGGTTAAGTATAATATTTATATTAATAACTGTGTTTATTGGTAATATATCGGAGGCAAAGAGTAGGCCACCCACTTTACACCTACACAGCACATATCAGGTTTCAAACAAACAGAAATTCATGAATCATTATCTATTTATTTATTGATCACTATAATATAAAATTAACATAAATTTGCATAAAGTATACATGTATTAACTGTAACCTGTGGGTATTGTTGTCAAAATAAAAGTAAAATACTGTACACATAAAATAAACTAAAAATCAAAAACAAACATATTCACATAAAATCTTAATCTAGTAATAATACATACAGGATGATCTAATATATACATTATATACATCACTAAAACTAACGATATACAATCTAAAAATTACAAAACTATACAACATAACTATATAAAACTTATATAAACCATTTTTATACCCAAGAATAACATTTCAATATATATATATATATATATATATATATATATATATATATATATATATATATATATATATATATATATATATTGTTAAAGATAAGTTTTATTAGTATTTTTGTGACCCACGATTGGGTGTCACTTGTTAAAGAAATTATTATTTTTTGGTGTAATTATTTGTTATTTTTGTATGTTGTTATTACTATTTTAGATTGTAAGCTTTGAATTGACCTGTAAATTTCTCTATGAAATGTGTTGTTAAATATGTATATGCGCTGAATGTACTTTTCTTTTTATTAAATCTATGTACAAACTAAACCTTGGTGTACTCAATGTCTTTTTAAGCTTACCACTTATATCAAATACATACATATATAAATGTATATATATATATATATATATATATATATATATATATATATATATATATATATATATATATATATATATATATATATATGTATATATATATATATATATATATATATATATATATATATATATATATATATATATATATATATATACTTTCAACTGACCTTGCAAATGGGTTTCAGGGACCCTAATTCGTGCTCATTTGAAGAAGTTATCCCAAAGTCTTAGCATCGATATCTCTCTATTGGTGAATGTTCTTACTGAAAATTCACTAAATAACCCCGAACTGAATAATTATTTTCCTAGATTAAGTGGTCAAAACGTTCCGACTGAATAGTAGTTCAAGTCGTGGAACATTACGACTCCTAATAGGACTCCAGTATTTCATGATCAGGACAAACTTTTAATTACACTACGTGCTGGAAACTATTACCAGATTAATATCTGATTTATTGGCGACGAGAAATTTTAATATGGCTGGTTTAGTATTTTAATTTTCATGCATAAATTTATTCCAGACAAAACACACAAATTAGTAATAACGGTGTTGATTCATTACACTGAGAGTTGCTTTTGGCTAATTAAGCTCAAAGTATCTAGGGGTTGTACAGCGACTGCACCCTTATAATCTTCTGGAACAGGAAAACACACGCTTGCTGTATGTTATTTTGTGCTGAAGACTAACAGAATTACACAGGACGAGACAACGGATTTGAAAATCATGTCTGTGTTATTTTGAGGTAGGTGACCCCCTAGAGAAAAAGTCCTTCTCACTCTAAACCCGCAATACTCAACTTGAGCGATTATTTTAATTCAGTATATCATTCCAGCAAATAAAAATGGCTGAAGTAAATTAAAATCCTCTTAACGTTAAGTCTTTCTTAACGTTCGCTAAAGTGACATTTAATTGACATTATCGTTTTTAAGTTGTTAAGTTTTTATCCTTAATTACGCAAAGCTACGCTTTAAGACTGCCGTTTAAATAAAAGTAAACGCAGTGGATATTATTTTTGAACGTCAATACGTCTGGGTTTAACATGATTAAAGGGAATAATTGAAAGGCTTTTATTACCAGACAATCTTTTTAATTCTAAACCTTACGCGTTTCTGCTTCATTTGTTGGACCTTCTTCAGGGGTTTTTAGACCTAAAATATTAAAGGTTGGTTGTTAGGAATTACGTTTCTGGTAGGTATAACATGCGACTAACTACACTGCAACTACAGAAAGTACAGGGTCTAATAACAGCCAGCGTCAAAACATCAAAAACAAGCCCTAACGGCCATGCAAAAATGAAACTGACAAGTTTGTCAAGAGTTATAAAATATTTCTACGATATATACATTTAAAACAAGATCAGAGTCCCACAAAAGAACAACACTCTAATGGTGTAACCACCACAAACAGACCAACTAATTCCATATAAATCTTGTCACCACATGTCCCACAATTTGTCGTCTATAAGACATCTGATAGATGGGCTCTTTAGAGCCCCACTGTCGGGGACGAACTTTAATAACGAGCTTAATGTTATTAAACAACTACTCGTAAATAACAAATTTCTTGTCAGCTCAGCAGACAGATTGATAAGAAAAAAGAGCCGTCAGCTCTTGAGGGAAACAAGTTCCAAACTCTCGTCCGCTCAGCGTGAGACCACTTTAGCGTTTCCTCTCACATACTGTGATCCCATCACTGCTGCAGTCTCTCGTGCCGTTAAGAGAAATAACATCAAGTGCGCATACAAGCTAAGAGATACCATTAAGAAAATCTTGGTTCACAACAAGGATTATATTCCTCACCTTAAAAAATCAGGGGTGTATTGTCTCACCTGCGGTCACCCCCAATGTAACTCCATTGATATAGGAAGAACGGAAAGAGCACTGGGTACTAGACTTTCTGAACATCTGAGAAGTAGAAACAATGCTGAAAACAGCAGTTCAGTCTTCGGTTGCCACCTGAGAGAGAACGGCCACACCTTTGACAAGGAAAGCGACGCCAGAATACTTGACCTGTCAAGTTTTAGCACCGAGCAATTCGTCCTGGAGGAAATGGAGGTTTACAAATACATAAAATGGCTCTAACAGTAACGTTCTTAATGTTTCCACCACCAATACCATGAACTTTCTTTTCATACACAGAAACCTGATAGAATAGACTATTAATAATAGTGCTCCGGCCGGCTCCGGCTGACCTATGATCGATTCCAACCATGGAGCAAAACAAGCTTTTTCTTTGGTTCTCTTTCTCTGCCATTGAAAGCTCTCCACTGGCCGTAGTTCATCTGTCACTTTTGCCCTAATGTCACCTGTCACTTGTCCTTTTTCAGTGTCAGTCTTCATTTAGATTTCAACAGGCCCAGACTCCATTTTGCTGTCTGATAAAATCAAAAATAAGCGTCCTTTATATTCATTCTCTGGCTAATTCAAGTCTGGTAAAGTTCTTGTTTTCTTGTTCTATGCCTTTTTTGTCTGGAAATCTGAAGACAATAGATGAAAAACCAAAACCTTGGCCACATTTCATATGGCACGCTACTGTAAGAAAAGACAGAAATTTAGTAAGTATTAATCCCCTAGTGGCATCCATATTTTTTTTCATTTTTTTTCTGATTTTCACGTGTTAAGATGTTCTCGGGTGTGTTCTGCTCGGCTGTACGGCCTGCTTTGTGTTTTATGTTGTGCTTGTCCGTTTGATTTTATATAGTTGATTAATTTGGCTTTTTAACATGCTAATTTAACTCTATCAGAGTAGTGTTCTTTTGTGGGACTCTGGTCCTGTTTTAAATGTATATATCGTAGAAATATTTTATAACTCTTGACACACTTGTCTGTTTAATTTTTGCATGGCCGTTAGAGCTTGTTTTTGATGTTTTGACACTGCCTGTTGTTACACTTTGTACTTTATGTAGTTGGAGTGTAGTTATTCGCATGTTAGACCTACCAGAACTGACGCATCTGACAGCCAACTTTTTACATTTTAGGTCTAAAAACCCATGAAGATGGCTCAATAAAAGGAGCCGAAACGCGTAGGGTTGAGAACTAAAAAGATTTTCTGGTAGTAAGAGCCTTTAACTTATTTCCCTTAATCTTCTGATGGAGTTTTCTCCAAAAGTTGTCAGTTTTTTCTCCATTATTAGACTGTCCTAGCATATGCACCGCTAATATGTTTAGCATTAATTTAAAAAAAATGGTACTAAAAGTTTATTAAAATCTGATATTTTGCATAAATAAAAGCCATAGTCATATGGAAGTAAAAAAAAATTCTGGACGCAGCAAGTGCGTTATGGTAGCGAATTTTATTAAATATTTCGTATATGCGTAACTCAATTTTCTATAAACCTAGAAAGTATAGTTTTGGTACTTAGCAAGGTATTTACGAGGGAAATATACCACCCAATTTCCATTAAAATAACTTAGCTATTTTTTGAGATAGAAATTTTTTTCGGATTTTTTTGCGTGAGCAAAACTGGTCCAATGGGGCTGGCTAACGAACTCATCCAAGTCACTAACAACAGAAAGATTCTTGAAGATTTTCATCCAAATCGGTTAATAATTTTTGAGTTAGCGTGCGGACACATACGCACACACACTTCCGCACGCACACACAAATATATATACAGTGTGTCCCAAACTTGATGGGAATGTATTGCTATCTCCGTTATTATCAAAGATAGGGAGACGGTGGAATTGGCACTGTTTTGTAGAATTTCATGCTCGTTCCAAGTATGACTTTTATTTTGCCCTGCCTCTTTTCGTTTTCGAGTTATTTTGAAAAACCAAAATGTGTCGATTTCTTTTTTCTTCAATATCTAAGTACACGTTGATCTGACTTGTCTAAGACTGGCACATTATCAGGCCACTTTTTACAGAGTAATCCTTTTGTGCTATTTTCAACTTTAGATTGTCATTTGTTTTTTAGCTACAAGTATCAAAGTTTGTTTTTATTAAGGCAGTCAGATTGGATTTTTCACTCATGTGATAGCCTGTGAAAAGAGCTTTCCAATGATGTACAACATGCTTGAGAAATCTTATAATTACACTGACAATTTGGGAAGAACCGTTTTGAGGATAGTAGGCTATGAAGTCGAATACCAGAAAACAAAGACCAAAAGAAAGTGTTCAAAAAGCAGTAGGCCATGGAGTCTAATAATAGACTTCTACTTTTAACATAATTTTCGTAATGATTCACGATAAAAAAATTGGAACCTTGAGCACACCAATGAATCGGCCCATTATTACAAATGATATTTTACATTACAATATTATCTTAAAAATGGTTATAATTTAATTAAATAGGGAAACCTAGTGAATAACTAAATTTTCTAACAGAACTCAATAAAAAGCAGATTAATGATTTACGAAGACGCCTTTGAAAATTGTTTGATTTTTAAACGTAAGTCAACTGAAAACAACAGAAGAAAGGTTGCTATGGATATAACACTATCGCGACAATTAAGAATACTGTCAATCTTAATTGTCTGAACAATTTGAGGTGTATTTAACAAGTTGCTTAAATTTTGTACTAAATAGTTTGTTTCTTGTTTATTTTAAATATTATTTAAAAATATGTTTAGTAATCAAGAATATTTTGACATGTTGGAACGTTATATTCGCTCTAACCGAAATACTGAGGCAGCTGCAAGTTCATATCAAAACAACTACCCAGAAAGACGACAACTAAACACCAAAATATTTAGGAGAGTGACCAATCTATTGAAGGACGGTAGCTTCCACGCAAGGAAACTACCGATGCCTTGAAATGAAGAAAGAAATAATGCCGTCTTACAGGTTTCAAACGAAAACCCTCCGCAATCTGTTCGGTTTTATGGTGAACAATTTGACGTTCCAAAAAGTACGGTACATTGTGTCTTAAAACAAACCTACAATCGTACAAGGCTTAAATGTTGACGATTGCTCTTAGCGACTTCAATTCTGCAGATGGTATCAAGGCCAATGTCAGCAAGATGAAAATTTTCAATTAAAAATAATATGGACTGATGAATCTAGATTTACAAATTGTGGTGTATATAATCGCCATAATGGGCATTATTGGGCAAATGAAAATCCCCATCTTAAGGAAAAAAGACATTTGCAAGACAGATTTGGTATTAATATTTGGTGCGGCTTATTAGGTAAAAAACTGTTAGTCTTATTTGTAGATTAGACAGTTCGTTTGAGAAATTTTCAGGTAACTTCATTGTTGGACCGTTCTTTTTTGAAAAAAATTTAACTGGGGAAAGGTATCTTAATCTATCGAGAAATGATATCTTAGATTTGGTACCAACAAGACGGTTGTCCAGCTCACAATGCTAGGATTGTCAAAGAATTTTTGTACCAAAATTTTAATAATCGTGTCATTTGTAACAATGGGCCGGTTCATTGGTGTACTCGAAGTCCTGATATAACACCCATGGATCTTTTTTGGAGTACTCTAAAGAATGAATGTATAAAGTCGATCCACCACAAAATATCAATGAATTACGAAACAGTTTCACGGAAGCTATAAATCATATTAACCAAAACATCCTCACCAGAATTTGCAGGCATGTTTCACAAAGGTGTATAAAGTGCATTAAACAAAACGGTGGCCATATTGAACAATTTTCTATTTAATACATTTTTAAGTTTCTATTTTATTATTTGTTGAGTTCCGTTTCTAATTGTGTTGTTTTGTGGAGTTTAGGTTTCTATTTGTTATTGCCGGGTTTCGTTATTAAACTGTTTCACATAATATTACCTAGCATTATTACCTAATTAAGTATTGTAAATAAAATCACACTATTTTTCATGAATCATTACGGAAAATTATGTTAAAAGTAGAAGTCTATGTTTAAACTCCATGGCCTACTGCTTTTTGATCACTCTTGTTTGTCATTTGTTTTCTGGTATTGGGTTTCATAGCCTACTATCCTCACACCGGTTTTTCTCAAAATTGTCAGTGCAATTACAAGATTTCCCAAGCATGTTGTACATCATTGAAAAGCTCTTTTTACATGAGCAAAAAATCCAATAAAGCTGCCATAATAAAAACAAACGTTGATACCTGTAGCTCAAAAACAAATGACGATCTAAAGTTGGGAATAGCACAAAAATATTACTCTGTAAAAAGTGTCCCGATAATGTGCAAGTCTTAGACAAAAAGGCAGGGCAAAATAAAAGTCATATTTGGAACGAGGATGAAATTATACAAACTATTGATAATTCAACCCTATCTCTGATAATAACGGAGATAGCAATACATTCCCATTCAGTTTGGGCCACACTGTATATATATATATATATATATATATATATATATATATATATATTTAAACCTATAAAAATTCAAACGAACCTTGGTTTCGGCTTCTAGGGGCCCAAATTCCCGCTCATTTGAAAAAAAATTTTGCAAAGTCTCATCATCGATTCCTCTCTTTTAACGAATTTTTTAAAAAAAAATTCGCTAAAAAGATCATAACCGTATCACAATATTATTATTTTTATACCACATAGTCAAAAATATTTGTAAACATCAGACCCAGACGAGATTACAAATCTTCCACCCATACAGGTATCGATCGTGCCTGACGTTGCTTACCTACAATTAGTGATGATTCCGTCAATGATAGGTGGTGCTAGAATCCATATTTAACTACTACATATGGAAGGCAGTGGTGGTAGTGGGTCCTAAGCCCCGTCCATCCAATATTAGTGTTCGAAAAACATGGCAACAGCATACGTTAAAACTTCTCTATGATGGCACAGAAACCTGAAAGTTAGACGTAAATGCAAAGATAATCAACACCAAACTTCAAAGTTGTTGTTGACGGTAGTAACTAGACTAAAACATGGTCTGCAAAGCTTCTACGCCACCAATTATTTATACAGATTCTTTCAGGTGGCTATCTTTGTTAGCCAGATCTGACACTCATGTTTTTTCATAGCAAAGTGAAAATATTTCTCTCAAAACTGCTATATCTTTGAAACCTGTCAAATTTGCTTTTACAAATAAACCTAATCAAACTACAGATGCAATGTTACAAAATTCACTTTTGTTGAATTGTTGGAATCCTGGTTTATTCCGGAATTTTATTTAATGGAATTTGGAAAATGCCGCAAATTATATAACTTGGTAGAAAAAGACATTACTGTTCGGTATATAGTTTAATAGGATAAACGAAGATGGGCATATAAAATGATTCAGTCGTTGTCAATAGTGTTTCTAACCAACAGAGTTATATCAAATGATTTAAATGGCTTTTCCTGTTGAATTGATAGAACAATTTCAGATGCTTAGGAGTAGATTCTTCATTAAAATCAAGTAAGTAATATTAAACTAAACAAGCTTAAACGGAACCAATGATATGCTTAGGAGATGGAGTAAATGCGTAACGTATTGCAACTTGCAACGAAAATTCGCTACTATAAAACATTCTCAGCGTTCCAACTTTTTTTTAAATTCCTGTTGTGTAAAATAATTAAAACAAATATTTCCGTCTATTTTGTTTGTGTTATAGTATATGTAAATTTAGCTTTTTGTTACTTGCGTTACCAACCGCATCAATATTCTGTTGAAATATCCATATTGTAACCAGTTTGCTAAAACTTATTGCATTGATTAAGAGATAAGAAAGAACCTGGCTCAACATATGTAGAGGAAAATGGGCTAAGAGTTCACACATATATTTTCGCAAAAAATTGCGTAGAACATCTCTATAAAAATTTACTACCATAACGCACATGGTGCGTCCAAACTTTTTTCTTTGCAATTACAGTTCTTAATTTTGGTGTACAGTATACTTTATAGGATGCAAATCTAGGTTCCAAATTTGGCTGCCATAACGTTGCTATTTTTTGAAGATGCAAAAACCTTGAGGACACAAGATTTTTGTGGAAAATTTTTTCCGTTTTTCCTAACCAACCTATCCAAGCCACTTACAAAACTTCATGCAAATCAGCTGAATATACTTTTAGTTATCGGTGTAGTAATATATACACACACATACACACCATTATATACATATATATATATATATATATATATATATATATATATATATATATATATATATATATATATATATATATATATATATATATATATATATATATATATATATATATATATATATATATACACACATAGGAAATAAGGGTCGTTATTGTTATTTTTAGTTCGTAGTGAGACTTAACCCGAATATGTGGGGCCTAATTTGTGGTAATTTTAGGACATTTCTTCAAGATTTAAAAGTGGGTATTAATCATATTTCGTGTCTCCGAAGACCAACAAAATAGAACCGAGGTCATGACGCAAATTGTTGTGAACGTTTTCTTACCTTTTAAACTCTAATAGTTAAAGCCTAATCAAATCACTGTAAGATTTTGCTAAAAGTAACTTCATCAGCTGGCATAGACGTGGTGTTTTCAAGATGCTACTGAAGTTCATCAAAATGACTGCCCAGGCTTAGGATTTTCAAACGTGGAAATCTTTGAGTTTTATTGACTTTTGGTTAACTAAATGCACGGAAATTATAGTCGTTTCGGTCATTGTGGTGCTCACAGGTCACTGCGCCCTTAGAAGACATCGCACATTGATAGGCGTAGAGAGGGATCCCATTTGCCAGGAATGCGGCGAGTATGAAGAAACGTCCTACCACTACCTGTGTGAATGCGAGTCTTCTGGGAGTCTTCGAGCAGAATTCTTCGGATCGAGGACTCCGCAGAGGAATCAGGTAAGTACCGTCCAATTGAAGACCGTCACGGCTTTCATTTCGAGGCTGAGGCGGTTTGGCGACAGAACCGAGGAAGAATAGAGCATGGTTGCTGGGGTTGGGAAAAAGGGCCCATTGTGGCCTACTTGCTTGGCGTTGGCCTCCCCACCACTGCTACTACTACTAGTCGTTTCGGTCTGGGACCTCTTCAGCCTCCTCTGACAAATTGTGATGATTATAATTTGAAACTGTCCCTTCAAACGGCTTATTGTTATTTTGATTTGGATTATCAGTAGGCCCTGCACATATTAGAAAGGTCTGGACGCAACAAGTGCGTTATGGAAATTAATTTTAATAAAAATGTTTTTAATAGCAAATATGTCTCTTTAACGCAAGCAGTCATCAATTTGGTTACCAGTATAACCTATATAGTAGAAAAAATGTACCATATTTTAGCAAAATAACTTATTGTTTGAAAATGTACAAAAAAAAATCCGGAAAATGAACTTAAAATGTTTCCGAGAAAAATGATTTCCTAACCAACGAATAACAAATTGAGTTAGCGAAATTTGAAGCATTTACTGAAAATTCGCTACCAAAACGCACTTGCTGCAAAGCAAAAATGCAATAACAGAAGGGATGTTCGAGAAAAAGATTATAGGTATCACCAAAGAATAATGGGCCATCGTGTGATTGTCAAAATAATTGTATAAGATGCAGCTCAAGACACCCTATAGGTAATGTATACAATTTTTCTCGTATCTTGCATAATAAGAATTATATTGAGCTTTACCGTAGAAATACGTTACCTTGTATATATGTAAACAGATTCGATGATGGATTCTAGGGGGCACTCATTTGAAGAAATCTTTTTAAACTTGCGGTCTCCTTTTTAACGAATTTTTTCTACGAAAGTTAGTTAAAAATTATAGACCGTTAAAGCATAATAATAAGTACACTTGGAGAATACCCAAATCACCACAACACATATTTCAGAGACCTTACGATCGTTTCGTTGACAAAGTCAACATCTTCAGAGGAAGAAAAATTCTAACATAAAAAACTAGATCCCGTATATTTATATCGCGTCAAGATAAACGAACTAGTCCGAAGTATAGTTGTCGTCCAAGACCGATCGTTTGTTTATTGCGCAGTGAAACAGGTCGGAGAACTGCTTTAATCTTTTGGTCGACAAATTTATGACCCTTATCTAATATAGGTATTAAAAGGACCAGAGTTCTTTAAAGAAACGGCACGTTTCTTTTCGATCTAGAAATTTACTATGTGTATATTGGTTCATGCCGATAAAGACATGGTGAGATAAACAACCTAAACTCAACTCATCTCTTTCAAAAATAGAAAACTAAAAACCAGATGTCTGTCTAACCGTGTTTACTTTAACAAAGGAAAAATAGTTCAACTAATATACTACATAAAAACTATATTTATATTGATTTTAATTCTACGTGAAAATATTTATATTGACTACATATATACAAAAAACCGAACCGGTATTTAAATCAAGACAAACATAGTGATTAGTATATGTATAAACCGGTCGAGTTATTGACACTATATTTATATTGAACGTGAAAATATTTATATTGACTACATATATACAAAAAAACCGAACCTGTATTTAAATCAAGACCAACATAGTGATTAGTATATGTATAAACCGGTCGACTTATTGACACTATATTTATATTGATTTTAATTCTACGTGAAAATATTTATATTGACTACATATATACAAAAAACCGAACCGGTATTTAAATCAAGACAAACATAGTGATTAGTATATAGTTAAAGCATAAACTTAACTAAAACTACTGCCAAAGCATCAGAGAAAGGGTCTATTGAAATGAATTATCTGGAAACATTTTACTTAAACACAGGACAATGACGATTGATGCTGAAACTTAACGGTTTGTAGAACACTTTTCTTGCAAGATTTTCTTTAAACAACCTATACTCGTTTCAGGTTCTTTGCTCAAATGTTGCTAATTTGGACGTTTCAAATCGCTATTCGACGTTTTGACGAAAGCCGCAAATTTTGTTCTCTAAATGCCCATAACGTTTTTCTAACTTATAGACCTATATTTTGGTACATGGTTCACTTTTTATAATAGAAACAAGCGCACCAAATTTAGTTGCCACTGCTTTGTTATTTCCGGAGATATTAAAATTTTTCGAAAAAAACACAACATTTTCCGGAAAATCTGGGCTGATTTTCCTGGCTAACAAATCTTTCCCAGCCATCTTCAAAAGGAAGGTATTTACCCAATTTGATCAAATTTGACTCATTATTTTTTGAGTTATCATATATATATATATATATATATATATATATATATATATATATATATATATATATATATATATATATATATATATATATATATATATATATATATATATATATATATATATATATATATATATATATACATATATATATATATATATATATATATATATATATATATATATATATATATATATATATATATATATACAGGGTGGCGCATTGAAAACGAAACAGACCGATTTGCGCCCAGATAAATTTTTTTTAAAGAAACGCTGAAACACGTCAATTTTAATATTGAGGGAGACATGTTTTGACATAAAACTCAACTTTGTCACATCAACCCCTTAAGGGTGGTGATAACAACCCTTATATTTTAAATAGGGAACATGGGTGGAGTGTTACGTCACTTGAAAGCTCTTTCTTTTCTGAACTCAGCACAGAAATTTTTTTGGAAGTTATATCAACTCGTTTAAAAATTATTCACAGTTGGAGTTGCAAGAACGTATTTCATTCATTTTGAAAAGAAATGCACGAATTAGTCAATTTTTCGTTAAAAGAACTAAAAAACGAAACCAAACGTTTAAAAATGTTTATTCAGTTAAGTTAGTGTTCAAATTGTTGACCACCAGCTTCCATACAAAAGTACAAATTTTGTTCAAAACGAGCTCTGACGTTCTGGACCATTTGTGGAGTTATTAGACGGCATTCTTCCACAATACGTCATCGTAGTTCTTCCAGAGATTCCGGTTCTGTTGCGTATACCTACACATATCGCATGTTTTGGACATGATGTTTAACTTCCCACAATATGCTAAAGTTCGTAATGTGTTTCCACGCACAAGTATCTTTTTAGATACTTCAGTGGATGACTTTTGTTTATTCAAGTCACCAATTAAAATCTTTGTATGTATGTATTTTTTTAAATAAACTGTTTTATCATTATATATATATATATATATATATATATATATATATATATATATATATATATATATATATATATATATATATATATATATATATATATACTGGTGAAAGAAATTAGCGCATAATTAGAAATTTATCATAATTTTGAGGTTAAGTATCTTCCGAACCATTCATCCAATTTTGATATTTTTTTTTGTATTGTACAGCTACTCTTCCAGAATTTTACTACGTCATTGATTCTTTTACAAGTTCATGTTTCTCGTACATACGGAGTGTTATTCTGATATTGGATTTTTCGAACATGTTCAAAACACCCTGTGTTGCATTACTAACAAATCCCAATGATACTCAAACTATAGCCTCATTAGTTCTTAACATTTTCTTTTGTGATTAAACTTCTTATCTCTTTGATTAAAGGAGATACACATTTTTATAAACTGCATGTTTTATTGACCTTTTTGTGCACATTGAAAAAAAATTAAAACGCATAGCAGGCTTGTTTTTGTGTTTTGTCGACATGGTTAAATTTCAAAAAAACACCTGTCAAAACATCAACAGTAAGTGCAATATGTCATCACCAATGTCAATATTCGCCAGCATTGCAACATAAATATTGAAGAATCTGTGCCTTTAGTAACTCTTGCCGAAGATGGTAGGAGTCAGCGCTACACCTCTCAACGTCTTGGTGTTAATCAATCGACCGTATCCCGAATCTTGTGACGGTATCGTGAGACTCAAGAGCACGTGAGAAGACCAGTTCAGGGAAGAAGATAAGTCACAAATGATGTCGAAGATCGATTTTGATTGCTGCAAACGTTAAGGGAACGGTTTATTACGGCTTCAAGGCTAGAAAATATACTGGAAGAGACGCACAATCTTTGTGTAAGTTGTGTTACTATACGAAAGCTGCTGCGTGGTTTAAATTTAAGACCCAGAAGACCTGCAACAGGCTCTCAATTAAACGCAGAGCATCGCAGAACCAGATCAAGATTTGCTCAAAACACGTTAACTGGTTACAGGCCGATTGGGCTAACGTTATGTTCAGTGACAAGTCCAGATTTTACCTCTATAACAGTGATCGACGGGCGCATGTGTACGCACAATGTAACAATGTTCAAACAGTTCTGTTTGGTGGAAGCTCCATTATGGTGTGAGGAGGCATCATTGCAGAGGCTCGTGCGGAGTTGTTGGTGTTACCAAGAGGATATATCACGGCAGTCTCTTACATTGAAAACATTTTAGAACCTCATGTAATGCCTTTTGCGCTTTCTTTAGAGGGAATTTCTTTTCATGTATGATAATGCCAGACCGCATAGTGCCAGAATTGTACAACAATATGTTGCCGAAGTTAATATTCCCACAATGCGATGGCCAACCAGTAGTCCGGATCTGAATCCACTAGAACATCTCTGGGACATTTTGTGCAAACGTTTGACAGAACTTTCTCGTCATCGAATTAATCAACTAGAGCTTTGACAAAGTCTACAGCAAATGTGGGAGAATATTGACCAAGGTGAAATTAGAAACTTAATTTTCAGTATGAGGGGTCAATATGAGGCAGTGTTTCGTGCAAGAGGAGAAAACACTGAATATTAGTTAGGTGTTGTTAATGTTAAGTGTTGAGTAGGTTAAGTGTTAATTTGTTGTGTTATCAATAAAAAATTAATTAAAACAGCAGTGTTATAAAAATGTGTATCTCCTTTAATCTAAGAGATAAGAAGGAGAATCAAAAAAGAGAATGTTAAAAACTAATTAGGCTATAGTCTAATTGGGATTTCTTAATAATTAACTGTTATAATATTCGAAAAATTCAATATCAGAATAACACCCCGTATGTAAGACAAACATGAAAGAATCAATGACGAATGACGTAGTAAAATATTAGAAGAGTAACTGGACAATATAAAAAAATATCAAATTGGATGATTAGTTCGGAAAATACTTAACCTCAAAATTATGATAAATTTATGGTAATGCGTTAATCTCTTTCGCCAGTGTATATATTTAAACATATAAAAATCGAAACTAACCCTAGATATGTATTTTAGGGGGCTTCGTGGGCATTTTTTCAACATATAAAAAGCGCGATAGTGAAAAAAAATTACTAAAAGTATAACCGGGTTCTATGTATGCATCATAAGGGTAAATCCCAGATCGAGGTAAAAATATTGCATTCTTTCATGTAGCGGCTTGATGCATGAAGGAGCTTTCCAAACTGCAGACGTTTAATTTGATGGAAAGGTTTAGTTTTCATCCACGTCTGAGAAAAAACTGTAATAATCTGCCCTCAGTGTCTTAAACACTGCATGGTCAAGGGCCTGTTAAGAGTAAGTTGTGTTAGAGAATAAATGCAAGAGATGCAGGAGCAGATTGCAGTTTGTTCTCAATTACACATAGCTCGAGGCTTTGTAGCAGAAGAAAAGCAGCAAATGTAAAATGCAGCGATTCTTTAATTACCCGGTTTCGGCGCATGTATAATCCCGGCTTATGCCGTAGTTCCGTTTGTTATTAGATAATGCCAGCAGCTTGGAACAAAGAACGTTACTTAAAGTTTCATTAGTCTCCAAATCAATGTAAATTACATTCAGCGGTCAGAGAAGCTTTTACAGCGGTGAGATAATCGAGTGGTGGAGTATCGATTCTGTCAGGATGAGGAAGGGTCAGCAACGGTACCGGAAGATGTGTTCTTTATTGCAGGAACATCCTTTCCGAAGGCATCAGTCCCCGGTTCGCGCCACGGGCGTCGCATTATGTCGTCCCGCCGGCTAGAATTTATCATGCCGCCTTGCAGCGGGACGCCTCATAATAGGAGATTTATATAAATATCGTGATATTACACTGTTAAGTGCTATGCATTATTCTACTATTATGTCGTCCTGATTCATCCTAATTGATGTTAATGACGCTGCGATGATGATTTTCAGGAAATGTAAGCGGATGAATTTTATTTCAACAACGGGCTTAACAACATACAATTTCTCTTGTGGAATGGACAAGCGGTCGTGCCATTTTAAGTGCTTTAAACGACTCCATTATAAAAACATTAAAATGACTTCAGCATTAGTAAGGTCGCTTATTATACGGTTATTAATTTTTTAATAACAATTAGTGTGTCGGGAGTATCTTGAGCAATTATATATATATATATATATATATATATATATATATATATATATATATATATATATATATATATATATATATATATATATAGGGTGGCGCATTGAAAACGAAACAGACCGATTTGCGTCCAGAGAAAACTTTTTTTAAGAAACGCTGAAACACGTCGATTTTAATATTGAGGGGGACATGTTTTGACATAAAACTCAACTTTGTCACAGCAGCCCCGTAAGGGTTGTGATAACAATCCTTATATTTTAAATAGGGAACATGGGTCGAGTGTAACATTATTTGAAAGCTCTTTCTTTTCTGAATTCAGCACACAAATTTTTTTGGAAGTTTTATCAACTCGTTTAAAAATTATTCACAGTTGGAGTTGCAAGAACGTATTTCATTCATTGTGAAAAGAAATGCACTAATTAGTCAATTTCTCGTTAAAAAAAACTCAAAAACAAAACCAAACGTTTAAAAACGTTTATTCAGTTAAGTAAGTGTTCAAATTGTTAAACACCAGCTTCCATACAAAAGTACAAATTTTGTTCCAAACGAGCTCTGACATTCTGAAGCATTTGTGGAGTTATTAGACGGCATCCTTCAACAATGCGTCGTCGTAGTTCTTCCACAGATTCCGGTTCTGTTGCGTAAATTCTAGTCTTTAAATGTCCCCATAGAAAGAAGTTTAAAGGAGTTAAATCCAGTGATCTAGGGGGCCACTGAATAGCACTTCTACGCCCAATCCATTACTCTGGAAACCCTCTGTTAAAAAACTCCCTAACACGTCGTGAAAATGCGGAGGAGCTCCATGTTGCTGAAACACTAATTGATTTTCTTGATAGCGATCGTCATTTTTAACAATGTCAATTAGGAAACGGTGAACGATATCTTCTAGTAACTCCAAATACGTTTCGCCACTCAAATTGCCATCAAGAAAAATTGGTCCGATTAAACGGTCTTCAAAAATGCCAGTCCAGACATTCAATTTCTGTGGAGTTTGAGTGTGGACTTCGTGAAAATTTCTTGGATTATTATCTGCCTAATAACGACAATTATGACGATTGACTGTAGAGTTTAATAAAAACGTACACTCGTCTGAAAAACAGATATTGAACAGAAAGTTCCCGTTATCAGCTATTCGTGCAGTCATAACTTCACAAAACTCCAGCCGCCGATCAAAATCATCTTCTTTCAGTTGTTGTACAAGATGAATTTTATACGGGTGAAATTTATGATGCTTCAATATTCGCTGAATAGTTGTTTTTTTTGATGTTTGAAACAGTGGCTAATTTTCTCGTGCTCAAAGTTGGGTCTACAGCAATTTGTTTTAAAATATGAATCTCAGTAGTTTCATTTCTAACCGGAAATTCACGTTCAGGATCCCGTTTTTTGTTGGCTACTGAACCACTTTGTCGAAACTTTGCAACTAACTTCAAAATGTATTTTCTGTTAACATGTCTGTTCGGATGTCGTTCATTAAACAAATTTACGGTACGGTTGACACATCATCGTTTTTGAAAAAAAAACGAGTAATTATTTCAACTCTTTCTTCTACAGAATACACCATTGTAAGATTAATTTTCGCTAGTACTATCAAGTTTCAAACTGGCCGATAAACTGAAATAATAAACCGCATTTCTTTAATTCCGATAAGAAATGTTCTGATAGTCAATTTTTTGTTTCAAAACCAACAAAACATTGACTATCAACACATTTCTTATCGGAATGAGTGAAATGCGTTTTTGCATCTTCAACTGTGAATAATCTTTAAACGAGTTGACAAAACTTACAAAAAAATTAGTGTGCTGAATTCAGAAAAGAAAGAGGTTTCAACTGATGTAACACTCGACCCATGTTTCCTATTTAAAAGATAAGGGTTGTTATCACCACCCTTGAGAGGTTGATGTGACAACGTTGAGTTTTATGCCAGAACATGTCCCCCTCAATATTAAAATTGACGTGTTTCAGCGTTTCTTAAAAAAAAATTTTCGCTGGACGCAAATCGGTCTGTTTCGTTTTCAATGCGCCACCCTATATATATATATATATATATATATATATATATATATATATATATATATATATATATATATATATATATATATATATATATATATATATATATATATATATATATATATATATATATATATATATATATATATATATATATATATATATATATATATATATATATATATATATATATATATATATATATATATGAAGAGAGAGTTAGAGAATTTTTGTAATCAATATTAAAATTGACGTGTTTCAGCGTTTCTTAAAAAAAAAAAATTTTCGCTGGACGCAAATCGGTCTGTTTCGTTTTCAATGCACCACCCGATATATATATATATATATACATATATATATATATATATATATATATATATATATATATATATATATATATATATATATATATATATATATATATATATAACATATAATAGATAATAATTTCTCTATACATATAAATAAAAATAAAACGCTGTTCGTTGGTAACCATATCACTTGAGAACGTCTGGACTGATTTGGTTAATATTATTTTTCAAATATTCGTAATAGTCCGAGTAAGACTTCTAGGGAATGAAAAATTGGGAAAGTTGCCCAGAAAACTGCAAAATTCGGGAAAAACTGAAAGTGATTGTTTCTTCGATTTATTTCGTTACCTGTGCCAGTGCCGTTTGACATATTAAAATTTGGACAGGACAAGTCGGGTCAGCTAGTTTGTCAATAAACATTTACTACAGCTTATAATGATAATAATGATAATTTATTTATCAAGTTAATAATAGAACAACAATCTACAAAATATATACCATTTGAAAAATATTATAGAATTCACACAGAGATATAATCACCTGTATGTGAGATCTCAATGCATTAATGACCAACACCAGTACTCTAAAAAAATTAAAAAAAAAAGTTTCATCACTTTCAAATTCTTTCTTTTCTTTACTGTTTTTATTCGTCATTCATCTCCTTTTTTCTACATTCCTCTATCTTTCCCATTGCTTTCTTCCTTTCCTCTCATCTCTTTCTTGCTTATATGTCTTCTCTATTATTTCTACCCATTTCTACTCGCTCATACTCTGTGTTCCTTCATTTGTCTCGCTGTATCTCTCTCTATTCATCCCTCAATTTCATCCTGTCACCAGTAACTTTATCCTTAAGTTGATTAGTTCCTGCAATTTTAGCCTCGAAAAGTCAAGCCATCAATTTTTTTATTTGATATATTTTTTGTACCGTTGGTCTCCATTCCCGTGACTGTGGCCAGTCGCCGACGCCAGAGAAAAGAAAAATTTCTTGGAAATAACCCTCAAGAAAGTTACGGGACCTGATGCGAATAGGATTTCCGGGCGGGTAAACAGAATTTTAAGGTGTAACTACAAAATGGGATAAGGTTAGCTTATTTATAAGAATTAGACTAAGCTATTTTTTCTCATTTTTCCCCTCATATTTCCTTTTAGTGAATTATCTTAGAAAAAAATCACCAATGGGGAAATCCCGACTTCTGAATTTTGGAAAAAATTCTTCAAATGCGCGCGAAGTAGGGCCCCTAGAACCCATATTATATATATATATATATATATATATATATATATATATATATATATATATATATATATATATATATATATATATATATATATATATATATATATATATATATATACAGGTGTCCCAGTTTATAGTAGCAGAACTTTAACAGTCAATATAACGGATCATTTTAAGACTAAAAGTTCATTTAAACATAACCTCTAATTTGCTTCAGAATTGAGATACCGGGTGTTGAAATTGAATATTTTTGAAATTTTTTTTAAAATATCTTGAGAACAGAGTGAAATATTTGCATGCAATTTCGTACACGTTCTATGTAAACTGAAATTGTTATTTGGTGGTATTCTTCTTTCAAATGATATACTGGGTATTACTTTTCCGGGTTTCGTAGACTATTTGAAATAATAAAACTTCTTTTACGTACGCCACTGACCTTTTATAATACATCATTTTCAAAGAACAATCTCTTAGAAACATTTTTGTTTGCTTATAGTTTTATGCTATCTTGAGCGGTTATCGAAATACTACTGGTTTTATGAAGCAGTTAAGTTTTTTTATTTCAACACCCCGTATCTCCCCTGGAAAGCTGATTAGACTGATAAAGTCCTACTACTACTTCCTAAGGGAAATACAGGGGTTGAAATTTTGTGTAATTTTTTTTTACAAAATTTCAACAGCCTGTATTTCCCTTAGGAACTAGAAGTAGGACTTTAACAATCAATAGAGCAGATTATTTTGAGAAAAAAAGTTTATATAAACATAACCTCTAGCTTGCTAAGGGAGATACGGGGTGCTGAAGTTTGAAAAAACACAAACTGTTTCAAAAAACTAGTAAATTTTCGATAACCACTCAAACTGGCATAAATCTACAGGGAACCAAAAATATTTCTAAGAGATTGCTATTTGAGAAAGGAGTTTTATAAAAGGTCAGTGGTGACGCGAAACAAGTTATACTAACTTAAATAGTCTACGGAATCCGGAAAAGTAACACCCAGTATATCATTTGGGACAAGAATATTACCGAATAGTAAGCCAAATCTACATAGAACGTGTACGGAATTGCATGCAAATATCACACTCCGTTCCAAAGATATTGTAAAAAATTGTTCAAAAATATTAAATTTCAACACTCTGTATCTCCACTAAGAAGCAAATTAGAGGTTAGGTTTATATAAAGTTTTTGTCTTATATTGACTGTTAAAGTCCTGCTACTATAAACTGGGACACCCTATATATATATATATATATATATATATATATATATATATATATATATATATATATATATATATATATATATATATATAAAGTTGTATTCTTCTACCACATTCTCTGTGCAAATCCTAAAAACGTCTGACAACTTTATTGGCTACTATTATATGGAAGTAAAGCTGGATTTCAATTCCATGTTGATTTGCAATCAGCACGTTGCCCTCTTCAATATATTACATCCTTTTTTTGCCATAGGAGTAAAGCATTGGCAACACGTCAGCTGGCATATGTGTATGTTTATTTACTTATTTTCGCTTTATTAATATATTATTAAATCACATATCAAAAGTGCTATATAATCATTCCAATATGTCTGTCCGGTGTGCACATATATAAGTAATATATTATATATTTCGACACCTGAAAATGTATCATTGCTAATAAATTCAAACAAAATTCGTAACCATATAGTTGAAATTCCCATAATGGGACAAAATGTCTTCAAAGTTTGGTTATTTTGCCTCGTCATTGGGAATTTTGACTTATAGGTAAAAAACAAATAGAATAAAATAAACTTTCAGGTCAATAAAGGCGGCCATCTTAACCTAATTTTGAGGTATCCATGTTGATTGTATTGGAAAATTACAAACCATTTTTTGTTGAATCTCGTATAATCAAATTTTAGTTTGAAAAAAACATAGAATAATGCTTGTATACAATGAGAATATGATAGTTTTTTATTGTTTACAACACCAACTCTCCAAATCAGAATTTCAAGATTGTTAAATAATCATTAATTATAAATAATTTTTCTTTTTACAAAGGCGCACGAATTTTATCGAAGTATCATAATTGTATGTATGTTCTTTAATGATTCAACATCTTGTCATTTTTTAACAAACATGGACAGACCTAGTTGCTTATATCTACTGTTCCTCTCTCTCTCTCTCTCTCTCTCTCTATATATATATATATATATATATATATATATATATATATATATATATATATATATATATATATATATATATATATATATATATATATATATCATCATATAATCAGAATTTCAAGATTGTTAAATAATCATTAATTATAAATAATTTTCCTTTTTACAAAGGCGCACGAATTTTATCGAAGTATCATAATCATGCTAGCAGATCAAACATCACCGGCTTTTCCCTTTATACTGTGTGAATCACCTTTATCATTGATCCAAATATTTGAAGTATGTTCTTTAATGATTCAACATCTTGTCATTTTTTAACAAACATGGACAGACCTAGTTGCTTATATCTACTGTTTCTCTCTCTCTCTCTCTCTCTCTATATATATATATATATATATATATATATATATATATATATATATATATATATATATATATATATATATATATATATATATATACGTAAGCACAGATCCTACAGAACAATGCCACATCCGCAGTTCTTTGTTAGGAAGGGCATGGCACTCGGCGCCTAGACGATAAATATAACTAAATTGCGTTGGTCTAAATGCCTTGCTGGACTTATTGTCGACTTCCATATTACTTTGAGTTTATTCCCCAAATTGGTAATATTCACTTAAATTGTTCCTAAACGTCAAACTGGTTTGGGGTTGACATCTTTTGGTGTGTTGAATAAAAGGTTTTTTCTTTCCAAACAATTTTTACTCCTCTTTCCCGACGCGTTCCGATCTTTCTAACCGGTCATCCTCAGGGGAATCTAGAATTTACAAAGGGGCTTGTCAGAAAAACTGAGTTTTCCGGTAGGCTACTTCTGCCCGGGTACAATACAGAATACAAGGTAGAAATGAGGTAACATAAAATTAACCTCAACACTAAGCCAAAAGTTAAAAGCTAAAAAAACTGTCTAACTATACAGCTATCTAAGATTAAAAGCATGAAAACCAAAGTCGTACACTATTACATGCAACAAATTGCAAATACAACTTGAACTGAGCTGGGAAAAAGGTAATTTTTGACCTGACAAATTAAAATTTACAATAAATCTAAATCTAAAAGTCTTAAAATCTCAAAAAGGCTACCCCTTAAAAGGGTCTTAGGTTAAGCTGAAGGTAATAATCGGAGCGAAAGCAAAACAGCACAAACATTAGCAAGCCATGCAGCTGAGAAGAAACTTTCAGAGAATATTAAACCTATAAACGGAATTAGAGTGAAATAGAAGTTAATTTTTTTATCTTTTTTATGAAACATAAAAACTCCAAGATGGCCATTTTACTTACTTGTCCATTGTTAAACAGGACTAAAAAACCATACAGTTGGATGTCCAAGGAATTTGCTTCATCTGTTGTTATAGGATGGATCCATCGAGTCAGAGATGTTACTAACCCGAAGGGGAGCAACTCTTATTAAAATCAAGAACATATTTTGCTTTAATTCTCAAAAATTAAGTTTAAACAGACGTCTCTAATGGCAACGGGCATGGTCAGACCAAAACAGCAGAGCGGAAGATCGGTCTCGAACCGAGAACGGAAATGACAACTGACAGTAGTGACATATCGACTCGAAAATGCAAGGACATAAAAATCGAATGACAGGTCTGGAAACCACGGACTAGACCATCTCATAGAGTAAATTCATGGTCTATTTGACTGATGTATGAATTGGTGATCTGCTAGTTGACTGTATAAAGTTGAGAAACTTGTAATGTCTGTATTAGAAACATTTAACACATTTTTACTTGAACAATTGATATGTTTGTAAATTTTCATCTTTTCAACAACGAACTGTTCAATGCGAAAACTGGAAGGGTGCAGAATTTTTGCGTCGTTTTCTCTGCTGAAAAGATGGCCTGACTCTCTTAAATGGCAACCAAAGATAGAAGTGTTGTTATTGGGTTGATTTCTGCTTCTTAGATGTTCAGCAATCCTCAAACTTAATTCTCTCCCTGTCCTGCCGACGTAGACCGTGTTGCAATCAGATTCACCACACTTTAAACACTCTATTCAACACACCAAAAGATATTCACTTAAATTTTACTTGAAAATGACTGGTGGTGATCCGACCTATTGTTAGGACGATTTTACGTCAATGTTGCTTGGGTATATATATATATATATATATATATATATATATATATATATATATATATATATATATATATAGGGTAGCCCATTATTCTGGGATTCCTCGATATCTCCTAAGCTATTAAAGTTAACAAAAAAATTTTAAAACAAAGGTTGCTTTGTTTTTGAAGGTGTATAACCAAAAATTATTTTAAACTATACAGCATGTCCCATAGGTCACCGGCAGCATGCAACTTTGATATTTTAAATGGAACAGCCTATATATTATTACATATTTCGATCCTACGTAAATAGTAATAGTAATAGTAATAGTAATAGTAATAGTAATAGTAATAGTAATAGTAATAGTAATAGTAACAGTAATAGTAATAGTAATAGTAATAGTAATAGTAATAGTAATAGTAATAGTAATAGTAATAGTAATAGTAATAGTAATAGTAATAGTAATAGTAATAGTAATAGTAATAGTAATAATAATAGTAATAATATTAATAGTAATAATAATAATAATAATATAATAAATTGACCAATAATGTCAAAGCCTACTAATTAATTACAGACTATTTAATTCGACCCAATAAAATAGAAAGTTGGTCCAACCTTAAAACCATATGTAATAGGTGTATAGTATGCACCATAGATCGATGCAGAATTGAATTATCTATAAGATTCAGAAAAAATATACAGGGTGTTTCATTTGAAAAAAAAATAGTTTTTAGCGTCTGAAATATGACAAAGCGAACAGTCTAGATAAACACCCTGTATATTGGAAATCGAAGTATAACATTTTATCCGTAGTTAAACAATATTAAGCTTAAGCTCACAATAAGAAACATCTTGATATCTTTGTTTGCAGAGGAAGTATTAGGTTTTTTGCAAACCTGTGCAAGTATCAAAATTTTTTGAAAAAATTGAATAACTCAAAAACTATTAATTTATGACATATAGTACTTTATATAAAGTAACATTTAAATTTTACATTGGATCGAAATATGTAATAATATATAGGGTATTCTATTTAAAATATCAAAGTTGCATGCTGCCGGTGACTTATGGGACATGCTGTATAATTTAAAATAATTTTAGGTTATACACCTTCAAAAACAAAGGAAGCTTTACTTTTAATTATTTTTTATAACTTGAATAGCTTAGGAGATATCGAGGAATCCCAAAAAAAAAATAATGGGCTATGCTGTATATATATATATATATATATATATATATATATATATATATATATATATATATATATATATATATATATATATATATATATATATATAAACATATTATAAACATTCCAACTTATCTTGGACATGGGTTCTACGGGCCTAACACGCGCTCATTTAAAGAAATTTTCCGAAAGTCTTACCTTTAATACCTCTTTATTAGTGAATCTTTTGTCATTCATTAAAAAACTCTAGACGCAGCAAGTGCGTTATGGTAGTCAATTTTCATAAAAATGTTTTTGTTGCAAATATATGTGTTTTCTTTTCAAGAAAGCAGGCATCCATTTTGGTTACCAGTATTACATATATAGTAAAAACAATGTGCCATGTTTCATAAAAATAACTTTATTGTGTGAAAATGTGCAAAAATTTCCAAAAGTAAACTTAAAGTGTTTCCGGAAAAACCGGATAATAGCAAATTGGGCTATTCAAATATAAAGCATTTGATCGAAATTCGCTACCATAACGCACTTGCTGCATCCAGAATTTCTTTTCTTACAAACATGCATTATATTTCGATGGAAAATGCAAAAATGCAATAACATAAGGCGTGTTTGATTAAAAAAAAAAAAGAAAATTTGTATCACCAACGACTTATGGGCCACCTGTGATTGTAGAAATATTTTTTTCAGATGTAGCTCAAGACACCCTATAATTAATATATACGCATTTTTTTCATATCTTGTATAATAACGGATATATTGATTTTTACGAAAATTTGACAAAAATTATATACAATTAAACGATAAACTCTATAGCTAAGGCTACTGCCAAGCATCAGAGAAAGGGTCTATTTGAAATGAATTTTCTGTAAACATTTTAGTAAAATGAAGGACAATGACGGTTGAAACTAAGACTTCAGGGTTTGTAAAACATCCTTCTTGAAACATTTGATTTCCATAGCCCGTATTAGATTCAAGTTATTTGCCTAAATGTTGCCGATTTTGACGTTTTAAATCGCAACTTTGACGTTTTGAGGAAAACCCCAATTTATTTTTCTTTAAATGCCTATAAATTTTTTGTCTTTTGACCTACATAGCTAAATTTTGGTAGGTAACTTACCTATAAGGATATAAACCCGCGTACCAAATGCGTACTTTGTTAATTCCGAAGATATCATTTTTTTTTTCGAAAGAAAATACAAAATTTTCCGGGAAAACCTGAGCAGATTTTCCTGGATAACGAACTTATCCAAGCCATTTGCAAAAGGAATTTATTCACCAAATCTAATCAAAATCGGCCCATTATTTTTTGAGTTATCGATGTGATACATATATATATATATATATATATATATATATATATATATATATATATATATATATATATATATATATATATATATAAATTATGTGTTCTGGGGGGCCTAATTAGCGCTCATTTGAAGAAATTTTTTCCAAATTCAAAAGTCGGGATTTCCTCATTAGTAAATTGTTTTTAAGAAAATTCACTAAAATTGCTACTTGAAAGTTGAGAAACAGCGTAAAAGTAATTAACCACTTAATTTCTGCCCCTTCGTGTTCAAAAAATTTCTTGATATAAACTCTCTAGCTATTTTCATGTGCAAGTTGAAAAAACCAGGCTGTTTTTATCAACCTTAATAACTGCAGCTTACTTGTTATAAAAACCCCCACCCTTTTTACTGCAGGTAATGAATATTTGCTAACAATTTGTCTGTACTTTGTTTGAACACAGAAAGCTTGTTAGCGCATAATTTTATCGCTGCATGACTAAGTGGTATATGTTTACAAACTCCTCAAGCTCATATTTAATAATGTATAACTCGTAACATTATTCAGTTTTTGCTATATAGTTGCGAGAGAACGTAGGCAAGAAGTGAACTTAACATGTTGGTCAGCAAAGGGATTAATTAGCAACTAGTAACAAACGTCTAGTAGGCGGGAGCCTGAGTGAGTTTATTTAACGCTTGCAGAGCAGTTATCCTGGTCATGCCCCGTGAGTTTTTAATGAAAAGTCGTGCTAAGCTACTTAACAAGAAGAGAGATCTACGTGCACACACATCTACAAAACATTGACAAAGCTAACTTAAGCGGACAGAAGCTTAGGAAAATTACGGTGCTAGGTACATGCATATGGATATGTCTCTCGAATCGCCAAATAAATGCCGTTTGTATTGTTTAATCAAGATTTTGGAGTACTAATAGGCCCCTGGATGACTTACGTTAATACCTAAAATAATGTTTATTGATTTCTAAAGTGAACCAGAATATAAATATTTTACGCATGGCTAAATAAATTTTACTGAATTTTCTTTGAAAAAATTCACAAATGAGGAGATTCCGACTTTTGAATTTTGAATATTTTTTTTTAAATGAGCGCTAATTAGGCCCTCTAGAACACATATCCGTGGTCAGTTTCAATTTTTATATGTTATATATATATATATATATATATATATATATATATATATATATATATATATATATTTATATATATTTATATTTATATTTATATTTATATTTATATTTATTATTTATTTATATATATATATATATATATATATATATATATATATATATATATATATATATATATATATATATATATATTTATATATATTTATATTTATATTTATATTTATATTTATATTTATATTTATATTTATATTTATATTTATATTTATATTTATATTTATATTTATATTTATATTTATATTTATATTTATACAGGGTGTCCCAGTTTATAGTAGCAGGACTTTAACAGTCAATAGAAAGGACCAATGTGGGGAATAAACTAAAACTAATAGGGAAGTCGATAATAGGTCCAGCAAGGCATTTCGACCAACGCCTTTTAGTTATATTTAGGTTATTTTCATTATACATTGGGCCAATGGACGTAATTTATTGGTAAATACGTTCAACGTTTTACTTGAATCCAACATCTGGGCGCAAGTCCAGTGAAATTCTTAACAACGAACTGCGCATGTGACTTTATTCTGTGGGATCTGTGGTTATCTGTGCATTAATAAACAGTATAACTAGGTATGTCCATTTTTGTTTACAAATGACAACATGTTGAATGATCAAAGAAGATACTTTAAATATTTGAATCAATGATAAAGGTAATTCGCACTGTATAAAAGAAAAAACCACTGCAGTTATGTTTTTTCAGTTAACATGATTATGATACTTTGATATAATTCTAGCGCCTCTGTAAAAAGTAACATTAGTTAAAATTAACAACTATTCAAATTTTTTAAATTCAGATTTTGAGGATTGGTGATGTAAACAAGACGAAACTATCCTACCCTCATTGTATGCAAGCATTATTTTATGTTTTTTTTTCGAGTTAAAATTTAATTACACTAGATTCAACAAAAATGGTTTTTAGTATTTCAATATTATCAAGATGGATACCGCAAGCATAGTTTAATATGGCTACCGTTGTAACATTATTGACCTGAAAGTTAATTTTGCCCTACTTTCTTTACCTACAAGTCACAATTCCCAATGACAAGGCAAACTAACCAAACTTTGAAGGCATTTTGTTCTATTATGGGAATTTCAACTACATCGTAAACGAATTTAGTTTAACTTTATTAGCAATTAATTTGTTGCTTGTATATATATATATATATATATATATATATATATATATATATATATATATATATATATATATATATCACACTAATAACTAAAAAATAATGGGCCGATTTTGATGAAATTTGGTGAATACCTTCCTTTTACCAGTGGCTTGGACAACTTCGTTAGCCAGGAAAGTCGCCTCAGGTTTTCCCAGTAAATTTTGTGTTTCCTTTGGAAAAAATTCTTATCTCCAGGGATAACAAAGTAGGGGCAACCAAATTTCGAATACGGGTTTATGTCATTATAGGTAAAATACTTACCAAAATTTAGCTGCGTAGGTTAAAAGACAAAAAAGTTATAGGCGTTTAAAGAAAAATAAATTGGGGTTTTCCTCAAAACGTCAAGGTCGCGATTTAAAACGTCAAAAATATTTGGGCGAAGAACCTGAAACTAATATGAGCTATGGAAAGAAAATGCCTCAAGAAGAATATTTTACAAAGCCTGAAGTCTTAACATCAACAGTCATTGTATTTTAGTGCATTTTCTTAGAAAAAATTCACTAATGAGGAAATCTCGACTTTTGAATTTTGAAAAAATTTCTTCAAATGAGCGCGATGTAGAACCCCTAGAATCCATAGTGGCTTGAATAAGTTCGTTAGCCAGAAAAATCGGACCAGGTTTTCCAGGAAAATTTTGGGTTTTCTTTCGAAAAAAAAATTTTATCTCAAAAAATAGGAAAGCTATGGTAACCAAATTTGGTACGTGAGTTTAAGACATTAAAGGGAAACTATATACCAAAATCTATATTTCTATGTTAAAAGAAAAAAAAAGTTATAAAAAAATATTTCGTGACAGATAATTTCTATGAAAATTCACTACCATAACGCACTTACTGCGTCCAGACTTTTATTTTACTAAAATGTTTCTAGAAAATTCATTTCAAAAAGACCCTTTCTATGATGCTTTGGCAATAGTCTTAGCTATAGAACTTTAATGGTATATATTTTTTTGTCGAATTTTTGTAAAAAACCAATAAAGCTCAATATATCCGTTATTATACAAGATGCGAAAAAAAATTGGATACATTAATTATAGGGTGTCTTGAGGTACATCATAAAAAATTCTACAATCACAGGCTGACCCATAAGTTGTTGGTGATAAAATTTTCTTTCTTTTTTTAATCGAACAGAGCCTTATCTTATTGCATTTTTGCATTTTCCATCGAAATATAATGCATGCTTGTAAGAAATGAAATTCGGGACGCAGAAAGTGCGTTGTGGTAGCGAATGTTCATTAAATCCTTCTAATTTGAATCCCTCAATTTGCTATTAACCTATAAGGTTGACCAAGAAACCAGTTTTTTCGGGAACACTTTAAGTTTACTTTCGGATTTTTTCTTACAATTTCAAACAATAAAGTTATTTGGATGAAACATGGCACATTGTTTCTACTATATAGGTTATACTGGTAACCAAATTTGATGCCTGCTTTCTTAAAAAATACACACACATATTTGCTATTAAAAAACATCTTTATGAAAATTCACTACCATAACGCACTTGCTGCGTCCACACTTTTTATTAATCTAACAGAGACCGGTTTCATTCTTGGTAGATCTATTTAGTGTGTTATCTCAACTTCAATCGAAAAACATCCAAAGCATCCTGCTGTCCCTTCTTTATTTTAATGACTTACCAATATATATATATATATATATATATATATATATATATATATATATATATATATATATATATATATATATATATATATATATATATATATATATATATATATATAGAGAGAGAGAGAGAGAGAGAGAAAGAGCGAGATTCAGATTGAGATCTTGGGCAAACTAAAAGATCTATTGAAAGTAGAGTTAAAGAACATTTAGCGTAATTAAGATACAGTACTGTAGATAAATCATGCGCGGCCCGGTATAATAGGGATAATAGCCACTAGGTAGATAGAGAAAACTTAAAATTAATCAAAAATATTAGACAAGCTACACAACTAAATGCACAGGATAGTATATATATATATATATATATATATATATATATATATATATATATATATATATATATATATATATATATATATATATATATATAAATATAAATATAATATATATATATATATATATATATATATATATATATATATATATATATATATATATATATATATATATATATATATATATATATATATACTGAAACTGACCCTGGAAAGTTGATCTAGGGGGCCTAGTTAGCGCTCCTTTGAAGAAATTCATATCATTCAATCATATAATTTATAGACAAAAGTTGCCTGGATAATATAATTAAAGTTTTGTTAAGCCTGCATGAAATGTACGAGGAAATATATGATTTATTTACTTTACCATCACCAGTTAGTTATGTAACCACTAGAGGAATTCTGTCTGGTCGTATGTAATTGGAATAAATAAGTTATCTGGTAAGTGGTTAATTCATTTTGGCAATTCTAATCTGCGTGTATGCCTAACTCTGCTTATGTAGACTAATTCCAAGTTCGTATTTCTCAGGAGTGTTTTATAGCAGAATCTACCTAATTCATTTAGAACTACAACGTGACAGATTGTGCCACATTTCATACCAGCTATACCCTCAAGCTTTCGGTATGTAAAACATGATTTAAATTTGTAGGGAAAATAGAAAAATAATTGGAACAAACTACTGATATATATATATATATATATATATATATATATATATATATATATATATATATATATATATATATATATATATATATATATATATATATATGTATATTGTTATAGAGGGTTTGTATTATGGTTTTTAGTCCCACGATTGGGTGTCAGTTGATAAAGTATGTTAAGCTAAGGTTGCTTTATTCCCACGATTGAGTGATAATTGATAATGAAAGGTCTATTCCAGGTTTATATTTTTATACTTTGTATGTTAAATTATTGTTTATTGCATATTTGTAATTCTTTTGATAATTGATATGGTACTTTATATGGTAACTAGTTTAAATACAGGTTTATGTATATTTAGTGTTTTATTTGATGTAAGTTTCTAAGTGTTTTAGCTATTAACTTTTGTGAAAAGTTGTTAGATTTTTCTTGTAAAGTAAATGTATATAAAACTTACAACCTGTCTTTTATTGCTGCCTGGAACCTAAATAAATTTATAGCATGGATTTAATTCACTTTTAAATCAGGGAGATTCTCTAGCTAGTGGGTTCAAGTCAGAAATATGTTTGTTTATTTTTAAATTTTGTAAAATATTGCCCTATCTGATTTCAGTTCTTTCCTCCCAAATACTCACATATGTATAAAAAATAATAATAAAATAAGGCAAAGGTTTTAAATGATCACCAAACTTGAATATTTATTACAATTAAAGAACAAATGACAAAATTCTAATGCTACTTATTATTTTCAATGTAAAATTTGTTTAATTTAGAGCTCTTTCTATAGGCCTGTATTTGTTGCTTAAAAATTTAAATCACTTATACATATATAAATACAAATCTTTTCGAATCGTGAACTAAAAGATAACGACATCTACTGGCATCTGCTTGGCTTAGGGATTCAATGTATAATTTATACGCGTAGTCAGTAGATGATTTCTCCGTTAGGCGATGGTGCGCTTAATGGACGTTACGACTGAGAGATATCCCTACAGACACCTCGATATTATTGATAGTGGAAGGTAAAACAAATATGATTGCTTGAATGTGTTGGCCTCACGTTTTTATGTCTGCTTTATAAAGTCTTAATTGACCTTTGCGACACTTTCCTGAAGTTGCGGATGTATCACATAAATAAGGTAAGTCTTATTACTCACTTAGTTTTTTATTCCCTGTAAAGTTGCCCTGCTCTGAACTTGCACGTTGTCTGTCTGATCAGTGACGCCTGTTTTTCTTCCACCTATAGACAATCTTACTGTTTTCAAACTTTTCTCCAAATTTTTCCAATCTCTTTTTTAGATACCAAAAAATTCCCATCCATCAATTTTTAACAATAATTTCAATCTGATCTTTCTTACTACGAAAAATTCCCATCTATTTATTATTATTTTCTATCGCGACCGTTACCTAATTAATTTCTGTCTTTTGGCCGCCTTTTAAAAATCTTTTATCAAAACAAATATCTACAATCATCCTCCTGTACATTATTTCCCGGGATACATAATTTTCATTGTTGGACTTTTTTGACTTTAGTTTGATTGATTCATTAACCTATACTAAAATTTCATTGTCAGTTTGACATTTTTCTAACTAAACAGCTGACTTATCTCTAGGTTACATGACATTTTAAAAATTATCACCCAAATTTTTACATCTTAATATTCTTAAAACTATTCATACATTTCTGACTGTGCGACATATTTACATTCTTTTGGTTTAGAGTCCTTCACTACTTTATATCACTTCCTGCAGTCTACTCTGTCTTTGATATAACTTGAGCATGCTCAATATGTCTAAAACTAGCAACAATAACACCTTAAACTATTTAAACAATTTATACCAACTAATCTAGGCTTGCCTTCTTTTAACACATATATATGTCATAATTTGGGAATCAATTTTGATTTAAATTTTTATATCAGGTGTTACGATATACCTGTAAACTGGTTATTATTTTCCCTGCCAAGACATTGTACACACCAAAAAGTAAGTTCTTGTTTGTGTTAGGTTTTGCATGAGTTGTTTTAAAATGTGTTTTTGGCTTGTATGTATATATATATATATATATATATATATATATATATATATATATATATATATATATATATATATACAGAATCTCAATAAGGATAAAACTCTAAAAATTGTGCACGGATCCTCCAAGTTTTATTGATAAAACATGCTCAATATTTCACATCCACTTTTATGCTTCTTCAGGAGCCTATAAATATATGTTTATGGTATAAAATACATAAATACCTTAAATATTATTACCGAAAATTGAACTATCACAAAACTGTCGTGTTACGAACATACAAAAATGTGCGACATCTTACAAGCTTGGAGACACATTACATTATATTAAAAGACACATACACACATGACAGAAACACTTATAAAAACCGTGAAGACACGGTCAAAGCATTAAAACATTGTTACAATTTGCAAAACAGACTAATTTTTTAATATGTTATCAAGATTCCCGTGATTGGCATTTAACGTTTGTGTCTATAGATATAATAGAAAACCCAAGAGTGCCAACAGAAGGACGGCAGAAGAAGAGAGACTCCCAGAACCAGCAGAGTATATGCGGCCACGGAATAGACACCAGGAGCCTCGGTGGTCCAGGGGTAAGAACATGTGCCTCTGAACCGAAGAGTACTGGGTCCGATTCCCAGGGTTTCCCTTTCACCTTTTCATTCTTACTGTAAGATTAACATCAATGGAAGTTCCGCCCTTCGGAGGGGCCGTGAATCCGTAGATGGACCATTGAACAAACGGCTGTTTCTTTAGTATATTATTTGTTATTTCTGTCAAAAAATAGCTTTTCCTTAAAACACGGATTTCATTTTTCTGGTGCTTCTTTAAAGAAGACATAATTGCCATTGAGAATATATTTTTATGAAATTTTGATACCATAACGCATTTGCTGCATTCAGATTATTTATCATACGATAATGAATAAGATATACAGGGTGTGGCGCCAAGACCTTTAGTTAGCCGTTTCTCAATAACTACTACGATTTGAAATTTGAAAATGTACAGACCTACGATCGAGACAAATTCCAGTTCACTGAAAATAGTTTACTTTATGTCAAACTTCCGGTTTAACCGAAAGTGACCATCGACTTGCTTATTTTAAATAAAACATGGTAATTTTCATTATATTTTCGAATTCTACATTGAATTTGAGATAAATTATTACTAATACACCATGTCAAAAATCAAAGGTTTTCGAAATTTTTCGATTTTTTTGAAAATTCTCGCGAAAATCAAGGTGAACGTTGCACCCTCTCTCTCTCTCTGTGGAAATACAACTGAGAAGACTCAGTTTCTGTACAAATTACTCTCAGATTGGCACCTAAACGATACGTTTAATAGCGTTTGTTTTAAGTATGCAGGGTGATGAGAATTAGCCGTGCCATTAGGTAAAATTGAAATCACAATTACTCGCTTATTTCAAATAAAACACCCTATATTTTATGAGCTATTTCGGTTCGCATCTAGTTTCTCTTTCAACATGTATTAGCATTCCCTATACCTAAATTACACCGTTTCCCGAATGTTTCAATTCAATTGGATTCACTTGATTCAAATTGTCACCATAGATTTAAAGCAGGTTTTGGAACTTGATATTAAGCTTGCTGACGTCCACATGTCAAGTCTCACCCCTTACAAATGAGAACATAACATTTGTTGGGCCTTCTCGCGTAAAAAAAGAGAACACTTTGTATTTGGATCCAAATCGCTGCATTTCCCTTGTTTAGTTCTGTAAGATCAATGTGTTGTTAACTAACTTGTAAAACCAAAATACAACTCAACAATATAGGTACTTATTTATTATAAATGAGTACAGAAGTTACCTAATAGCTAGTTGAAAAGTAAAACCCAAAAACAAATAAAAAAATCGTGGAACTTATAACAAATGCCCAAAATGACTCCCACTGACATGGAGCATTTTGTTATTCGTCTTGTAATGATTTGGTTCGTAGCCTTTCTGATTTGTCTCAAATTCAGTGAATTGAAGGTACGTAAAACTCTACCTACCACGTCTTCTTGGCAGGTTTGTGGTAAACTTTATTTTTGATGTAGCCCCAGATGCTTGCATCCGGAGGTGTTAAGTCAGGGGACCGTGGTGGCCATCTATGTGGGCCGTTATTGTCAATCCACCTGTCTTTAAAATGTTGTTGCAAAAAATCATGAGCTAAATGGAAACTGTGGGGCGGTGCTCCGTTTTGCTGATATCAGCTTGTTCTAGCTTCTTCTAAACTTAATGTGTTGAGAGATACTAGAATCACTTCGTGCAAAATATCCTTATAACTCATAACAGTGAGATTTTCATCGTATATTTTAATCCCAAAAATCTTGTCGTTCTTAATTGCACAAAACACATTGAATGACCAGCTGTCTTGGAAATAGTTGATCCTGGTAACATGCGGATTCCCATCTGACAAGAAGTGACTATTGTGGCGATTGTGCATGCCATTTTTGGACAACTTCGCCTCATCGCACCAAATAGTTATCTTGCAGAAATTCCCATCTTCTTGTGTTTTTAATAGGAACCATTCACAGAACTTAACACGTCTAGGAAGATAGTTTGGTTGCAAACCATGTATCAGGTGGTAAGAGAAGGGTCTCCAATGATGCTTTTCAAAATTCTGTGAATCGTTCTCGCTGACAAGCGTGATTATTTTTCGCAATCCCTGATAGATGCCTTGGGATCAGCAACAAAAAATGCCAAGACGTTTACTTCGTTTACCTCCTTATCGACGAGTGGCTTACGCTTCTGTACTTTTGGGCAAAAACTTCTATGCTGTGAACAATTTTGCAGCAACCTCTTTATCATGTCGTGACTGGGTTTCGGTTTATTCGGGTACTTTTCTGTAAATGCACGACATGTTTGGCCCACAATTCGTTGACACTCACCATAAATAATTAAAAGCTCCAAAAAATTGTCGTTTGTGTACTGCAAATTTGCCATTTTTGCACCGCATTGACTGATAATATCTTGATTTTTATGACAATAAGCTTCGCTTGACGCTCTGTTGACATGTAGATGTCAACAAGCATATTATCAAGTTCCAAAGCCTGCCTTAAATCTATTGTGGCAATTTGAATTAAGTGAATCCAATAAAATTGAAATATTCGGGAAACGGTGGCATTTAGGTATAGAAAATTGTACACGTTAAAAGGGAAACCGGATGCGAACCGAAAAAGCTCATAATATATAGGGTCTTCTATTTGAAATAAGCGAGTAATTGTGATTTCTATTTTACCAAATGGCTCATCACCCTGTATACTTAAAAGAAACGCTATCAAACGTGTCGTTTAGGTGCTAATATGAGGGTAATCTGTACAAAAACTAAGTCTTCTCAGTTGTATTTCCACAGAGAGAGAAAGAGAGAGAGTGTGTGCAACGTTCACCTTGGTTTTCGCGAGAATTTTCAAAAAAATCGAAAAATTTCGAAAACGGTTGATTTTTGACATATAGTGTATTAATAATAATTTATCTCAAATTCAATGTAGAATTCGAAAATATAATGAAAATTACCATGTTGTATTGAAAATAAGCAAGTTGATGGTAACTTCCGGTTAAACCGGAAGTTCGACATAAAGGAAACTGTTTTCACTAAACTGGAATTTGTCTCGATCGTATGTGTGTAAATTTTCAAATTTCAAATCGGAGTAGTTATTGATAAACGGCTAACTAAATGTCTTGGTGCCACACCCTGTATAAGTGTTACAAAAATGAAAATACCTTATATTCACTTGATTCTTTGTGATCACTGTCAGATTAGATTCCGTTGACCAGAATCGTTAACACCTAAAGAAAGCTTACATTTACAAACTTCGTAGCGACTGCGGTATCAAAGAAAACAACAGGAAAGGAAAGTCAAACAAGTAACTAAAGCATGTCTAATCAAATTTAGTTTCGCCGCATAAAAAGGCAGCCTAAAGCTACTCGACAACTTTCACAAGGTAGCAACACCCTTTATAATTGTAAAATTAGGCGAAGTTTTGTAATTCATGGTGATCAAAAGCATCTGAAATTAAAGAGCAGAGTGGAATAATTAGATGAATTTGAACTACCGCAAGTCGTTTTGTACATATCTTCTCGAGATGTATAAAAGTCATGATGTTTATATTTTGCTTATAAATTTCTGTCGTATAAAATAAAAGTTCAAAGAGGGAGATTTTTTCTCTAAGTAAAACCGGAACCTTAAAAAACACGTAGCAACAAAAGTGATTTGGCCTCGCTGAATTTGTAAAAGACTCAACGCCAATTAAAAATCACAAAAGCCTAATGAGGTTAGGTAGGGCGTTACTACAGGATGGGCTACAAGTGATACAACCTTGCTGCTCCTGTACAATTTCCAGTTCACTTAGAACAGGACTGCTCAACGCTTGAGTTGCACGATTCAGAAATTTTTGGTGGACCACTGACGATTACTATTAGGACTTGTGCAATTAAAAACATTATTATGAACTTTAATTGTTGTTTTTAGTGAATTTTTATTAAAAAAATTCACTAATAGAGAGGTATCGATGGTGAGACTTTGCAAAAATTATTTCAAATGAGCGCGAATTAGGACCCTTAGCACCCATATCCGGGGTCAGTTTGAATTTTTATAATTTCGATAAAATTTGGTCTACATATTGCTTTGGGAAATACCTAACTATGTGCCAAATTTCACCTTTCTAGGGTTACAGAAAATTGAGCTATTCAAATTTGAAACATTTATGTTTAAATCATAAGTATGTGGTTGCTGTTGGTTAGTCAATGCTTCTCTTATTGACTCATGAAATTCATTTGTAAGTTTCCGAGAAATGTCAATAATACTGAATTCACTGATTGTTAATCATTAGAAGCATTTACGATTATATATAACCCTATTGTAATTTATTATCATTTATCACCTCTGTAGTATAATTATTTTTTCCTTACAACTCGCAGCGTTTTTAGTCAATTGTTGTTATTAATAGTCAATAGTTTCTTTCCGAATACACACACCTTCCATTGACTTCTGCTTCTGCCGCTGTTACAGTCCTTTTATTTAGAGGTAGAGTTGTAACCACTCATACAAACAGTGTTTTTTAACCACGTGGCTGGGGGACTGACCGAATTCATACCCAGTTGCTGTTGATTTACTCATATTCTCTTAATATGTTTGAAGATGTGGTGTCTACTTCATTCCAAGTCACTATTAACCGACTATTTATGAAATCAAATAAGTAAATTAAATCGATTGTCATAAAATATGTAGTGTATTAAGACAAGGGAAAAAGAAATAAAACATATATAACTGTGCACATTTTGATTATATTTTAGGGTGCTTGAGAGAGGTATTGTCACAGCATAATATCTTATTAAAGTTCATTTGTAAATAGGTTTAATTTTTATATGTTTATATATCTATATATATATATATATATATATATATATATATATATATATATATATATATATATATATATATATATATATATATATATATATGATAACTCAAAAAATAATTAACCGATTTCGATGAAACTTGGCAAGTGCTTGTCTTTTATTAATGGCTTGGATGAGTTCGTTATCCAGAAAAATCAGACGGGGTTTTCCGGAAAAATTTTGAGTTTTCTTTCGAAAAATTTTTTTTTCTCCGAAAGTAACAAAGCTGTTTCAATGAAATTTACTTTATATGTTGCCTCAACCTTACTACGTACCAAAATTCAACTTTCTAAGTTTAGAGAAAATTGAGTTATTCAAATTTTAAATTTTCTTTTGAAAAAAATTTTTTTCTCCGAAAATTACAAAGTTATTTTAATGAAATTTTGTGGATATCTTGCCTTAGGAAAAACCTTACTACGTATTGAAATTAAACTCTCTAAGTTTATAGAAAATTGAGTTATTTAAATTTGAAGCATTTAATAAAAATTCACTACCATAACGCACTTGCTGCGTCCCGAGTTTTTTAATATAAAAAACAGAGAGCATCTCATGCCAAATAATAAAAATTATATGTTTGTGTATATTAAATCCAAATCTAACTAAAAACTAAGGCACGTAATCGAGATAATAAATGTGATTTTAACGAATTTTCATTAAGAAAAAATCTCTAATAGAGAGGTCACGATGAAAATCTTTTGACAAAGTTTCTTCAGATAAGCGCCAATTTGGGTCTCTAGAACCCAAAACCAAGGTCCGTTAAAATTGTTATATGTTTATATATATATATATATATATATATATATATATATATATATATATATATATATATATATATATATATATATATATATATATATATATATATATATATATATGTATGTATGTATATGCATGTATCCGAGCGATAACTTAAAAAATACTAAACTGATTTCAATAAAACTTGTCAAAAACCTTGTTTGGGCGAAAACTAAGGTCGAGTTCGTTAATCAGCCTTTGTGGTCAAGTTTTTCCGGTGTAAAATCAGGGAAAACTTTTTGTAACTGCTATATTAGTGAATTTTTATTTAAAAAATTCACTAATAGAGAGGTATCGATGGTGAGACTTTGCAAAAATTTGTTCAAATGAGCGCGAACTAACACCCCTAGAATCCTCTCCGGGGTCAGTTTCAATTTTTATATGTTTATATATTTAAATATATATATATATATATATATATATATATATATATATATATATATATATATATATATATATATATATATATATATATATGTATCCATCCGATAACTCAAAAAATATTTAATTGATATCGATGAAACTCGCCAAGTGCCTTTCTCTTATTATTGGCTTCGATGAGTTGTTGGCCAGGAAAATCGGACAGGGTTTTCCGGAAAAATTTTAAGTTTCTTTCGAAGAAAATTTATTTCTCAGAAAATTACAAATCTGATTCAATGAAATTTACTATGTTTTGTTGGAGGAGACCTTACTACATATCAAAATTCAACTTTCTAGGTTTATAGAAAATTGAGTTATTAAAATTATTTTTTTTTCAAAAATGTTTTTTTTCTCCGAATATTACAAAGTTATTTTAATACAATTTGGCGAATATCATGCTTCAGGAAAGACCTTACACCATACGAAAATCAAACTTTCTAAGTGTATAGAAAATTGAGTTATTCAAGTTTGAAGCATTTAATAAAAATTCACTACCATAACTCACTTGCTGCGTCGCGAACTTTTTTAAATTACTAAAGTGAGTGTAATGGAATTTTTTACATATATACATCATTCAAAGATCTTATATATTAATTTTGAGGCGTTTCTCTTAACACAATTTTAAGTTATACTGAATTAAAGAAATTTAAAACCTACGACGCGCTCCTAAAAGTTTATTAAGGCGTTGTGTAATGCGTGTGGGAGAGGCTGACATAACGGATGTCTTAGTTTGTTTTCTTTGAATGTTGAAAAGCTACAAAATCTGCCTGATAAATTGAAACAGCCAGAGTTGTCAGTTTTAAAATTTTATTACACAAAGCTGGAGAATTTCCCTCGTTAGGAAAATTAACAGCGATATTTATTTCTAGAATTGATTTGTTATTAAAAACATATATGGTAAAATCGGCAGCTAAAGAGTTTAAGTATGATTTTATGTTGTGATCCAAACAACAACTTTTACCTTTATATTATTTTCTGTGAATTTAGTCTAGGGAGATTTATCTATAGATTTGGCATTCTGAAATGACCAACACAATTCTTGGTCACGTGGTCAGAAATTAAATTGCTATTGGTTTGTTTTGTTATTTGTATTCTTATAACAAATGGCGCAGTTTATGTTGCGTCATATCAATTTATGTTAATTTTGGGTTAATGAGAGATTATGTTGTTTTTCGATTAAAAATTATTACTTTATATGAAAAGCTTGTGAATTAAATGATTGCTTTGTTTGATCATATTGTGAAATGAGTGAGTTGTCCAAGACCCTAACCTTTAAAATAAGTTATGGTTAAATTCTTTTACACAGGAACAGTACGTATGCAACCAGGACTGCTAAAAATTGTGTAAATATTGCAAAATATGAAAATAAGTTATTTCTTTATTTAAAAACGAAACTTAAAAATTAATAAAGAATATATAGACCTTGGGTAAGTAATCATTTCAAGCGAACAGCTATAGCACTTTAGAAAAACCGATTCCCGTGCGATCAGCGAAGTTAAGCAACCTCGGTCAGTATCGGGGTGGGTGACCGCCTGGTAACACCGTGTGCTGTTGTCTTTTTTTTTAGGTAGTGACATTCCTGTTTTTTTCTTATTTGCGAATTTTTTTGAAAAAATTTAGGCGTTTTTTATTAAAAAAATTTGCCAATAGAGATGTATCGATGGTGAGACTGCAAAAATTAAAAAAAGTATTTTTCCGAAAAAAAATTGTATCTCAAAAAAATAACCAAGTTATTTTGATGACATTAGGTTGGTATGTTGTCCTCGTAAATACACATTAGTCCACCAAAACTCAACTTTCTAGGTTTATAGAGAATTGAGTTATGTACATTTGAAGCATTTAATGAAAATTCGCTACCATAACGCACTTGCTGCGTGCCCATTTTTTTTACATTTTTTGTGTTGTAATATTTTTTTATGTTAAGCGTAAAATCAGATTTTGATAGTAACCATAAGTGAAAAATGGGTTGTTCAGTTAGTGATGTGCCATATATATTTTTTGCATAATTAAGATCTGAGAAAAATTTTTCACAAAGATATGCTGATCCGAAATTACCTAAAAATTGTAAGGCCAGGCCTGTTATGACTGGTAAATATTTTGTTGTTACCCATTTCCAGAAATTCGCAAAATCTTCTGAAGAATTTTGTACACTCGAAGAAATTTTTTTGTCGAAAAGTTTTTTTTTAGTGCAAAATGACTTTGCAGTTCAATTGGTTCTAGCTGGACTTTAGCAGGATAAGTAATTATGTCAGTCAAACTGATTACGAACGGATTCACAAAAAATTGTATATCTTGGTTTTTATTTTCAAACTCCTGAAATCTGCTCTCAAACTACTGTAATAAGCATCTAAGTTTAGATTCGTACTTAGAGCAATCGATGGTGGCAATATTAGGCTTCTCTTTCAAATGTTTGAGAGTGGAAAAAAGGTCAGTATTTTCTGTTTTTAAATTAATTAAAAACACATTTAATTTAGCCTTGAAACCGCTTATCAAACTTAAACATAGTCGGAAGGGACCAATCTTTGCTTTGTAGTTTGAGATTTAAAATATCTAGCTAACTCGTAACATCCACAAGAAATGTCAAATCACTCAGCCAGGATGTATTCTTCAGTAAATTAGTTTTCAAAGGTACGGCTCTTTTTCTTCCAAAAATTCCAACACATGCCCTCTCAAGTTGAAGAAATGTTTTGACATGTTGCCCTTTGATAGCCATCGAACACCGCAGTACAGTTGTAGCTCTCCATATTCCCTTATTTCTTCTTCAAACAAAACTCCGAACTGACGTCTATTAAGAGCTTTTGCGCGTATGCAATTTATGCAGCATATCACTGGATCCACAGTATCATTCAACTTCATGTCCTTTGCCTACAAGGCTTTTTTATTTTTTTTATTTCAACAACACACCACGAGGGCTTACAGCCTAAATACTATCGTACCGTGGGTGTCGACAAGGAGGAAAGAGGCAACTTGTTAATTCTGGACTTGAAGGTTTGGAGGTTCGGGGGAGAAGGAAAAACATGTGCCGGCAAGGAGTTCCACAACTTGGAAGTTCTCGGGACAAAAGATCGGGCATAACAAGATGTTCTATGTCTGGTGACCCGGACAGTAAAAGGGTGCATTCGCTCTGTTCCCCTGGTAGATCTGTTGGGGGCAGCAGGTGGAGGAACTATGGAAGAAAGCTCCTCTGAGCAGTGCCCGTGCAGATATCTATAAAAGAGAGAGAGGTCACCAACGGCACGTCGTTGGGCAAGGGATGGCAGCCTTTGGGTAAGGGTAGGGTCACAGATGAGACGTGTAGCTCTCTTCTGAATGGAGTCCAGGATAGCGAGTGTAAAAGCGGCAGCAGTACTCCAGATGTGGGAGGAGTATTCGAGTTTTAGTCTTATTTGTGAAGTATATAAAGTATAGAGATTAGCTGGTAAAAAATATTTGCGAGCCCGGAAGAGGAAACCTAATTTCTTAGCAGCCGCTTCTGCAATTGATGTGACATGTTGCTGTCAATTGAGATTTCGATCCACAGAGATGCCAACAAATGAAAAGGACTCATTACTTTGAATAACTTGGTTGTTTATTGTGATGGGTTAAGGGCTGGTGTATCTCTTATGAGAAAGAAAGCAAGACTGTGATTTGATGGGGTTGAATTGTATAAGATTTCTACTTCCCCCGTCTAATATTTTTTGGAGATTCACAGAGATAGAACCCTCCATGAGTCTGCGATTCTCATCTAGTTGGGATAAAGAGACAGGCTTAGGATATTGTATATTGGAGTGGAGGGTGCTGTCGTCGGCGTAACTTTGATCTGGGTTGGATGTGCTAGAGAAGAGGTCATTGATGTGGAGAAGAAACAAAGTAGAGGCTAAAGCTGAACCTTGAGGAACTCCTGCATTAAATGGATACAGTTTAGAGGAATGACCATCCACGACAACAGAAATGCTCCGGTTGAAGAGGAAATTTGCTGTCCACGTACAGAGTTTTGGTGCTAGGCCATAGGCCGGTAGCTTATTAAGCAGCGCTGCGTGCCAGACCTGGTCGAATGCTTTGAATATGTCTAGAGCAACAACCTGGGATTCACCGTGTAGTTCCATAGACTTGTTCCAATAATGGGTGACAAAGGAGGGGAGGTCGGCAGTTGATCTGCGCTGACCGAATCCATACTGCCTGTCGTGGATTAGACTGTATTTTTCAATAAATTTTAGTAATTCGGTGTTTATATACTTTTCCATTATTTAGAGACGACTGAAAGGAGAGAAATATGCATGTAGTTGCTAGGAAGCGCTTTCGATCCTTTCTTGGGGACGGGTTGTACTCGAGCAGTTTTTCAGTTACCAGGGAATATGCCTCTATTGTAAGATGTCTGAAACAGACCAGTCAGGACAGGAGCAAGTTCTGGTGCGCATTTTTTGAGAACAATTGCTGGGATCTCGTCAAGGCCAGAGGCTTTCCTGGTATTAAGAGAAGAGAGAATCTTTCGTACCTTTTTAGTTTTCAAAATGATATCCGTCATTTTATGCGCGACATTGGAGACTGTTGGTGGTTGTACATTTGGAGGTGAGATGAGAGTAGAATTGCCGGCCAACAACGAGACAAAAAGTTGAGCCTTGCCCAGGGCGGTAGAAACAATTTCATCCCCTGAGACAAGAGGTGGCAACGTGCTCTTGCAGAAATTATTCCCAATAGATTTAGCAAGAGTCCAGAAGGGTTTGCTTCCGCTGGAGCTTAAAAGGACTTTGTTTTTGATGTGGTTATTAAACGAGTTTTTGCCTCAGAAAGAATGCGGACATAGCGGTTTCTTGCGTCGTTAATTGGTGGATGATGCAATGGTAACAAAGTAGTGTTCGACCCTAGAAATTTTGCAATAAAGATACGTAACCGTTATTTTTCCCACTGATTACAGGTGCACCATCACTGGAAATACTTTTCATTTTGTCCCATGACAGCCGCTTTTTCTCAATGCATTCCTTAATTTTCAATAATATGTCTTTTTCTTGAGTTGTAGTTTCCAGCTAACAGAAGTCGAGTAAATCTTGCAGCACATGCCAATGTCCATCAATACACCACACAAAAATACTCAACTGAGATCTACTCGTTAAATCACAGGTTTTATCTATCGCTTATGAAAAGTATTTGCACTTTCTTATGATTTTTGGGATCTGACTAGAAACATAAACTGCCATCTCCTCCACGCGTCTCATAACAGTATGCTGTGTGAGTGAAACACTGTCTACTTCAGATTTGACGTGTTTATCATCACAACTTTTTGCAACGATTGTCAAAGCCTCTTTAACAATTTCTCCATCAGAAAAACATTTATTATTTTTCGCTAAAAGCAAAGAAATCTCGTAAGATATTTTAACCATGGATTCAAGTTCGTTCTGCCTTTTAACGAAAATATTCTGTTGCTTTAATAGATCCCTTTTCTTTTTCTTCAAAAAATCTTCTCTGTTGGCACTACCAACAGCGAACTCTTTTTCAAGGTTATTATCATTTTGCTTATAATGCCTTTTTGCCCTTTGTTACGATCTCTTGGATCTGACTGAAAACATCAACTGCCATCTCATCCATGCGTCTCGTAACTGAACGACAAAAATATAAGGCTGGAGGACTTGAATTTCCGAGGCCATCTAAACGATTTTATTTAGCGTACCAAGTAGCTCAGCTTTTACTCAATTTTCGTAGAAAAAAAAAACACACTACTGAAGAGGTCCCTTCTATAGAATTTTGAAAACATTTCTGCAAATGAGCGTGAACTGGGCACCTTGAACCTATTAGGTAGCCCGATCGGACCATATTATTAGATTTTTATGAAAAAAAAACAATATCTCAAAAAATAACATAGTCATGTTAATGAAGTTTGGCAACTATATTGCTCTGGTAAGTACACTACTACGCATCAAAAGTTAACTTTCTACGTTTATAACAAATTGAGTTATTAAAACTTGAAATATTTAATAAAAATTCGGTACCATAACGCACTTGCTGGATCCCGAATTTTATTTTTAATACATGCTGTACAGCACTCGACCTAAAAGTAAATAAGAATGCTTAATTCAAGTACACACGTTAATTCTTGTGTTTATAATTAAAAGAAAGTTGGCAGAGCTGAGATAAAGTTTAAGTGGGGACAAAATGCGCAAACTCTAGTTGAGATACACATTTATTCTCAGATGATTCGCCGGTCGGCAAACTGATTTCCCACAGGATCTATGAGGGTATTAGACAAATAAATACAGCTAAGTTCGCTGACGAGCTTTTTGGTATACACGCAATGTTTGCGAAAATTTTTATATGTTGAATCATCCCCTTTTAAAGCACGCGGCTATAGTACTGAAGGCAAGAAGAACATTGTTTTTTTTGTGTATAGTCCCTTTCGTAGAAGGCACGAATCGTATTATTTGATGTAAATGTCTAAAACAATATTATTGAGCGAAATAAAGTGCAGAACCAACACTTATTATATTCCACTTTGCTAAAACCTTCTACAACCTAATTCAGTAGGCGAATAAGTTGCAAACTCTCCGTATAATTTGAAGCGCAAGACCCTGTAAGGGACCTACTTCCAACTCATTAGCTGGGACGTTAGGTAAAAAACGTATTAGGAAATACGCAATAAATCAAAAACGCTCTATGCAATTTATGCAGCATATCACTGGATCCACAGTATCATTCAACTTCATGTCCTTTGCCTACAAGGTTTTTTATTTTTTTTATTTCAACAACACACCACGAGGGCTTACAGCCTAAATACTATCGTACCGTGGGTGTTGACAAGAAGGAAAGAGGCAACTTGTTAATTCTGGACTTGAAGGTTTGGAGGTTCGGAGGAGAAGGACTATGGATGAAAGCTCCTCTGAGCAGTGCCTGTGCAGATATCTATAAAAGAGAGACAGGTCACCAATGGCACGTCGGTGGGCAAGGGATGGTAGCCTTTGGGTGAGGGTAGGGTCACCGATGAGACGTATAGCACTCTTCTAAATGGAGTCCAGGATAGCGAGTGTAGAAGCGGCAGCGGAACCCCAGCTGTGGAAGCAGTATTCGAGCTTTGGTCTTATCTGTGAAGTATATAAGGTATAGAGATTAGCTGGTGAGAAGTATTTGTGAGTCCGGAAGAGGAAACCTAATTTCTTAGCTGCCGCATCTGCAATTGATGTGACATGTTGGTGCCAATTTAGATTTCGATCCACAGAAATACCAACAAGTGAAAAGGACTCATTACTTTGAATAACTTGGTTGTTAATTGTGATGGGTCTAGGGCTGGTGTATCTCTTATGAGAAAGAAAGCAAGACTGTGATTTGGTGGGGTTGAATTGTACAAGATTTCTACTTCCCCCGTCTAATATTTTTTGGAGATCCACGGAGACAGAATCCTCCATGAGTCTGCGATCCTCATCTAATTGGGCTAAAGAGACAGGCTTAGAATATTGTATATTTGAGTGGAGGGTGCTGTCGTCCGCGTAACTGTGAACTGGGTTGGATGTGCTAGAGAGGAGGTCATTGATGTGGAGAAGAAACAAAGTAGGGGCTAAAGCTGAACCTTGAGGAACTCCTGCATTAATTAGATATTTAGGGGAATGGCCATCCACGACAACAGAAATGCTCCGGTTGGAGAGGAAATATGCTGTCCACGTACAGAGTTTTTGTGGTAGGCCATAGGCCGGTAGTTTATTAAGCAGCGCTGCGTGACAGACCAGGCCGAATGCTTTGGATATGTCTAGAGCGACAATCTGGGATTCACCGTGTAGTTCCATAGACTTGTTCCAAGAATGGGTGACAAAGGAAAGGAGGTCGGCAGTTGATCTGCCCTGATGGAATCCATACTGCCTGTCGTGGATTAGACTGTGTTTTTCAAGAATTTTAGTAATTCGGTGTTTATATACTTTTCCATCACATTAGAGACGACTTAAAGGAGAGAAATAGGACTGTAGTTGCTGGGAAGCGCTTTGGATCCTTTCCTGGCGACGGGTTGTACTCGAGCAGTTTTCCAGTTACTAGGGAATATGCCTCTATTGTAAGATGTCTGAAACAGACGAGTCAGGACAGGAGAAAGTTCTGGTGCGCATTTTTGAGAACAATTGCTGGGATCTCATCAAGGCCAGAGGCTTTCCTGGTATTAAGAGAGGAGAGCATCTTTCGTACCTTTTTAGTTTTGAAAGTGGATCACGTATACAAATGATCTAGAAATAATAAGTCATTAAAGGGCAAGGTCGATGACTATGCAGTTATAATGTTTCTTGCTAGAAACGCGCTGACTGTGCAAGTTTCCATGGACATGTTCCTGCAATGTTATCCGTAATAATTAATGAAACCACAAGTCTCAAATGAAGAATTATGATTATAATGTTTATACACTAAGCAATTGTGGTCGTCACAGTTCCCCTGTTCCAACTAAATTTCTCGGCTGCCTTGATGGTTGTAGATTTGAAATTATGGCTAACGTATATATATATATATATATATATATATATATATATATATATATATATATATATATATATATAATATATATATATATATATATATATATATATATATATATATGCTTAGAGATATGAATAAAAGAACTGGAAAACGAGATGGTGAAACTTCCGTATTAACCGGAAGTGACAACAACTTTTGATTTTTTAGTGACACCCTGTATATTTTTTCAAAATTTTGAATTTATGCCACATTCCCTGTACAATGATGTATCATAGTCATATTTTAATTTTATAATGGCTAAAGAATAGACTTTTCCGAAAATGATCATCTAAGTGTACATCATTTCCTTAAAAAGTATTAAGCCATCAAAGGTTACATATTTTGATTTAAAAAAAGTCTCTTTACTTTATTCTTTCGAACCTCGGTGGTACTGGGTTCGATCCCAGGGTACTCCTTTCACTGTAACATTAACATCAACCGAGGTTCTGGCATTGTATTTGAGCAAGTTGAATGTCTGCACGTTTCGCCCTTCGCAGGGGGCATAAAGCCGTCGGTCCCGTGTCCATGCGATGGTGAGCACGTTAAAGATCCCTACCCCCCTTACAGAAAGGCAGGGGATCGGCAAAATTTCCAGGATAGTAAGGTGAAACTGCTCCCTGGCGTCGGTGATTGGCCATAGTCGCGGAAATATGTCGACGTTAAAGAAGAAAAACATACAAAACTTTTATTCTTTCATTTAACAATTACTTTTATACCATTGTAATGTTATTTTAATTTTTTGGCTTACATGATAAGAGTTGGAACCATGATTTTACAAGGGTGCCATGACGTCTACTATATATTTCGAAAGACATTTGCAATAAAATTAAAACATCATTCGCTTTTAGTAATTGCTTTGTTAAAAGCATTGTTAGGCCAAATCAAACTTGGGATATGAAAAATACTGACTTCACTAATGAAGAAAGATAACAAAGATGTGGTTATGATTTATGGGGATTGTCAGCGAAATCGTGCTGCTCTAAAGAGACTACAAGATATTCAAATGCATATGTAAAGAAAAATGGCAAGGACACCGTAATACACAAAGCTAAATAAAAGTGTTGCTAGAAGAGCAGAAAGATGCTTGCTGAAAAAAGTCCTAAGAAAGAAACATTTATTTATCTCATTCTGAGAAGCAATGACTTTCTGACAACGCAATTTCAAAGACACTTGCTTAAAAAATAGTAAGAGGTGGACCAATAAAGAAACTTCAGGTAATTCTGGCACAGGTGATGAAGTGTGAAAGTTACAGTTAAATGAAGAGGGCTTTAACCCAGAGATTAAATGAACGTGTGTATCAGAACCAACTCTGTTTATTTCTTGAAAAATAAATAACATATTAGCCACAAAAATGGCACCAACTATTATTAGTAGCACTTTGTAACTTTTACTTTAAACAGAGAGGAGTCTCGGTGGTCCAGGGGTAAGAACGTGTGCCTTAAGGGTAAAAACGGATGACAACATCGTTACCAGCACGATACCAAATACAAGAGGTATATTTCGCTAAGCCCATTGTGGTTCTGCCTCGCATTGAATTCACTATAAAACCGCGTGAACTCTACCAGATATGGCTTCAGTATAAAAACAATGGCAGGGAGCAAATGAGGCTAAATCATCTGCTGTATATGCTATGTGCCTAACCGAAGGGTACTGGGTTCGATTCCCAGGGTTTCCATTTCACTTTTTCAGTACAAACTATCATAAATTAACATCAACCGAGGCTTTGGCATTGTATTTGAGCAAGTTGATGTTCTGGACGTTCCGATCTTCGGAGGGGGCGTAAAACCGTCGGTTCCGTGTCGGTGCGATGTTGGGCACGTTAAAGATCCCTACCCTCCTCACAGAAAGGCAAGGGTTAAAGTAAAAGAAAAAAAAAAGAAAAAAATTTAAACAGAGACAGATAGTGGATAGTTGGATCAGAAGAGTAATTGTTTGTGCGATAAAAATAACCAGGTAACGCAGTCGACTTATGTATTAAAGAGGCGGGTGGCGCGTTAAATGTTCAACATTGCGGCTGGTATCGAAGTCAATATTAAGAAATAAAGAGAGAGAGAGAGAGAGAGAGAGAGAGAGAGAGAGAGGGAGGGAGAGAGAGGGGGGAAGGAGATAAAAAGAAAGAGAGTAAGAAAGCGAGTGTATGGAATTCTTGTTTCGAGGGAAATTCCAATCTTTACCAAACAGGTGTATTGCTATTGCGTCAAGATTTCTATTTGTATTTAATTAAAAAAAGGACCCTGAACATTGTTACTTAAAAACATAAATTACTGAAAGCTTTCTAATGACTCTTAACAAAAGCAATTTATTGAACTAACCCATTATATGTTTGTAACCGTCTGCTTCCGAAGGATGGAGTGGTCGGTCGGAAAAATGAAATTAATTCGAGCGCCACAACTTTCTAAAAGTATCTAAGATTTTGGGGGAAACTGGAAGCCCTAAGTAGGTTAGGAACTTGAGACGGGCCATTTCATGGAAGCAGGATACCTAGGTAGACGCTAGTGGAGATAAGTATTGTCCAGGACTGTAACAACTGAGTAAAGTCAATGTACACTTCAAAGTTCTCACCAGGGTCGATAGACAAAATAAGGTATGAAAAATAAAACCAAGTGTATTACCCCTTAGTCTTAGATTAGCCCAAGCATGAGGATTTAAATCGCGGAATTACTCTTATTTCAACTAATTTGCACCCTTGGGGGTTTGGATTAGATTATTGTCGCAGAAATCTCGATTTACTACAATATCACGTCATCCAGGCCGCTCCTGCGTTCGTATTGGGGATGAAGTATCGTAGATTATTTATAGGCGTCCAAACCTGAAGTTAATTCCTCAAGTATGGCCACCTAACGGGTTTCTGTTAGACTACTATTAACTTGAAAGTATGAAGTCTCTCGGCTAGCAAAGTTTGCTATTTGTTTACACAATAGAAAAAGATAGTTGGAACGAGATGTAATAAAAAAAGAACAAAGCAAAATATCTCGGTTAATTTGACAAATGTGTGGGCAAGCTACGGAAACACACAAATAGGTTAATTATATTCTGCAAATTTTATAAAGAAACCTGTTTAAATTTTAAAGAAAACAGAAAACGAGGGAGGGGGGGTGGCTGTACAAACGAATCGTCAAAGTAAGTAAAATTATTAAATTGATGCAATGATTTCCGAAAACAACGGTCCATATGTATATAAGGGACACAATAGCAAAATATATAAGTGGTAAAATATTTCTCACCACAGGTTCCAGATGGGCGTTGTCACGGCAGGTTCACGGTATTTATACAGCTTTTCTCACAAATAATTCACTAATGAGATTTTTGAAATTTGAAAAAAAAAACTGGATTTTAAATCCGAGGTTGGTTTCAGACTTTATATATATATAAATATATATATATATATATATATATATATATATATATATATATATATATGTGTCACACCGATAACTCACCAACTAATGGGCCGATTTTGATAAAATTTGGTGAGTACGTTCCTTTCGCAAGTGACTTGGATGAGTTCGTCAGTCACGAAAATCTGCGCAGTTCAAATAGATTAAACAATGCTTTGTTTTAATTAGATAGTCAAATTCCTCCGGTCCGTCCCAGTTTTGACCTGACCTTTAATGTATAGAATTTCGACCACGAAATTATAATGCATGTTTCTGAGAAAAGAAATTCGGAGCGCAGCATATGCGTTATGGTAGCAAATGTTTATTAAATGCTTCAAATTTGAATACCTCAATTTGCTATTAATCTATAAGGTTCGTTGGCCAGGAAACTAGTTTTCCGGGAACATTTTAAGTTTATATTCGAAAAATTATTGTACATTTTCAAACAATAAAGTTATTTTGATCAAATATGGTACATTGTTTCTACTATATATAAGTTATAATGGTAACCAAATTTGATGCCTGCTTTCCTTAAAGAAAACACATATTTGATATCTAAAACATTGCTATGAAAATTCACTACCATAACGCACTTGCTACGTCCAAACTTTTACTTATATACAGGTGTTTTAAAAGAACATTTTAGCAAAATTTTTAACAATATTTGCAGCGTTTTATTTTATGAAATAGAAATTAGATTTATCGTAACGAAACGGTAATTTCGTTACATGTTCTTATGGAAATTTATACTATAAAGTTACTGGTACACTTTTGAATTCTGAAAGACAGTTTCTGATGGTAGCACACGTACGATATTGATCACCTATGTTTTCGATCATATCAGGAAACATTTATTTACTTAATAACTCTTCAAAAAACTGAATAGCTGACCGAAACTCTTCTATAGAAAAATTTAGCATTCTGTTAGACACCCCGTTTCAAAAAATTCACCGTTTTGTCACTATTCAACTTTTGGGCGTGAAATTGTAACAGTTTAGTTACGAAATACCACAGTTGTTACCCTAGAAATTAAGTCCAATTTTGCACGCTGGAAATTTCGCAGGCAAACATAATATTAATATAACATTCTCATAATAATTATCTATAGCTTGAAGTTGAAGTCAATAAAAATTTTTAACTGGTATTGTCTTAATATAAAAGTAAGTTGATTAACAATAATATAAGACGGCGTTCAGCGAGATGTATTTGTTTACGTTGTCAAATTTCAAAATTACAAGTTTTCTTAGCTTAATGACTGGAAGCGTTGCAGTTAGACAAATATTATTAAATAGCCTGGATCATCTTCGCATGGATGAATTGTGATGTTAATCATTAGGAATTAGTAAATAGGTGCTTTGACTTGACGTTTTCGGCAGCCGAGTCGCGGCATACAATGGCATACAATGAGGACTACGCCGAGGCATGAGGTATTAATCCGCTTGCGGCATCTGAACAGTATAGTGCTCTGTCACATAGAACAATAGAATTATGTGAAATGACGTAACGTACGAATATAAAGGCGTAGTAATTTGTGCTCGCTCGTTATCATCGGGTCTCTTTGAGTCTAGCACGGCGCCTTTGTACATCCTGGGAGCTCTTCTCCACAGGCGCGTATGAGTGATCCACCTCTAATCAGATGCAAGCCTAATCGTTCGGGCACCCGGCCTTAATTACCCCCGAATAAAAGTGCAAAGCAGACGCGGTTCCCACGCTCATTTTCCATTCGTTCTTGAGCAGAGTGAACTCCACGCTAGCTCGTTTGTTTGTCTCATGCCTTATTCACGGTATCTATAACTAGCAGTTGATAAATTATTGAGGGCCAAATGGAAGTTAGATCCATTATGCGAACACCATTCCACTCTCACTCCTTCGCTCTGCCATCTTGCACCTTCCATAATTCTAATTGGTTCTTTTAGTGAACATCGGCAGCCGTTGTGTAGTGTTCCTTTCACACTCGCAGGCCCTCCCGGGTTGCCTCGCTAAGACGCGCTTCATCACTTTCATAATTTAAACGGGAACTGAAAGGCCTCTTCTGCCTCCACAAAAGATCAAAACGGATCAAAAATACATCGAAAACTCCTTTTGCTTCTCCATTTAATTAAATATTCAAACGAGATAAGGAATTAATGACGCACAACAAATTTCTTTTAACGTTTTCTTGTGAGAGCTGAATGAATTTTATACATGAAGCGATCCTCATGGAGGACGCTGTAATAAATTTGAAAGCACATGAAGCCGATGATTAGTTACCGGTTTCGGTCTAAGCAAGTTCTCAAACAAAGAAAAAAATCGGGACGCAGCGCGTGCGTTATAGTAGCGAATTTTAATTAAATGCTTCAAATTTGTATAACTCAATTCTCTATAAACCTAGAAAATTGAGTTTTGGTGGAGTAAGGTATTTACGAAGGCAACATACCAACCAAATTTCATCATTATAACTTGGTTATTTTTTTGAGACAAAAATTTTTTTCGGAAAAAATAATTTTTTAAATAAAAACAGCTTAATTTTTTTCAATAAAAATTCGCTAATAAGACCAAAACAGAAATGTCACTACATAAAAAAAACGCAACACCACACGGTGTTACCAGGCGGTCACACATCCAGACACTGACCATGCATGAGGTTGCTTAACTTCGGTGATCGCACGAGAATAGTTTTTTCAACGTGCTATAGCTGTTCGCTTAAAGTGATTATTTACCCAACGTTTATATATTCGTTCTTAAGTTTCGATTTTAAATAAAGAATAAAATTATTTTTCAATTTTGCAATAATTACACAATTTTTAACAGTCTTGATTGTATACGTAATGTTTCTGTGTGAAAGAATTTTACATAACTTATTTTAACTTACTTCGCAATATGATGCAATAACTGTTGTTTTCGGGAATGATTTAATTCATAAGCTTTTCATATAAACTAAAATTATTAATCCAAAAACAACCTATTTTCTCAATAACCTAAAATAAAAATAAATTTATATGATATATGGCGCTACATAAACTGCGCCATTTTGAAATAAGAATGAAAATAACAGAACAAACTAAAAGGAATTTAATTTCTGACCACGTGACCAAGAATCGTGTTGTTGGTCATTTCAGAATCCCAATCTCAATCTCATCCCAATCTAAATCTTCCTAGACTAAAGTCACAAAATATTTTATAATTGTAAAAGTTTTATTTGACTTATAAGGTTTTTATTTAGTTATTGTTTGGATCACAACTTAAAGTAAGGCTTAAACTCTTTAGTTGCCGATTTTACCATATAGCTTTTTGAGTAACAAATCAATTCTAGAAATAAATATTACCGTAAATTTTCCTAACGAGGAAAACTTCCCAAGTTTGTGTAATAAAATTTTGAAACTGACCACTCTGGCTGTTTAAATTTATTAGGCACATTTTGTAGCTTTACAATATCAAATTGGTACAGATAAATTTTTCATACCAATGAAAAAATATACTATTTCCTAATTTGCCTTTAGCGGACATAGAGATAATTGATACACAAAACAGCAGCACAATCTGTCCACCAAAATATTACGATTTAGCTCAACTGAAACTAAATTATTTATATTAATCTAATGAATAAATAAAATTTTATATAAAGGATTGCCAAAATTTAATTTGGTTGCTCAGTCGAGGGCATGAGCTTTAATGTAAATTGAACAAAGACCATGGGCTTTTGCACTCACAATTGGTATGGTGTTAGATGTACAAATAAAAATCAAAAATACGGTTAAATTTGTTTATTAAAAAATGCTGAATTGATATAATGAAATTACATATGTTCAAAGACTGATAACATAATAAGTAAGGTATTTAATTTTGGTCCCATTGGCAAAGTTCAATTGGTTGACCGTACTAGAGAAGGCCTGGGGTTGTTCAGGTCCACTCAAAGTTCTTAGCATATTATCGGGTGACTCAAGGCTGCATAAACCGTTAAAAAATTGTAGAGACCACTACTTGACCTGGTCTTGAAAATCAGCTTGGATGCGTTGAGGAGCTCTTTAAATTTCCTTGCTAGATGGTGGTTGCAGTGTGTGGTGGATGTTACAGCGCCAAATGTTCTTTACTTCATGTTGTAGAGGTCATGCATTGGAAGAAGAAAAACGGTACCAAACAACAGGATGGCTGCAAAAATGAATTCGTATAAAAATGTGTTAAGCTCGAGGTGATTCACATGTGGCAGCTTGTAGTATGTTCACGTCAAATACAAAACTAATATGCATGTTAATTGTAAAAAAAAGGTAATTGTCTATAAATATTGAATTATACGAGAACATTTCTAGAAGCCACCATGAAAACAAGACAGCAGCTAAGTATTAAACAAAGCAGTTTATGAAAGCAAATTCATCATAAAACAAACGAGCGTTACATTTTTATCTTACCTCATAATGGCGTGCTGCCTTCTTAAAGCTTATCTAGATGTTATCTAAATATTACCCTTTATTTAAAGGCTTGTTGAGAAGAGAGCGTTTCAAGTCGTTGCATGACTTTATAAAGGTTTTCTTATCTGTCAAATAAATCTGAACTATCAAGTGTCAATTATTCCTACGAAAGCAGGACCGGTATCAGAGAATGTGTGTGTCTCTATGGGCAGGGATCTGAACAAGTTGCAGGGCAGTAACTCTCACTGACTAATAAAACGGTGCGATCATTGACTACGATCCTGGTAATTCACGTTGATGGTTATGACGTCAGCTTATGTTGGCAACGTTCCTTGACTGAATAAATATTGCAAGATGTATTTATGAACCTTCTAGTATGGAAAATGTTGCAGAACGTGCAATATGTTACAAAACTTACCCAAGTACACTTGGTTGGCCACTTGAATATCCTGGATATTATTTCATTGGGTCACTCGCTAAACCAACAGATCAAATGCCAATTAAACTGGACTTTATCGTGGTCATAAGTTATTGTTAGGCATATGACAGAGATAGTGTAAGGCTGAAAAACAACTCACTCGTATACAGATGGCTCTAAACAAATGGAGGGAACACGACTTGGAATAAGAGAACCTAATTTCAGACTTGCTAAATTCTTTTGAAAAACTTCTATCAACCTCCAAGCAGAAATGCTTGCTATAAATCTCTGTGTACAGGACTACATATAATAGAAGGGTCAAAAATAGAGTCTTACATCTTCTCAGTGCGTCAAGTAGTACTAAAGATCCTGGAAATCATTTCATTGGAGTCACAGGCTAAGCCAACAGATCAAATGCCAACTAAACTGAATTTTATCGTGGTCATAAGTTATTGTTAGGCATATGACAGAAACAGTAGAAGGCTGAAAAACAACTCATTCGTATACAGACGGGTCTAAACAAATGGAGGGAACACGACTTGGGACACGAGGACCCAATTTCAGACTTGCTAAGTTCCTATGAAAAACTTCCATCAACCTCCAAGCAGAAATGCTTGCTATAAATCTCTGTGTACAGGAGTACATACAATAGAAGGGTCATGCACCTTCTCAGTGCATCAAGTAGTACTAAAGACTAAAATATATTAAAACCGAGTGTTAACTGACCTGGGCTGCAAAAAGCCTTGAAGCAACTGACTACGAGCAACAACAGGGCAAGACTGATGTGGGCAGCAGCGCATAAAAGCATTGAAGGAAATACGAAAGCAGATAGTCTTGCAAAAAATGCAGCAACAATACCATTATATGGTCCAGAGCCGTATTGTGGATCAAAAGGCAATGTAAGAAATTAACTTATTACTTGTGAGAGGAACCAAATGATGTCATACTGTCATAAGAGCACTAAAGACAGACAATGTCAAGCTTTCGTTCAGATCCAATAACACTGTTAAAAGTGTGTTTATCCATAATAAAGACAGTGTCCCATTTCTGAAGAGGTCCGGTGTGTATTGTTTAAAATGTGGCGAATCTGATTGCAACATTGAATTTGAGAATTGCTGAACACATGAGAAGCAAAAAATCACCCCAACAGTAACACTTCAATTTTTGGGTAGTATTTGAGGGAGTTGGGCCACCCTTTCAACAAAGAAAACGACGCAAAAATTCTACATCCTTCCAATTTTGGTATAGAACAGTTCGTTGAAGAAATGAAAATTTATAAACATGTCAATTGTTCAAACAAAAATGTACTAAATGCTCCCAATACAGAAGAATTTTATAACCTTATACAGTCAACTACAGATCAACAATACACACTCCATCTGAATAGACCATAATAGCGATACGCTAATCTATGAGATGGTCTGCTCTGTGGTTTCCAGACCTGTCATTTATTTATTTGATGTTTGTACATTTTCGAGTCGATATGTCACTTATGTCATATGTCAGTTGTCATTTCCATTTTCGTTTTAGGGGCCGATCCTGCGCCTTATTGCTTTGGTCTGCTCGTGTCTGTCGTCACTGGAGACGTCTTTTGAACTTAATTTTATAAGTTAAAAAAATATCGTTCTTATTTTCAATACACGTTGCTCCTGTTCGTGTTAGCAACACCTATGACGCCGCTGGATCCATCATACAGCAACAGATGAAGCGTGTTCCTTAGGCATTCAACTGTATAGTTTTTTAGTCCTGTTTAATAATGGACTAGTAGGTAGATCGCCATTTTGGCGTTTTCAATTTTTCATAAAAAAATAAGAATCCTTTTCTATTTTCACCCTCATTCAGATAATAGGTTGTAATATTCTGTGAAAGTTTCTTCTCAGCTGCATGGCTTGCTAATGTTTTGTGCCATGTGCTGTTACTTCAATTATTACCTTCAGCTTAACTTGAGACCCTTCTAGAGGGTTGCTTTTTAAGACTTGAAAAGTTTTTAGATTTATTGTGAGCATTTTAAAATCTCGAGCCAAATTAACGTTTTGTTGCGGTTCACTTCGACTTGTGTTTGCTTTTATGGCATGTAGTAGTTTGTAACTGTCGACTTAATCTTTGATAGTTGTGTAGCTGTTCAGTTTTTTAACTTTTTAACTTTTGACATAATGGTGAGGTCTGCTTTTGTTGCCTTATTATATCTTTTATACTCTGTGTTGTACCAAATACTATATAATGACAATACCGGACACTCCTATGCTTTAGCATTGGTGATATTTGTGACAAGTACACTAGCGCCACCTCACGTGAAATCCTGACAACTGAGCGGGTAATTTTAATTGTATATTTAACTGCATATTCTTAATTTCGACAGTTGGTTTATTATAGATGAATATAAAAACTTGCACATAATCTTATTTCATCATAATTTAATGTACTACCATGAAACCGTCGTTAAACTACTATTTCAAGGGTGGATATAGGAATATACTGAAAGCTGTTTCTGATGATATTAAGTTACAATTTCTACTTACCTATAAATAATTGTTCTAGGTATAAATGGTAGCACTGCACCTACTCAATTTGCTATATCTCTACATAAAAATTGTCTTATTAGTCTAATATTTTAAAATATGTAACTGATATACTTAGTACATAATTAAGAAATTGTGCAGATGAAAGGTGACAGTAACCCTTACTTCCGTGAATAAATCTATTATAGGGCTGAATCTGATATTTCTACTTGTCTCTTTAAAAATTGTCTTGGGAAGATAATTAGAAGCCTTTACCAAGGAAATTAATTTTAAAGGTGAAAAAATGTGACAATTTATGCCATACTGAAATAAAAAAGACACAGAAGAAGATAGAAAAACAGTTTTGTTATATCATTTATTATTAATACAAAAATTTTTTTGCCTTCATATTTCTTTTTTTTTTTTTTGATGCACTGGAAGACAACTTATGATTGAAGCCTTTCAACCATCCGCTTTCGAAGTTTATTTATAAATAGGTAAATGATGGTAAATATTACACAATAAATTATCTTCTGCGAACTGTACATATTGGCATAAAAGCGATTCTGAATTTGTCTTCTGCTTCAACAAATTAATTCTTTTGGAAGTGACATTGAAATGTAAAATGCACGTTGTGTCTTCAATACTATATACAAATCCGATCTTTTTGACAACAGTACCCTTTTCTTGCATCTATAATACAAAACTATCGTCAACCCATGTTATAGTTATTGTTTGATATTAATTATTAGGCGAATTTGTAAAAAAATTCGCTGGTAACAAAAGAAAACACAAAAAAACATATTAGCGTTTCGCCATCCTTTGGAAACCTATGAAATGCCTTTGATAGATTTAGCAAGTTATACTTCAAACAACTATAGATTGCACACACCCAACATTTATTGTAAAAAACACAGCTCAAACTTAATTATACACAGTTAAACACCAGCAATTGCTAATTTTACACGTTCTCGAACGACGTAACATCAGTATTATCCGCCAGGGGCGCTGATATTCTTGAAAGACGAAATCAGCCGGAGTGTCCTGTCAATATAAAGTATTTGGTTGTACCCTTGCAAAAATAGCCTGCCGGAAAGTTTAGTTTTTCTGACAAGCCTTTTGTAAATTCTAGATTCCCCTGAGGATGACCGGGTAACAGGTAGAAACGCGTCGGTACAAGGAATAAAACATTTGTTGGGAAAGAAAAAGTTTTTTATTTAACTCATACAAAGAAATCCCTAATATACTCGTCCATATTTACAAGTGTAGTATAGGTTAGTAGTAGTTACAATTTACCTTGATAATAACAACATTCGTAATGTAGCTCATTTATTTTGATGCGTTGTTGCCATTTTCCTTATTTGATATAGTGTTAATAAATAACACAAGTAAAGCCAGTAATACAAGGCCTTATGTGGGTTGGATTTTGCAATAAAATAATTCAACCGCAAAGTATCCGCGGTCAGTGTATTGAGTCCTTAGTAACCGAGCTACCAATATAGAACGAGGGCCATAACTGCTACTACATTAGCCTCTACCATTAGTTCCTATGGCTAACAGAGCAGAGCAATTAAATTTTTATCACGAGTCTCACCATTTCATTCCGTTCAACAAAAGGGGATCTAAGTAAACACGCCAACTGCTAACTAGGGAAGTTTGAAAGTTATTGAATGGAGGTCAAAATGGCCATCCTTGTTAACGGTGGCCGAGTGGAGGCATACGCTCAGGATTCTCGAATCCTTCCTAAATCAAAGCATTCTCTGCTTACAATTGTGGATTTAATTGTTATAACTCGAATTCCATTTGCTGGTTGTTTTCATATAATGATGCAGATTTGCTCAGTATGTGGTCAAGGCTGAAAGCTCGAATTTGTTAGAAATTAATTATCACAGAACAGGGATCCTAGAAATAATACAGCTTTGTGTACAGTGAGTGAGTCCTGGCTGAAAGCAATTATTAACAAGTGTGGCAGACAACCGTTAATTCCAGTACATATAAAATATGTTAACTTCCATGTAGAAGGGAGGCTTTATGTTTCCCTTTAGCATGAGTGATTTGTTAATAGTACAAAATGAGTTTGAAATAGTTCCCTAACTTGTTTATGTCTCGCTTAATTTCCACGGGGATTTATATTTCGTCACTCTTAGTTAGAGCTGCCAATAATTGTAACCGCAAGATGCTTTTATTTCATTTATTTGAAACAAATGAGAGCTGAAGCTAGCAGCTTATATTTTGTGGATGCTATAGCCCAAACTTTTATTTTAATTAGATCGCCACAAAATTATTCAGATGAGCGTTAACAAGGCCCTCTAGAACACACATCCGGGTTCAGTTTCAATTTTTAGCAAATTTTCATTAAGAAAAATTCGCTAATAGAGAGGTCACAACGAAAAGCTTTTGAAAAAATTTCTTCAGATGAGGAAGATGGTCCAGACTTTTTAAAAATCTATTTATTATACATAGCACACTACAAATAACCTAAAGCTTGTGGCTGCATTATACGTACAATCTTAAAGCATAATATCTTGAATAATATATCTATCCAAAGCAGTATGTATAAACTGTCAGTTTCATCAGTATATTTGTATTTTATTTGCAGCTCTCTCAGCCCCGCTAGAGGTCTTGTTGATGCTGCCACCGCTTCCCATCTGTATCAGAAGGAATGCTATGGCATCGCATCTTAGAATGCGAGACTCTGGAACCTGGTGCGGAGAGGGAACAGTAATAGAGCATGCAAGAGTCGCCAAGGAGGTGCAAAAGGAAATTTCGATTTCCGCCATCAAGGTACGGAATGCCAAGGACGATATTAGGTTGACTAGGCCATTTAGGGGAACACCGAGGTACCTAATAAGCTGGGTGGCGAGCATTCTGGAGGACAGGACAGTTTCGCTGACCTTGGAGGGCCGGGGGCTGGACGTCGCGGTGACGGGCGGCTGCCATCAGGGCAGCCGCCTTTTGCCCCATCTATGATGTCTGGTCATGGACGGCCTCTTGGAGCGGCTCTCCGAGAACGGCTTCTACGCCCAGGCGTACGATGATGATGGGCTGGTCTTAGTCACCGGCAAATTCCTCGGCGTCGTTTGTGAGTGCATGGAAGCTGCCTGTAGCATAATCGAAAGGTGGTGTGGGGAGCTCTCCGTAAACCCGGCGAAGACGGAGATGATCCTATTTACCACGAAGAGGAAGGTATAAGGGTTTGGAAAACCTTTAGCTTTAGGGCGGGAGGTCAAATATCTGGGGGTGATCCTGGACTCCAAACTAACATGGGGGTCGCAAATAGAACTGGTTGTAAGGAAGGGAGTAGCGACCCTCTGGCAGCTGCGTCGAGTGATAGGGAGGACCTGGGAAGTTAATCCTCGGATCCTTCACTGGATCTACACTGCGATCGTCAGGCCGAAAATCTACTATGGGGCGTTGGTCTGGTGGTGCGGTGTGAACCAAACTACCAGCAGGAAGCTGGCCAAACTCCAAAGGCTGGCAATCCTGGGTATCACAGGCGCTATGAGGACGACACCCTCAGCCGCGCTAGGGGTCCTGTTGATGCTGCCACCGCTTACCATCTGTGCCAGGAGGGAGGCGATGGCGTCGCATCTCGGAATGCGGGACGCAGGAAACTGGTGCGGAGAGGGAGCAGTAATAGGGCATGCAAGAGTCGCCAAGGAGGTGGAAAAGGAAATTTCGATTTCCGCCATAAAGGTACGGGCTGCCGAGGATGATATAAGGTTGACTAGGCCATACACCCTTAGGATCCCCAGAAAGGATCAGTGGAGAGAAAACGAGGTTGAATTCCAGCCCGAAACCTGGTCTGTTTCACCGACGGATCGCAGCTGGAGGACCGATAATCCTCCGGGGTAGAAATTTACATCGAGGGCCTGAGGGTGCGCGAGAGCTATGCTCAGAGGTGTACGCTATCCTGTCTGTGGCCAATAGACAGGATGTCAAGAGAAGTCCCATCTGCTCGGATAGCCAGGCAGTGCTCAGGGCAATCTGCGCGGCCAGAATCAGGTCTACACGGGTTCAGGAGTGCGCTGACGCCCTCAGAGAACTAGCCAGGTCAAAGGAGGTACAACTAGTGTGGGTTCCGGGACACCGTGGAGTGGCGGGAATGAGGTGGCGAATAATCTCGCAAGGCTTGGTTCCCGGCGGCCGTTCTGTGGCCCGGAGCCGGCCTTAGGTATAGTCGCCTTAGACAGGTGGACCGAGGAAGCATTCAAGAGGCACTGGGGTCTGTTAGTGGCTGCAGGCAGGCGAGGGACTTCGTGAAGGGTTCGGACAGAGATAAAGCTGTCTGACTACTCGAAAGGAGTCGACCTACGCTTCGTTGCATCCTTGGGGTGCTCACAGGCCACTGCGCCCTTAGAAGACACCTCACATTGATAGTCGTAGAGAGGGATCCCATTTGCCAGGAATGCGGCGAGGATGAGGAAACGTCCTACCACTACCTGTGCGAATGCGAGGATTTTGGGAGTCTTCGAGAAGAATTGTTCGGATCTAGGACTCTGCAGGGGAACCAGGTAAGTACCGTCCAATTGAAGACGTCACCGCCTTCATTTCGAAGTCCAGGGGTTTGGCGACGGAACCGAGGAAGAGTAGAGCATGGTTGCTGGGTTGCTCGGGTTGGAAAAAAGGGCCCATGGTGGCCTACTTGCTTGGAATTGGCCTCCTCACCACTGCTACTACTACTGCTACTACTACTACTACTACAGACCGACAGATCGACAGACCGACAGACGTACAGACCAACGGGGACCGAAAGACAAAAAAAATCGTTCCCAAGTCATGTTTTATATATGTTTTGATACTTTTTACGACGTTTAAGCGAAAAAAAAGATTTGAAATTTTTGTCGCCGATGCGTCGTACGTTGTGACCTTGTGGAACTTATTAAATATCATTAAACGATAACTCTATAGCTAAAACTACTACCAAAGAACCAGAGAAACGTTCTTCTTGAAACTTTTTCTGGAAATATTTTAGTAAAATGAAGTACAATCACGGCGGAAGCTGAGACTTCAGGATTTGCAAAGCATTCTTCTTGCGACGTTTTCTCTACATAACCCGTATTAGTTTCAGGGTTTTTGCCTAAATGTTGCTAATTTTTGACGTTTTATATCGCCACTTTGACGTTTTGAGGAAAACCCCATTTTTTTTTGGTTTAAATCCCCATAACTTTTTTGTCTTTAAACTTACAGACCTGCCTTTTGATACGTGTTTTACTATTTATATTGTAAACACGCGTACCAAATTTAGTTGTTTTTACTTTGTGATTTCCGGAGAAATATTTTATTTCCGAAAGGAAACATAACATTTTTCGGGAAAAGCTGGGCCGATTTTTCTGACTAACGGACTTATCCAAGCCACTTGCAAACGGAAGGTACTCAGCAAATGTGATTATAATCGGTCCATTATTTTTTGTTATCGGTGTTACATATATATATATATATATATATATATATATATATATATATATATATATATATATATATATATATATATATATATAGATAAACATATACAAATTGGAACTGAGCTTGGATATGGGTTCTAGGGGACCTAGTTCGTGCTCATTAGAAGAAATTTTTTAAAAATTCCAAAGTCTGGATCGCCTCATTAGTCAATTTTTCAAAGAAAATTAACTGAAACTAAACTGGCGCTGAATTTCGGATCTGGGGGTTCTTGTTCGAACTTCTTTAAAATATTTTTTTCATAACTCAAAAGTTGCAATTTCCACAAAATCAATTTTTTTTCTACGAAAATCGCTAAAAACAAATGCAACGGATAGGCCAAAGAGAAGTACTGCCACACACGTACAATAACCACTCCAGAGAAGATGTAACCGTTAATGAAGCCAGAGGAAAGTTTATACCTCTACATTTAGAAATTCGAGCTACTATTTGTATTGAACAAAGTCACCGTAGTGTTACGTATAAAAGACTTACACAACAGTAATAAATAAAGTATAGCCACAATGCTAGGAGACGGTTTATTGAGAAAACAAGATTAAATTTCATAAGATACCTTCCTTCATGTGAATCAAAGTACATAGCGGATATTTTCTTTATAAGCTAAAGCTCCGACAATAAAATTCAATCGAATAAAAGACCAATAATTCTAAGAACCTCAGAGATATTATATTCATGCTGTTGAAAGATGAATTTGTTATGAAAAAAAAAAAAAACACTTCATAAAGTAATATTTGGTTCTAGCGGAATCTAATTTCCTCTTTAATTGCGGCGAAAAAGACGAGTCTTTATAATTTACTCTTACCGTGGAACATTTTTCAGTCTTCACGTAATAACAAAAAGCGACGCCAACTCGAAATCAGGAAGAAGGTCGCTTGCCGTCTTGTTGACTTGTTCCTTTTTATGGTGCTTAAATTTACATATTCATTACATATTCTATTCTTCTGGGGTAATACACAAACTAAGGAAGACCTAAATTATAAAATTAATAGTAAAGCATTTCTATTGTGTGAGAAAACGGCTTTCTAGAGGAGCAGTTCGCCGCATTCATGATTGCTTAAGAAACTGCAAACTGCACGAATTAAACTAAAGAAAACACTTTCAAAAACAGATGCACGGGATAATTGACAGCAGCCATCTCGTTAGAGTTTTCTTTTCTTTTCATTATCTTATTAGTTAAGTGATTTATTTGCAGAGAAACAAAATTATGCTAGAAAAGTTTCTGGTACTATCTAGTATTAGGAAATTTGCAGAATTTTCCTTATGTTTTCTATATTATTGTATGCAATATAAGGAACATTGATACATCACAAGTACCTAATAGAGAGTGTTTAACTTTAGTAAATAAACAAAGTCTGGACGCAGCAAGTGCGTCATGGAAGTGAATTTTCATAAACATGTTTTTAATAGCAGATAGGTCTCTTTAAGTCAAGCAGGCATCAATTTGGTTACCGGTATAACCTACACAGTAGAAAAAAATGTACCATATTTTATCAAAATAACTTATTGTTCGAAAATGGACAAACATTTGCCGAAAACAAACTTAATATGTTTCCGAGAAAACTCGTTTCCTAGCCGACGAATCTTAGGTTAATAGAAAATTGACTTATTGAATTTTGAAGAATTTAATGATAATTCTCTACCAAAACGCACTTACTGCGTCTCGATTTTTTTACAAACATGCATCATATTTCTATGAAAAATGCACAAATTCAATAAGGAGTGTTCAAAAAAATTGGAGGTAGCACCAACGATTTATGGGCCCCCTGTTATTGTCAAAATAATTTTATGGGATGCAGCTCAAGACACCCTATTAAGAAACGTACAAAATTTTTCTCGTATCTTGCATAATAACAATTATATTGAGCTTTACCGTAGAAATGCGCCACTCTGTATATATGTAAGCAGAAAATAAACCCGGATATAGATTCTAGGGGGCCTAGTTTGCGCTCATTTAAAGAAACCTTTTTAGAATTAAAAAGTCGCGGTCTTTTCGTTAACGATTTTTTTCTACGAAAATTAGCTAAAAATTATAGACCGGTAAACCATAAACTTAACCAAAACTACTGCCAAAGCACCAGAGAAAGGGTCTATTTGAAATAATTTTTTTTCCGTTATTTTTAACTACATTTTTGGCCTCCAGCATTCACTCATACCACGGCCATTTTTTACATGAACTTTTGGATACCGACCTCTATTTACTTGTTTACGTTTTCATCCTTACAGTCATGACCTACATGTTACTTAGCTTGCATAAGCTCTAGGTGGTTATGTATACACATATGAATATTTTATTTTATACATAATATATATATATATATATATATATATATATATATATATATATATATATATATATATATATATATATATATATATATATATATATATATATATATATATATATATATATATATATATATATATATATATATATATATATATATATATATATATATATATATATAGATAATTAAAAATAATTGGGAAATACACCGGGATACTTTTCGTCATGCCTTGGGGCATATCGAGGCAGCTTTCTGACAGTCACAGGTGGCCACGGATAAATGAGGTGCAACAATTGGATAAACAATAGGTGTTAAATATCTACCCAACTTAAACTCTAATTAAAACGACACAATGTACAGATATAAACTAAAATATTATATTGTTTGCTTCAAATGTATCCTTGCACTCTGTGTTAGCAATTATTCACGCATACATTTTCTCTCTCTCTTTTTCTCTCTCTCTCACACACAAACACACATCTACTTGCACTCACATGCACTCACACAATTGTCCCAAGAAATGAATTTTCTGGAAATATTTTAGTAAACTGAAGGGCAATGACGGTTGAAGCTGAAACTTAAGAGTGTGCAGAACACTCTTTACATAATCCGTATTTCTTTCAGATTCATTGCCTGAATGTTGCCAATTTTAAAACCGAGACTTTGACGTTTTGAGGAAAACACCATTTTTTTAATTGCTATAACTTTTTCGTTTTTAAACCTACAGACTTACTTCGTTATTTCGGGAGATATAAATTTTTCCCAAAAGAAAACAGAAAATTTCCCGTGAAAACCTGGTCAAGTTTTCTTGGCTAACGAAGTTGTCCAAGCCACTTACAAAAGGAAGGTACTCATAAAATTTGATCAAAATGGGCCCATTATCTTTTAAGTTATCGGTGTGATACACACACAAACACACACACACACACAAATATATATATATATATATATATATATATATATATATATATATATATATATATATATATATATATATATATATATATATAGATATATATATATATATATATATATATATATATATATATATATATATATATATACATATATATATATATATATATATATATATATATATATATATATATATATATATATATATATGTGTGTGTGTGTGTGTGTGTGTGTGTGTGTGTGTGTGTGTGTATATAGGGTGGCGCATTGAAAACGAAACAAACCTATTTGCGTCCAGACAAATTTTTTTAAGAAACGCTCAGACTCGTCAATTTTAATATTGAGAGGGACATGTTTTGACATAAAACTCAACTTTGTCACATCAACCCCTTAAGGGTGGTGATAACAACCCTTATATTTTAAATAGGGAACATGGGTCGAGTGTTACATCATTTAAAAGCTCTTTCTTTTTTAAATTCAGCACAGTAATTTTTTGGAAGTTTTACCAACTCGTTTAAAAATTATTCACAGTTGAAGATGCAAAAACGCATTTCACTCATTCCGATAAGAAATGTGCTGATGATAGTCAATGTTTAGTTGGTTTGTAAACAAAAGATTGACTATCAAAACATTTCTTATTGGAATGAGAGAAATGCGGTTTATTATTTCAGTTTATCGGTCGGTTTGATACTTGATAGTACTACCGAAAATTAATTTCACAATGGTGTATTCTGTAGAAGAAAGAGTTGAAATAATTACTCTTTTTTTCCAAAACGATGACTGTGCTAACCGTACTGCAAATTTGTTTAATAAACGACATCCGAACAGACATGTTAACAGAAAATACATTTTGGAGTTATTTGCAAAGTTTCGACGAAGTGGTTCAATAGCCAACAAAAAACGGGATCCTGAATGTGAATTTCCGGTTAGAAATTAGACTACTGAGATTCAAGTTTTAGGACAAATTGCTGCGACCCAACTTTGAGCACGAGAAAATTGGCCACTGTTTCAAACATCAAAAGAAGAAATATTCAGCGAATATTGAAGCACCATGAATTTCACCCGTATAAAATTCATTCAACAACTGAATGAAGACGATTTTGATCGGCGGCTGGTGTTTTGTGAAGTTATGACTGCAAGAATATCTAATAACGGGAACTTTCTGTTTAATATCTGTTTTTGAGACGAGGGCACGTTTTTTTTAAACTCTACAGTTAATCGTCATAATTGTCGGTATTGGGCAGATAATAAATTTTCACGAAGTCCACACTCAAACTCCACAGAAATTGAATGTCTGGACTGGCATTTTTGGAGACCGTTTAATCGGACCAATTTTTCTTGATGGCAGTTTGAGTGACGAAACGTATTTGGAGTTACTAGAAGATATCATTTACCTTCTTATAATTGACATTGTTGAAAATGATGATCGCTATGAAGAAAATCAATTAGTGTTTCAATAAGATGGAGCTCCTCCATTTTTGAACGTTTGATTTTGTTTTTTAGTTTTTTTTTTAACAAAAAATTGACTAATTAGTGCATTTATTATCACAATGAATGAAATACGTTCTTACAACTCCAACTGTGAATAATTTTTAAACGAGTTGATAAAACTTCCAAAAAAATTGGTGTGCTGAATTCAGAAAAGAAAGAGCTTTCAAACGATGTAACATTCGACTCATGTTCCCTATTTAAAACATAAGGGTTGTTATCACCACCCTTAAGTGGTTTATGTGACAAAGTTGAGTTTTATGTCAAAACATGTCCCTCTCAATATTAAAATTGACGTGTTTAAGCGTTTCTTAAAAAATTTTCTTTGGACGCAAATCAGTCTGTTTCGTTTTCAATGCGCCACCCTATATATATATATATATATATATATATATATATATATATATATATATATATATATATATATATAATTCAAACGGATCTTGGTTTCGGGTTCTAGTGGCCCAAATTCGCACTCATTGGAAAAAGTTGTCCCACTATCGATACCTGTCTCTTACAATTTTGAATATCTTGTTGGTTGTTAAGGTTAGAGTATATTTTAATTAGGTATCAGAGAATCAACACAAGAACATTATTTTTATTTTATTAGTCGCGTTACCCTTTCATAAATGTAATTAAATGCAAAGTTCCTGAAGCTAATCTATTTGTAGACTTTTACAAAGGCTGCTAATATAACGAAGACTTAACGCAAACTCTCAAATATACAACTTTGATAAAGCATTGGGTTTAAATCCAGCGTTGGAATTCTCCAAATGAACTTCCATAGAAAAACTTGTTAAACTGTAAATCTCTAGAATTGTATTAAGTGTTAACAAGTGATATTGATTGCAGTTTTTGCAGTAACTAGAGGACTATTTAATGCAAGGAGCTAAAAGATAAATCGCTCGACGGAATTGTTATTTCAAGCAGTTTGTTTTCCGTTTTAGTGAATTTTTATTAAAAAAATCCACTAATAGAGAGGTAACGATGGTGAGACTTTCGGAAATTTTCAGCTATAGCACACATATTTTTTTCCAAAAAAATATACAAAAATATTTTTAAATACGCTATATTTGTGAAAGTAGTAAAGTAACTGGAAGGAGACTTTACGTGTAGCTAGGAATGAAGCGACTGAACCTCTGTTGTGAATCTTAAGTAATTTGGCTCACAAAATTTTGAGTTTTTCCCAAATTAAAAATAAAGGCTTAAAGACATGAATTGAAACAACTTAAGTGATTAAAATATGACGCCAGACAAAGACAGAGTAGTCACCTGCCATGCGTAGATTGATAAATATACCACAGGCATACATCACAATGCAACGAAAACGTTAGTATCCGAACTGGGGCCATCCCACTCTAATGACCGCCTTCAGGTATATTAAGATGCACGGATTTGTACGGGGAAAACAAGGAAGTTTTATATCATCTACTTGAAGTAAAAATCAGATGAGATAGTGTGTTTCGTTTATTTATTATGCTTTGATAATTGTTTTCAGGTTAAGTAAATGATTTTATATTGCTTTTATAATTGTAAACTAAAGAATAAGAATATGTTTTGTTTATTTATTATGGTCTGATAGTTGTCTTTTGAGGTTAAGTAGTAAACGATTGTCACTGAAATAGATACAATAACTTGTATACTACATACAGACTTGGAGACTACTTCTCTGGCTTCACTGTTGGGTTTTGCTTCTGTAGGTGAAGGGCGTAGTCAGCGCGTAAGCTAACTGGAGCAAGAGGTCCTTATGAATTATAGATGTTCTCGGATGCTCCTGAACGTTTCGGTGACTAGTTTCGCTGCCAGGCAGTAGTATAGACCAGTTACGCCAAGTAAGGGCAGCAACAATCAATGAATTATGCATTTAAAATAGGAAACTCGAGAATATTAACCTGTGTTGTTTATTTATCACGGTTTTACAGTTCTCTTTTGAGGTTAAATGGTGAATAATTGGATGGAAATCAAATAATAAGAATATTGGCGTTAATATTTGTTGATTAATTGTTCGGGTAGTTAAGTTATTTGAATAATGTATTGATTTCTCGGGTATAAATTAAATTTCCGTCTGATAAGCTTTTCTAACTTCAATGAAATTTGTAACACAAGTTTCTTTTAAGAAACTTACAGTACCTAGATTCAGCAAATATTATTTTTCTAGCGCCATAGAAAATTCAGTTTTGGGAATTCAAAGTTTCTTTCTTTAAAGGAGCTAGAACATAAGACTTGAATATTTTTATGATAATAGTAAAAGGGAAGTTCTTAAAATGAGCTTGTATTAGGATCTCTAAAACAGACCTTTGACGTCTTTTTAAATTAAAATTATTACTCTTAGTAATATTCCGTACTAAGAGTGGAAAATTCTTATTGAAAAATCACTACTATAACGCACCTGCTGCGTCACGAAATTTTTTGTTTAACTTAATTTACAGTATTTTCTAAACATGGCTAACCAAAGATTGTCGTTTGTAGGCCATTTATATACAAAATCCTAATTAGAATAGGTGGACATATAGAAGTAGCTCTCTTTGAAAGTGGTACATCTTTACTAGTTAATTTTCTTTAAAAAAAAAACCACTAATGAGGAGATCCCGACTTTTGAACTTTGAAAAAATTCCTTCAAAGGATTGCTAATTAGGCGCCCTAGAACTCATATCCGGAGTTAGTTTCAATATATATATATATATATATATATATATATATATATATATATATATATATATATATATATATATATATATATATATATATATATATACAGCGTGTCCACGGATTGAGTGTGGGTAGGTATAAGTGAAAAATTTCGAATTAGATTATGATATTCTACGAATCGCTCCTGCTTTGTCTTAAACTGATATGTTGATAAAATGAACAGAATCAATTCATATACAGGGTGGTTTATAACTGATGTAATAAAATGTATTAAGAGAAACTACCTTCGTTTATGAAGATACCGCAAAAAGTTATTAACAAAAATTGTTAAGAATTAAAATTTATGACAGGCTCTCAATTTTCAAACAGATGAGCCTACAGTGATTTTTTTAGCTGCGACTTTATTTAAATGACGTTCGACTGCTTCTGTGATTAGGTGTACTTTAAAAAATACTTGAAAGTGTATTAAAAAAGTCTTTGCCATAATTAAACTTGGGGTAGGTTTGCTTTTATCTCAACCAATAAAAAAAGGTAAAGTCAACGCACAATTGGACATTCGAAGCAATAATTGGCGAGTTGCATGGCTACTTGAGCTCTGCCTTGTTGTTCATTTCATGGGACACTACTTATTTGGAAAATTGAAACGTCAATTTTATTTGTCACGAACGGCAAGCTTCTGTATTTAAAAATGTTAACAACAGAACAAAAAGTGTTAATTGTGCAGTGCTATGGTTTGGGTGAAGAACATTCTTATCAGGGAGTAATAAGGAAATTCCTTAAACGCTGGCCAAATTATTCGGTTTCCGTTACTGGTGCAAAAAAGTTGTTACAAAATGTATGCATACTGGGAGTGTTTTAAATGTTAAGAAGATACAATACGACCTAAATGAAGAAGACAATGCTGTAGCTGCATTAGCTATGGATTCTGTTAGGCGTTTCCCGGAAATTATCATTAAGAAGAGGGGCATTAGAAATTGGCAATATTAACAAATCGCATTTGCAACAAATTTATCGTACCAACAAGGTGAAACCTTTCAAAGTAAAACTTATATACACTTTGGAAGAAAATGACGAGTCAAAACGATTAGATTTTTGTTTATGGTACGGCGAGCAATATCTACAAAATCACCATTTTGGCAGAAGTTTTCTTTTTTCGGGCGATTCCAATTTCACCACTAATGGGGTGGTAAATTCCCAAAATGCACGGCATTGGTCTATGGAGAATCCAAATTATAGAGTTAGTTGCAGAAGACAATGCTATAAAAAAGTAAATGTGTGGTGTGTTGTTTCTTACACTGGGATAATTGGGCCATATTTTTTTTTGAGCGGCATAAACCAGTACAGTTATTTGGAAATGCTGGAAAATATTCTTCATGATAATTTGCATAACATGTCACTAGAAGATAGACAAACAGCATACTTTCAGCATGATGGTCACCCAGCACATGCAGCAGGAATCGTTCGAGAATGGTTAGATTGCGAATTTACTGGGCGGTGGATTGGTCGATATGGGCCAAGAAGTCCCCTTAATGGACTTTTATTTATGGGGCTATCCCAAACAGAAAGTCTACGTGGCTCCATTAAACAACGATCTAGATTTGTTGAAACTGAGGTTGAGAGAGGCAATTGACGGTATATCAATTCAACATATTCAAAATGCCTACAAAGGATTTACTAAACGGGCTGAGTTATGTGTATCGGTTGGTGGCAGCACATTTGAATAATTTCTTTATTTTTCGTTGTTCATTTTGATTTTTGTTAGCAATAAGCGTTTTGTATTTTACTAATAAACTATTATTTAACATTGCATGGTTACTTACTTTGCGCACCTGTGTTCAGAAAACAACAGGTAGTAAGCTTCATGTTGAAAGGGAAAAATGTCAATAATTTACTTGCAAATTCAAAGTAGGCTGATCTGTTTGGAAATTGAGAGCCTGTCATACATTTTAATTATACATAATTTTTGTTAATAACTTTTTGCGGTATCTTCATAAACGAAGGTAGTTTACTCTTAATACATTTCATTACATCAGTTATAAACCATCCTGTATATTGATTGATTTTGTTCATTTTATCAACATCTCAGTTTAAGACAAAACAAGAGCGATTTCCAGAATATCATAATCTAATTCGAAATTTTTTTATCACTTATACCTTACCCACACCCAATCCGTGGACACACTGTATATATATATATATATATATATATATATATATATATATATATATATATATATATATATATATATATATATATATATATATATATATATATGCATGTGTATCACACCGATAACTCAAAACATAATGGGCCGATCAAAGTAAGGGCAATCAAATTTGGTACGCCGGCTTATATCGCTATAAGTAAATTACTTAAAAAATTTAGCTCTGTAGGTCGAGAGGCAAAAAAGTTATAGGTATTTAAAGAAAAATAAATTGGAGTTTTCCTCAAAACGTCAAATTCGCGATTTAAAACGTCAAAATTGGCAACTTTTAGGCAAAGAACTTGAATCTAATACGGGCTATGGAAAGAAAATGTGTCAAGGAGAATGTTTTACAAACCCTGAAGTCTTAGTTTCAACCATCATTATCCTTCATTTTACTAAAATGTTTCCAGAGAATTCATTTCAAATAGACCCTTTCTCTGATCTTTGGCAGTAATCTTAGCTAGAGTGTTTATCGTTTAATGGTATATAATTTTTGTCGAATTTTCGTGAAAAATTAATAAAGCTCAATATATCCGTTATTATAAAAGGTAGTAAAAAAATTGTATACCTTAATTGAGCTACATCTCAAAAAAATTTTCTACAATCACAGGCTGACCCATTAGTCGTTGGTGATACAATTTTTTTTTTAGTCGAACACGCATTATGTTATTGCATTTTTGCTTTTTCCATCGAAATATATTGCATAGTTGTAAGAAAAGAAATTCGGGACGCAGCAAGTGCGTTATGGTAGCGAATTTTGATTAAATGCTCCACGTTTGAATAGCTCAATTTGCTATTAATCTATAAGGTTGACCAAGAAACAAGTTTTTTCGGGAACACTTTAAGTTTTCTTTCGGAAATTTTTGTACATTTTCAAACAATAAAGTTATTTTGATGAAACATGGCACATTGTTTTCAATATATACTGGTAACCAAATTTGATGCCTGCTATCTTAAAGAAAACACGTATTTGCTGTTAAAAACATTTGTATGAAAATTCACTGTTATAACGCATTTGCTGCGTCCAGACTTTTTTATATATCTTTAGATTTAGCCAGTGTTCGTCAAACCAACTATGAAGAACTAATCCCATTTATTTTATACAGTTGTCATTGCATGTGTTTGACAAGTGATATAAAATAAATTGTACTCTTCATGCAAAACGATTCTTGCATAAACAACGACAGTATGTTTAGTAATTGTATGGATTCTAATAGATATCCGACCGTAAAAGAATGGCGCCGGTAATATAAAAGATAGAGTATACATGTGCAATACGAGCGATAAGAAGAGTTACATCTAGGATGATAGAACGCACTTTACTAGATTGCACCGTTGCGTGGGATGTATGTTGCTTTCAAATATAATATGCCAGACGGTTTTCAAAAGTATATACAGGGTGATTCATAAGTGGCGACCAAAAATGAAACCCCATGTTCTTTGAATAATTTTAGAGAGGGTATGTCCTATATAGATTTTTCCTATAATGCTTCATTAAAAAGATACAGGGTGTTGAAGTTGAATTTCAAAAAATAAAATTTCCCAATTTTGTAAAAAGTACCACATATATTTTGCTAAAACTTCGCATGTGTAGGCTGCTATGTAAGGCAAGTATTCTACCATAACAATTGAATCGGCTAATCCAGCAGTCGCGCGCGTACCCACATGTCATTGGTTATCCCTCAAGAAAAAAACGGGTAAGCCAATGATTTTTTTAATTTTCTATTTTTTGAATCTTACATTTATTTGTAAAGAAAATGACTCGCTTGATAATTTTCTGTACGACGCTTATTTTACGAGTAAGCAATAAATTAGGTAAGTGTTTTAGGGCACAGTTCTTGATTTTTAACCAGTCGTTGTTTGGTAGAAAATCGCAATGATACACTTTTATCAGGCTTATAGTAATTTATTTATTACAATAAATGTTCAAAAATGCCTCCATTGGTCTGAATACACGCACGACATCTTTTTAATATAGAAAATTTAATGTCTTGAGGATTCATTGTTGCTTGAATATGACGAAAATCATTATTTATCAGTTATTGTAGCTGATCTGGTGTATTTATTTGTTCACTGTAGACCAGTCGCTTAAAATCACCCCAAAGATAGAAGTCAAGTGGGTTTAAGTCCCTTGATCTTGCAGGCCAATGTATTGGTCCAGTTCTGCCAATCCATCTTTTATTATAATGTTCATGTAGCCATGTAACAACGTTTCGACTATGATGCTCTGGTGCACCATCATGCTAGTACCACATTATACATCTTGTTGCTAGTGGAATGTCATCTATAATGTTTTCTACACGGTTTTCTAGGAGCGCTAAGTACGAAGATCCATTTAAACGTTGTGGCAGGACATCCATGAACAGTGAGCCGATAAAAATACCACACCATAAATTAATGGAAAATCTATGTTGAAATGTGCGAGTCCTTGTTGCATGTGGATTTTCCAATGAGCAGACATGCTCATTATGAGAATTATAAATACCATTTCTTGTAAATGTTGATTCGTCAGACCAGAAGATTAGATTAGGGAACAAGATATTTTGATTGTTCATTTCCAACATCCATTCACAAAAGACTCGTCGATGCACATTATCTCCAGGTAGAAGGCAATGAACATTCTGTCGATGATATGGATGTAAGGCTTCTCGATGTAAAGTTCTCCAAACAAAGCTTTGGGAATATTGTAACTGTGTGGCAATCCTCCGAGTACTTGTAGAAGGTTGATCCATCACTGCATCCACCACTCTCTCTTCGTCTTCAAGTTGATGTTGTCTTCTACCATTAGCTCTAGCGTCAGGACGTTGTCCAATACCGCACTGCCGAAGTCTTGAAAACGATCGAGAAAAAACCCTTGGTGAAGGTTGACGGCGAGTGGGAAACCTACGTTGATATTCCCGACAAGCAGCTAGAGCATTTCCATCAGCATATCCGTAGATAAAAATTATATCTGCATACTCTTCTGAGGTGAGCTCCATTATAAGAAGTAAAAGAGTAGAAAATTTTGGAATTTTATAAAGTTTACCACTTACATCTATTCAAAATAAAAACATCTTAACCTAAACGTCAAGTGACACTTAATGACAACTTTGGCAAACCAGACTACTACTTACTAAAATACAACAAAGATAATCGTCGTACAAAAAATTATCAAGACATTAAATTTTCCATATTAAAAAGATATCGTGCGTGTATTCAGGCAAATGGAAGCATTTTTAGACATTTATTGTAATAAATAAATTACTATAAGCCTGATAAAAGTGTATCATTGCGATTTTCTACCAAACAACGACTGGTTAAAAATCATGAACTGTGCTCTAAAACACTTACCTGATTATTGCTTACTCGTAAAATAAGCGTCGTACAGAAAATTATCAAGAGAGTCATTTTGTTCACGAATGAAAGTAAGATTCAAAAAATGAAAAATAAAAAAATATATCATTGGCTTACCCGTTTTTTTTTTCTTGAGGGATAACCAATGACATGTGGGTACTGCTGGATAAGCCGATTCAATTGTTATGGTAGAATACGCACCTTACATAGCAGCCTACACATGCGACGTTTCAGCAAAATATATGTGCTACTTTTTAAAAAATTGGGAAATTTTACTTTTTGAAATTTAACTTCAACACCATGTATCTTTTTAATGAAGCATTATAGGAAAATTTTTTATAGGACATACCCTCTCTAAATTGTTCAAAAAACATGGGGTTTCATTTTTGGTCACCACTTATGAATCACCTGTATACATGCTTATCATATAGGGTAGACTTTGAACTAGCAAACTCTCGTAAAAAAGGTAACTAATATCGACTTTTGAACTTACAAAAAGCTTATCCAAATAAGTCTCTAAAACACGTATTAGGGATCTATTACAATTGCTATTATACACTGTATTTCAATAGTCTGGAAACAGTTTCGTATTTCAGAAAGCGCTTGATGAAAAAAAAAAAGAATTGTTTACTGCAGGAGGGTGCCCGAAAAATTATTGTATCGGCAGATACTAAGTTCTACGTTTGTTTCTCGACTTAAAGACCCCCTTTCGTTTTCTTTGTATCTAAGCAATCAATATAAATACCTGTTTTGACGTAGAATAAAAAATTCCGGACGCAGCAAGTGCGTTATGGTAGTGAATTTTCATAAAAAGGTTTTTAATAGCACATATGTGTGTGTGTGTGTGTTTTAAGAAAGCGGGCATCATATTTGGTTACCAGTATAACCTATATAATAAAAATAAGGTGCCATGTTTCATCAAAATAACTTTATTGTTTAAAAATCTACAAAAATCTCCGAACGTAAACTTAAAGTGTTCCAGAAAAAATATGTTTCTTGGTCAACCTTATAGGTTAATAGCAAATTGAGCTATTCAAATATGAAGCATTTGATCAAAATTCGCTACCATAACTCACTTGCTGCGTCCAGAATTTCTTTTCTTACAAACATGCATTATATTTCGATGGAAAATGCAAAAATGCAATAACATAAGACGTGTTTAATTAAAAAAAAAGAGAATTTGTATCACCGGCGACTTATAGGCCACCCTGTGATTGTAGAAATATTTTTTTTAAATGTAGACACCCTATAATTAATGTATACAATTTTTTTTCGTATCTTGTATAATAACGGATATATTGAGCTTCGACAAATATTCTATACCATTAAACGATAAACTCTATAGCTAAGGAATGAATTTTCTGGAAACACTTTATTAAAATGAAGGACAATGACGGCTGAAATTAAGACTTCAGGGTTTGTAAAACATTCTTCTTGAGACATTTTTTTTCCATAGTCCGTATTAGATTCAAGTACTTTGCCTAAATGTTGCCAATTTTTGACATTTTATATCGCAACTTTGACGTTTTGGGGAAAACCCCAATTAATTTTTATTTAAATGCCTATAACTTTTTTGTATTTTGACCTACAGAGCTACATTTTGGCAGGTAACTTACATATAATGATATAAACGCGCGTACCAAATTTGGTTGCCCGTACTTTGTTAATTCCGAAGATATAAATTTTTTACAATTTTTTTTGAAAGAAAAACACAAAATTTTCCGGGAAGACATGGGCCGATTTTCCTGGCTAACGAATTCATTCAAGCCATTTGCAAAAGGAAGGTACTCACCAAATGTAATCAAAATCGGCTCATTATTTTTTGAGTTATCGATGTGATATATATATATATATATATATATATATATATATATATATATATATATATATATATATATATATATATATATATATATATATATATATATATATATATATATATATATATATATATATATATATATATATATATATATAAACATATAAAAATTGAAACTGACCCCGGATATGTGTTCTGGGGGGCCTAATTAGCGCTCATTTGAAGAATTTTTTTCAAAATTCAAAAGTCGGGATCTCCTCATTAATGATTTTTTTTAAAAGAAAATTCACTAAAAATCAACATAAATACTTGTTTTTATGTAGAATTCTAGTTGAATTATTTATCCTTTGTTAAAGTTGACATTGTGAGCCAAACACTCGGTTTGATTTTCAAAAAAGATGAGCGGCTGTTATTGGTCTGTTCGCCAGATGTGCTTGTCGGCGTTCTTTAGGTGCTCCAATATTCACATAGTGAAATTTCTAGATAAAAAAGAATGTGTTGCTTCCTTAAATATCTCGGTACCGTTTATTTTAGGCCCATTATACTTAAATTAGATAAAAGCTCATAAAATTGTCAACTAGAAAATTAATGTAGTTCTTCGACCTCGTCCGTTCAATATTGACACAATAGACAAACGATGGGTCGCCGACTAAAATTTTTACTTCGGATTAGTTCGTTACCTAGGTGCGATATAAATACACTGTAGCTGTTGATTTTATTTTAGAATTTTTCATCCTCTGATGATGTTGAGGTTGTCAGCCAAACGATCGTAAGGTATTTGAAATATGTGTTGTGGTGATTTGGGTTCTCCAAGTGTACTTATCGGCAATATTGTCAGGTTTATCAAAAAGCTTGAAATGCGTATACCTTTGCAGCCCCCGTTCTAAGAAAAAAAAATCCTTTATTCGGACGCGGCTTAAGCTGACACACACAATCAAGATCATATATATCTCTGTTATATCATTCTTCGGGTGTCATCTTTGTATCTTATATTAAGGATATGTATGATCTCTATGAAGGTTTTCGCATATGCCTTCGTTACTCGTTAAATAGTTACTGTTTTAGTAAGCCTTAGTCTAGTCATGCAGTAGCTTAATCGAAAAAATTAGGAGCCAGGAGTTTAGCTTTCATTATCTCTGAGTTTATGTATCAAAACTAAGTAGGCTTTAATTACTTGCTTCCTACTTTTGGCCATTTTCTTAGGTTAACAAAATATAAGCACAAATAGAAAGGGTTTGAAATAAATAATTTAATATTAATACCATATATGTGCATAATAAATGTGCAGAAATTCATACGGTTTACTAAAGTCCATTATAAAAGCAAAGCGTTAGTTGAAACCGCATAATAAATGTCAAAAATATTAAAATGTATGTACAAATTGAATTTTTATTAGCAAACAGAAATCAAGATATTTGAAACAAAAGATATCTTTGAAAAATAACTGAAGTGTATACCAAAGCATGTAACGATTGCGTTTCGTTACTACTTTAAATATTCAAAATGAACCCATAAGAGACTTAATTAATAGCCGACAAATCAATATCTGCAGGGCAATTCATGTTTTGATTTCAAAATTTTTCATTGAAAATTCGCTAAGAAATTTTATATCGTAACACCCGTACTGAATTCCCTATAATATACGTCGAAATCCAAATATTGAAAGACGTTGCATTTTTGTTGGGGAAAATGAATATCTCTATTGTCCTGGAATTCTAGGTAAATAACAGAAGCTGACTTAATTATGATAAAATCTAGAAAAACGGTTAGAAAACGGCGGACCAAGTCCATTATTGTTTTAAGGTGTGTATAGAAGACGGCGTGGTTTCGCCACCGATTAGAGGTCTCGTTTTATCTCATTCGAAGAGAGGAAGCTAGAAAGAGCTCGCACACAGCCACTAACAGGTCACGGTAAGAATTTTGCACTGGCAAGAGGAAGAAGTTGAACCTCAACGGACAAAGCGTTAGCTCGAGGGGAGTGTTAGCTAGGCGGTTGACAAGTTAACATCGTTCTAATTAGCGTGGGTCACAATTATCTTAAAATAGGTGATAAAATTACGTTTCGTTGTCAATACTATCTAACAACACTTGTCAGTTATTGTTTAATATCATTTGATCGGTTTTTGAATTTAAATTAACGACGTGTTTGACAGAAAAACGCGAATTAAGCAGTAATCCTTTGTTCACCGACCTGGTGAATCCCTCAAGTTAATCAGACAAAGTTTTCGATTATTACGGAGCTCTGAATCAGTTGGCGTTATAAATTTCACTTGAGCCAATTTACATTTTAATTGCTGTAGAGAGAGATCTTAGTCAAATTAATTCCGAACATCGACTTAAGACGGTTGTTCATTAGATGTTAGGGGCCAAATTGTCTCACCCAGTATTGGAGCAACAAGATCCACCTGCCCAATAAACGTTTATGAAAAGTACCACTTATTCTCACCAAACTTCCCTCTAGTATTGGAATTGGTAAGCCTATGTTAGGCCTTGATGGTTGACTCTGCCTGGAGAGCATCTTTAAAGGTTCAACACGTAACTCCAGGTGTCAGGACTTGATAAGTCGATTCAAGTTTATTTGTATTGAACAACCAAAACCTTTCATGCAGCAGTCTATTATTTGAACCTTTACAATTTGAATTTTAAAAGTAACATGAGCAAATTTGAACTTCAATAGTGTCAGTGAGGTGTCTGTAAGGGCAACTGTAAACTTCCTGTTTATTCTTTAGAATGTTGTCAATATTGTAAAACTAAATACATAGTACTTGAAATTGTAATTAACAGATTTTTGCTTGTAAATTATTTAACCTGTACATTTTTAATATTTTTTATTGACAATCATTAAAGTAGACATTTCACACACATTTTTCTTAAATGGAACCTCACTCAGACGACTGGCCAGTTAATTCATTGAAAAATCAACCGAACTAATTGACGAACGTCAAGCAATTTAGATAATAATTTGTATTTGACTTTGAGCTGTAGAATACTGCATTTGATCCTTAGTATACCTCAAATATGTAATGTTAATATTTTTATAAACTAGAACCATTTTATTTTATTATTTTGTCATATGCTGTATGAAATGATAATTTCTTTTTCTTGAAACTCTTGCTGTTTATTTTATATTTATTTGTGTATGAGTTAATGTTTATTTGAAATTTACCAACCATGTCAATATAATTTTGTTTGCTATCCCAAATTTATTTATATGAATAAATTTAATATTATTGTTAACATTAACATATCTGTTTAATTGAAGAGAAATTCCTTCCTAATATCTCCCCTGTTTGGCAGCAACACAATTAATAAATTCTAATTATCGTTTATCTAGATTCCTTAAATTTTATATAACCAGGCCCTAGCCTAGGGCGCTCACAAATATAAGACTTCAGGCAGAGCAACACAGAAAAGAGCGTTAATGTCAAACCATATCAAGATCTGCCAACCTCCTAAAGTGTTTTTAGTTTTAGTAATAATAATAATCTGATAGATAGATGCTTTTAGGGTAGAGCTAATAGGCAACAGTGGACTCACTATTAAGCAGATTCAAATCCACTTGAGGTCAATCCCAATATACAACGTCTCAAGTATTTTTGTTTAAGGACGGTTACAAGCAGTTCACTTTTTCACACAACAGCGAAAATAACAAAACGTTAAAAACATTCCAGAAATTAAATAAATCAAAGCATGCAGTGCATAATGTCAAGTCTAAGGTTATATTTTCAATAAATTATTACCAGGAAGCGAGCCACATAGACATATTGCGTGTTAACAAACACAAATACTTTCTCTTCGCATCAAGGCGATGGCATTCTGAGTTAATCGTCCTTCTCTAAATCCGAATTGTAACGGTGGTAAGATACCACATTTGTCTAGGTAACCCGTGATACGCCTCTATAGAACTTTCACAAATATTTTTGGTGATTATTGAGATTGGTCTATATTTGCCAGTTTTTTGTGGTCACCACTTTTCCAAATAGGGCGCACCACAGCCATCTTGAATATACGAGGGAAGGCACCAGGCTCAATACACTTTTTTTAAATTTAATTATATTGGCTGCGGCATCTCAGGCTATTAGCACATTCTTTCCCATCATTTAATATTTTATAAATTTTCCAGACAAAGTCAACTTGGCTCGCCCGGGAATCGAACCCGGGACTTCTCGCTTTGCAAGCTGGCTCCTAGCCACCTGCGCCACGAGGGCGTCCTTAATACACTTATTAAATATAATCGCCATTGGTATCGACACTTCTTCGGCTATCGCTTTAACAGTGTCGGCAGTCTGTCTATCATATCCAGGAGATTAACCTGATTTTTTTGCTTATTTAACACAAATATAAATGAAACTCATCTTAAAACATCTGTTTCATTACAAATTTAGGAAGACACTGTGCTATAATATTTGAAAATACAAATAAAGTAACGATCTGATATCTGTCCACTTGTAATTGTTGGAGAAACATATTGGTACGCCGCTGTCTCTTTAATTACATTCGGTTGCACTATCCTTTAAGTTTCTACCTGGAATTATTTAGCTCTGGATTTCACAATTTTTTCCAACTTGCTGGTAATCTTTATCCTCTAGACGTCTGTATCGCATTAGGTTTACGCAGGAACAATGCCATACAAAGAATACTTATATACCGTTAGGTTGTTTATTGTAAATAGCTTTAGCTGTCTTTGACGTATTCTTTAGATGCACCCAGTGGATTTTCTTCACTAGGAATAATGCTTCTACCTAGTTGACCATTCTGTATTACTGACTTTATGTTAGGTCAACTACGTCAGCTAGCGTTACGCGAAATCTCGATAAAAGCAAGCCTTTCGCAAGGTACAAGTCAGTTATACATTCGATCTCCTCTTCTTAAATTCTTGGGACTCCAAGTTCCCAATTTTCTACTTAAACACCGCTCGCGTGTTTAAGCCAGTTCAGTTCTACACCAGATCTCATCTTCTTCGCTCCTTGGAATCCTGAGTTCCTAATCTTCTACTTAAATATAGCTCGTGTGTTTAAGCCAGTTCAATTCTACAGTGCTGTTCTGCAACGAATCTCATCTTCATTGCTTTTTGGGATTTCTAAGATCCCGGTCTTCTACCTAAACATCGCTAGTGTGATTACGCCACTTCAGTTCAAGCTCCAATCTTCATACAGAAATTCCGTTCGTACAGTATTACAGTGAAAAGTCAGTGTTTTATTCGAAATTAGAAACTTTACGCGCAGTTAAATGCAAGAGCAAGTAGCTAATAAGATTGTGAGATCTCCAGAATAACCCATTAAATCAAGTGTAAAACTGCAAATTGTAAATAAATGTTAAGTTGAAAGTGTTTATAGTAACAATACAACATATATGAATATAAAAAAGTGTATTCTTAAAATCTTCTGGAATCCAGTGCACATAGAGTTATAAATACAGTCCACATACAGTCCACATCTTCAACATATTCTTCTTCCAACGCTAATTAGCAACGCCGACTAATTAGCGAGGGTGGGATCAATCCACCTGCAAAACATTGTAGAAAGAAAACAAGCTCTTTCTTCCCCAGTAATGTATGATTAAAGTGCAAATACATGAGAGCTGAGGTAGGTTACCGATTTCAAAGAGTACACTCTTTATCTTTAAAGATAACTTACCAATCAAATTTTTTACCTAAAATTGCGATAGAGGATTGTATATAGAGTCACGGCAAACAGTTTTATGGAAAAGTTCGTAATTAGCGCCCTCTATAAGGAACCTGTAAAATAAATTCAGCTTGGTTTTTTTTCACAACCAAAAGTCCTTATTCTAGGCTTTTAGACGTAAAAATTTAGAACAATTTGGGCAGTTATAGAGAAAATGACGATTTTCTCTAAAACTGTCCCAATTATAAAATAAATAATATATAAAAAATCAATTTTCACACCTAATATCTTCTAAACAGGCAATCCGGTCAGTTATTTTATATGTAATTTGTGACAAGGGGTATAAAATGAACATAACCTATGTATATGTATTTATAAACTATAAATTATATTCGAGTTAAATGTGATGATCACTTAAGCCTAGATCATTCCCAAACCAAGGTGAAAAATCGTCGACTTAAAGTAGTACACTCTGTTGCAAACTGAAAATGAAGACGGAAACTTTGTTTTTTAGTGATATTTTAGTAATGAGGTATCATGTTTATTAACGACAAACAGACTGCCTTTATTGGAATTCGGTAGTGTCGAGGAATGGAGACAACAGTTTCTATGTTCACGTAGCACTGCATTTGATCCTAGCTTTGACGTCTGGTCTCCTGCACTCCAATATACCTATGTGTGACATGACATGGCTAACAAACCAGCTTCAGTGGTTTCTCCTGCTTTCGAATTATGGTATAGAGAACATAACCACCGCAAATTTCTGCAGGTGAACGTGTCTTTGAATGTTCGCTTCGCAAACCCCTATTCCCTCAATTATATCAAACTTCTCAGGCTCTAAAGTCAAACACGCGCCTTTGCTCTCCCACACTCTCTCTATTGCAAGGGTGAATGATTAGATTCACTTGAATACCTGTCCTTCCAACCAACAATAATTGCCTTTTCTGCCGTCTAATTCCAATTCCCGAACTATTACTACAACTACTTGAAATTCGGGTCAAGGCAGCTGACATACTCTCCTATTAATTCGGTAAAATAAAATCTCAATGCTAAAGCTCGGTCTCGGTTTAAAATACGCCACAGCTAAAGGACGCATGGCTACAATACTGCTCAGTGGCCCGTTTCAGAATAAAACCAAAACCGTTTATAGTTGTAAATTCATATTGCATCTACGTATTCGCTATATATATATTATTTAATATATATATATATATATATATATATATATATATATATATATATATATATATATATATATATATTATTTTGAAAGCACAATTGTTTCTTATAGCCAGTGATTTGCCATGCCTAAATTCAACAAGGAAGTTGAACTTAGGCTAAACAGTTATTCAAAATACGACTGCCTTTCTTTGCCAAAAGTATGATCAAAGTAAATAAAACCAAAGCTCAGTTTTTTTATGTTTCACGCTTGGTTTAAATTCTCCTTTTCTCGATACTACCGTAGGTTTGTATTCAAAAAATGATAATTTAGGCGCAGCAGTTTGTTATCGGAGCGAATTCCCATATAAATATTTCAAATCATGGACACTAACAAAATAACTAGTATCTGAAATACAAATTTGTCTAAGAAAAAACGTTTGTTTTGAAACACCGGTTTGATTAGGTTGGATAACAGATTTATTTAAGCGACTAACTGTGGAAAATATTGGGTTCGTTTCATTTAAAAAAAATGCTTAGATCAGTTTCTTAGCAGCGATCAAAGCAATTGCCTGGAAAATTTTGCATTTCTTTATAGAAATTTTGTATTTTGGAAAATAACAAAGCTATTTTTTAGTAAAAAAATTAAAATTAAATCAAAGATAGCATCTTCTACAGACACCCGTTTAAAAGGTTTTTTTTTCATGGAAAATCCCAACAAAAAGTCTACGAAAATATACTAAAAAAACAATTTCTATAAAAGTTTATTGAAGGTCGCTGAAAATATTCAAACAATATTTGTAGACAACCTTTTTTACAAAAACTCGCTAAGAAAGTTTTTTATTCTATGAAAGTATGCTAAAGCAATTTACTAAAAAGTGTTAGAATTTGGCTAAAAAATGTTGCCTCGAATAGTTCCTCAAATTTTTTTCACGAAAAGTCACAATTTGTTAAGAAATAGCTGTCTGTTTCTCTCATCCTGGCCCCTCTGATATCTCACAAGACGTCACCAAAATTATCCAAGCTGGCATAGAATTATTTATTCCACGTACACAGAAAACCTCCTCAGCCACTCAAAAGCCCTGGTTTTCTAAATCCAGTGACAAGGCCAGACTTTAAAAGGTCAAAGATCACAAAACGCCTCAACACAATCCCAGTCAAGAAAACCGTAAAGCATTTAACGACGCAAGAAACCGCTATGTGCGCATCCTTTCTGAAGCTAAAAAATCGTTTAATAACCACATCAAAAACAAAGTCCCCTTAAGCTGCAACGGCAGCAAACCCTTCTGGACTCTTGCTAAATCTATTGGGAATAATTTCTACAAGAGCACGTTCCCACCTCTTGTCTCAGGGGATTAAATCGTTTCTACCGCCCTGGCAAGGCTGAACTTTTTGCCTCGTTGTTTGCCGGCAATTCTACTCTCAACCGAACTCCAAATGTTCAACCACTAACAGTCCCCAATGTTGCGCATAAAATGACGGATATAATTTTCAAAACTAAAAAGGTACGAAATATGCTCTCTTCTCTTAATACCAGGAAAGCCTCTGGCCTTGACGAGATCCCAGCAATTGTTCTCAAAAAATGCGCATCAGAACTTGCTCCTGTCCTGATTCGTCTGTTTCAGATATCTTACAATAGAGGCGTATTCCCTAGTAAATGAGAAACTTCTCGAGTACAACCCGTCCCCAAGAAAGAATCCAAAGCGCTTCCTAGCAACTACGGGCCCATTTCTCTCCTTTTAGTCTTCTCTAAAGTGACGGAAAAGTATATAAACACCGAATTACTAAATTTTCTTGAAAAACACAGTCTAATCCACGACAGGCAGTATGGATTCCGTCAGCGCACATCAACTGCCGACCTCATTTCCTTTGTCACCCATTCCTGGAACAAGTCTGTGGAACTACACAGTGAATCCCAGATTGTTGCTCTAGACATATCCAAAGCATTCGACCAGGTCTGGCACGCAGCGCTGCTTAATAACCTTCCGGCCTACGGCCTACCACCAAAACTATGGACAGCAAATTTCCACTGCAACCGGAGTATTTCTGTTGTCGTGGATGGCCATTCCTCTAAACTGTATCCAATTAATGCAGGAGTTCTCCAAAGTTCAGGCTTAGCCCCTATTTTGTTTCTTCGTCACATCAATGACCTTCTCTCTAGCACATCCAACCCAGTTCACAGTTACGCGGACGACAGCACCCTCCACTTAGATATAAAATAATCTAAGCCTATCTCTTTAACCCAATTAGATGAGGATCGCAGACTCATGGAGGGTTCTGTCTCCGTGGATTTCCAAAAAATATTAGACTGGGGAAGTAGACATCTTGTACAATTCAACTCCACCAAATCTCAGTCTTGCTTTCTTTCTCATGCGAGATACACCAGCCCTAGACACGTTACAATGAACAACCAAGTGATTCAAACCAATGAGTCCTTTTCACTTGTTGGCATTTCTGTGGATCGAAATTTCAATTGGCACCAACATGTCACATCAATTGCAGAAGCGCCTGCTAAGAAATTAGGTTTCCTCTTCCGGGCTCGCAAATACTTTTCACCAGCTAATCTCTATACCGTATATACTTTACAAATAAAGCCAAACCTCGAATACTGCTCCCACATCTGTGGTGCCGCTGCCGCTGCCGCTTCTACACTCGCTATCCTGGACTATATTCAGAAGAGTGCTATACGTCTCATGGGTAACCCTACCCTCACCCAATGGCTGCCATCGCTTTCCCACTGACGTGCCGTTTGTGACCTCTCTCTCTCTCAATTTTAAAGATATCTGCACGGGCACTGCTCAGAGGAGCTTTCTTTAATAGTTTCTCCACCTGCTGCCCCCAACAGACCTACCAGGGGAACAGAGCGAATGCATCTTCTTACTATTCAGGTCACCTGACAAAAAACATCTTGTTATGCCCGCACTTTTATCCCGAGGACTTCCAAGTTGTGGAATTCCTTGCCGGCACATGTTTTAGTGAATTTTCTTAAAAAAAATTTCTTCAAATGAGCGCTAATTAGGCCCCCCGGAAAACATATCCGGGGTCAGGTGCAATTTTTTTATATATATATATATATATATATATATATATATATATATATATATATATATATATATATATATATATATATATATATATATATATATATATATATATATATATATATATATATATATATATATATATATATATATATATATATATATATATATATATATATATATATATGTATCACACCGATAACTCAAAAAATAATGGGCCGATTTTGTTAAATTTGGTGAAAAAATTCCTTTTGTAAATGGCTTGGATGAGTTCGTTAGCCAGGAAAATCTGCCAAGGTTTTCTCGGAAAATTTTGTGTTTTCTTTCGAAAAAAAAATATATCTCCGGAATTAACAAAGTAAGGGCAACAAAATTTGGTGCGCAGGTTTATGGCCTTATGAGTAAGTTACCTATCAAAATTTAGCTATGTAGCTTAAAAGACAAAAAAGTTATAAGGATTGAAAGAAAAATAAATTGGGGTTTTCCTCAAAACGTCAAAGTGGCGATTTAAAATGTCAAAATTGGCAACATTTAGGCAAGTAACTTGCATCTAATACGGGCTATAGAAATAAAATGTCTCAAGAAGGATGTTTTACAAACCCTAAAGTCTTAGTTTCAACCGTCATTGTCCTTCATTCTACTAAAATATTTGCAGAAAATTCATTTCAAATAGACCCTTTCTCTGATGCTTGGCAGTAACCTTAGCTATAGAGTTTATCGTTTAATGGTATATAATTTTTGTCGAATTTTCGTAAAAAATCAATAAAGCTCAATATATCCGTTATTATATAAGATATGAAAAAAATTGTATATATTAATTATAGGGTGTCTTGAGCTACATCTTAAAATAATATTTCTACAATCACAGGATGGCCCATAAGTCGTTGGTGATACAAATTTCTTTTTTTTTTTAATCAAACACGCCTTATGTTATTGCATTTTTGCATTTTCCATCGAAATATAATGCATGTTTGTAAGAAAAGAAATTCTGGACGCAGCAAGTGCGTTATGGTAGCGAATTTTGATCAAATGTTTCATATTTGAACAGCTCAATTTGCTATTAACCTATAAGGTTGACCAAGAAACGTGTTTTTTCGGGAACACTTTAAGTTTACTTTTGGAAATTTTTGTACATTTTCACACAGTAAAGTTATTTTGATGAAACATGCCACATTGTTTTTACTATATAGGTTATACTGGTAACCAAATTTGATGCCTGCTTTCTTAAAAAAAAAAACACACATAGTTGTTATTAAAAACATTTTAATGAAAATTCACTACCATAACGCACTTGCTGCGTCCAGAATTTTTCCTTCTCCTCCGAATCCCCAAACCTTCAAGTCCAGAATTAACATTGCCTCTTTGCTCCTTGTCGACACCCATGGTACGATAGTATTTAGGCTGTAAGCCCGCGTGGTGTGTTGTTGATATATATATATATATATATATATATATATATATATATATATATATATATATATATATATATATATATATATATATATATATATAGGATATATATATATATATATATATATATATATATATATATATATATATATATATATATATATATATAAGAAAACTGTCCTACTGATTTTCCGGGTTTATGTATTTTCGGGAAACAATACTTTTTAGGAACTAGAGGATACTTGTAACTTTCTTCCTAAATCTTTTGTAATAAGGCTATGACATCTCTTTAAATTGTTTTCAACTTCGAAAGTAATTTTTAGGACAGGGTTTCTATTTTTTTTTTTTATACGGTCCTGATTCTATTGCGTTATGTACTCTATCTTTATAATCGCTCTTGTCTAAAATCACAACCTTGTTACCCTAATATAACTAACAGAAAAACGTTCGTTCTCTCGCAGTCACTTAACTATATTTATTTGATTAACCTTTTTGGTATTAATGGTCTTTCTTTCATTTAAAATTTTAGTTAATTTATCTTTAGATGTTTGTTTAATAAAGTTTTTTCCAGACTCCAGTAATTGTTTAATAGCTGTTTCAATACCGGCAATGACATCTAATATATCCTCCGTTTGTGATTGGAAACCGAATTTTAGCTCTTTATTTAAAAGGTCGATCTCATTTTGGTTAAACGTCTGCGAAGAAAGGTTTAATACGAGGTCAACTTTCTTCGGAGATGGTTTTTCATTTTTAATTTGATATTTTACAAGCTGTTTCAATTTATCGTTATGTATATTGATCTTTTTTACTAACTTCGCGTTTATGACTACAAACATGTTCCTCTGAAAATTGCACCATACCTTCCTAGAGGACGATGTTCGCAAGTGCTTGACAACTAAGATAAATATACTAGTTCTTGTCTTTATTCACTTAGTTTAATCATCCCTCTGATGACGTAACTTCGTTAGCGAAACCATCGTCAGGTCTAAAACTGTATTGTGGTGAATTGGGAATGTAGGTAACTAATACAGGCAATAGAGAATTTGTTTCTGCATTAAACTAACCAAATTTGCTTCGCCCGTTAATATCGTAATAGGTAAATCACCTACCAAAACTTAGTTGTGTAGGTTAAAAGATAAAAAAGTTATAGGCATTTAAAGAAAAATAAATTGGGGTTTTCCCCAAAACGTCAAAGTCGCTATTTAAAACGTCAAAATTGGCAACATTCAGGCAAAGAACCTGAAACTAATCTAAGCTATAGAAAGAAAATGTCTTAACAAGAATGTTTTACAAAGCCTGAAGTCTTAGCTTCAACCGTCATTGTCCTTTATTTTACTAAAATGTTTCCAGTAAAATTTGTCGATTGAAAAGTGCAATATTTAACGCGTTATAACTTTGAAAATATTGATTTTAGAAAAAAAACTTTTCAGTAAAAATTGTAGGAAATTTGTCTATTAAAAAGTTAAGTTATAAGCATTTTATTTCTTAAATAATTATTAACCAAGATATAGGTAAAAAAGTCAATAAATGCTAATAGTCGTATAAGCTGTAAACGGTGAGTGATACAAAAGAAAGATGAGAAATGCATTTGTCTACAATAAAGGTCATTACCATTTTTGGCCTAAACTGCACGGTTACGGCGATATAGGACGAAACGGTTTTTATCAAAATGGCGGCACTTCTGCCCTCCTAATTTGTAAGGATTTTTTGTTTTTTCATTCAGTACGTCATTCTGAACGTATCTATCAAAAAAAAACTCCTGTAGTTTAGTGCATTATGGACAAGAGTAATGGGCTCCTCTATTGCCTGTACTATAACTGTTTTGTCAGCTGTTGTTTGGAGTTCGATGATACAAACAACTAAAACGTAAATCAACTTTTCAAGCACAACTGTTAGGAAAATTCTAAAATATACAAAATACTTTCTAAACTGTTTCATTATTTGTGGCATGTAAACTGCTTTTGTAACAATGTTTTCATTGGAAAGATAGAAAACGTTTCTTTTTCATATAAAATTTAGGTGTAAGGTCGTTGGTAAATTTCCCTAGGTAGTGTACTGCCAGTGCAGTAGGTCTCGGCTTAAGGGATTTGACGCGCGAGCAACTGCCGTCTCTGGACGTCAGCGTGAATGTGGGTAAGGAATACTAAAGGTTTTCTGTGTAAGTCTCACATCTATTATTGTAGAAACGGCTCCCTGTCATTGATGGATCCACTTTCTAAGTATTCACCACTGATAAACTCAAAGAAATCACCTTTCAAAAATGATTGAATTTTTTATTCAAAACCTATACCGGTCTTGTATAACAAGCAGGTTTAAAATATTGTTGATACTTGAATATAACACTCAACGCAAGACCAAATCCTTGGCGATATATCACCACAGTACAAAGGCGATGCCGCCTTTTCATATCAAACAATGAACCATTGTCTCTAGCAGCCATTTTACTTCCAAATCGTCACAACCTGTGGAAGTATCGCATCGGCGACAAAAATTTCAAAAAATGTTTTTGCTTAAACGTCGTAAAAAGTATCAAAACGTGGTTTGGGAACGAATTTTTTTTTGTCGGTCTGTCGTTTGATCTGTCGGTCTGTTGGTCTGACGGTCTGTCGGTCTGCCAGTCTGATGGTCTGTCGGCCTGTATGCCTGTCTCTTTGTAGCCACGATAACTTTAGAACGAATTGAGATATCGTCTTTAAATTTGGTATACGGTTACCACTCGATAAACGAACGGTTGGGATTGTTTTTGGGTAAAATAGCTTTAAAAGGTAGGGGATGAATGGGGGTGGTTTGGTGAACATTTACATTTTTTTCGTTAAAGCTCGAGTAATATAACGGTTTAGGGTTTAATTATTAGAAAAATTATAATTTCATCAAACATCTGGTATTCTGTGCTGCAGCTAATTAGGGGTTGAGTGTGCGGGGTGCAATATTGTTGACAAAAATTCAATTTTTTTTAAACGGCGAAAAATGTCTCAAAACATATAGAAAACTTGATTCTGGAACTAAAATTTTTTTGTCTGTCGGTCTGTTGTCATGTACGTCTGTCTGTTAATAGGCGCAATAACTTTCGAACGAATTGATATATCATCTTCAAATTTGGTACCCAGGTAGCACCCAACAAAGAAACGCTTCAAATTGTTTTAAGGTAAGATTGCTTTAGAGGACAGGTGATGTATAAGGGGTGATTTGATAAAAAAATTTTCAATAAAACTCGAGTAATATAACGTTTCTATAGCTTATGGGTACAGGAATACCAATATTTTCTCTGTGGTCAAATCATCGGCCCTAAATTCATTCCATCAGAATGTCTCTATGAAGAGAATAAATTATCACAGCTATGTGTAAGTTATGATTCAATTTGCAGCACTATTATTAATTCCACATCGTCACAACGTGTGGACGTATCGCATTGGCGACAAAATTTGTAACGATTACGTTTCGTTACTGCTTTGGTTATTTAAAATAAACCCGCAAGAGACTTATTTCAGAGCCGACAATCCAACATCTGTAAGGCAATTCATGTTTTGATTTCAAAAGTATTTTTATGAAAAGTCGCTAAATCTTCAAGCACCGTAAACCCCTTTACTGCATTTCTAATTTGTACGTTAAAATTCATTATATGTTTGCCATGGAACACTACCGCGCATTATTACTCAACAAATAATTCCAGGAATGAAATAAGCATTTAAAACATACGTTAGGAATATTCGAGAACAAAATATTGTTTATCTGTAATTTTCCAGTGATGTCACCCAAGAAAGACTGTTGGAAGCGTTGCAGAAAACTGCAGGCAAAGCCACCGATTGTAAGTCTCGTTTTATCTCATTCGAAGAATGGAGTAAGTACACTTGGAGAACACCCAAATCACCACGACACATATTTCAGAGACCTTACGATCGTTTCGTTGACAAAGTCAACATCTTCAGAGAAAGAAAAATTCTAACATAAAAAACTAAATCCCGTCTATTTATATCGCGTCAAGATAAACGAACTAGTCCGAAGTAAAGTTGTCGTCCAAGAACGATCGTTTGTTTATTGCGCAGTGAAACAGGTCGGAGAACTGCTTTAATCTTTTGGTCGACAAATTTATGACCCTTATCTAATATAGGTATTAAAAGGACCAGAGTTCTTTAAAGAAACGGCACGTTTCTTTTCGATCTAGAAATTTACTATGTGTATATTGGTTCATGCCGATAAAGACATCTGGTGAGATAAATAACATAAACTCAACTCATCTCTTTTAAAAATAGAAAACTAAAAAAAAATGTCTGTCTCACCGTGTTCACTTTAACAAAGGAAAAATAGTTCAACTAAAATACCACATAAAAACTATATTTATATTGATTTTAATTCTACGTGAAAATATTTATATTGACTACATATATACAAAAAACTGAACCGGTATTTAAATCAAGACAAACATAGTGATTAGTATATGTATAAACCGGTCGAGTTATTGACACTATATTTATATTGATATTAATTCTACGTGAAAATATTTATATTGACTACATATATACAAAAAACCCGAACCGGTATTTAAATCAAGACTAACATAGTGATTAGTATATGTATAAACCGGCCGAGTTATTGACAATAAATTATTATTCTACCAGCCAAATTAGGAATATTTAAGCGGTCAAATGCAAAGAGAAAACAACGAGCTAGAAATTACAGGTTGCCGCACGATTTAATGAAGTTTTGTTCTTAATAGACCTTAATATAAAAATACTTTCTAATGAATGAAGCATAGTTTGATGTCTGACATTTTTGACAAGTTTCAAATACTTTTTTTCACATAGCGAAGAATGGAGGTTAGAAAAAGCTCGCGCACAGCCACCAACCGTCACAGTAAGAATTTTTGCGTCCAGCGACCTAGCAGTTGCCGAACCCGACACATTAGCAAGGACTCTCTGCTGAGCCTTCATAGAGTGAACACCCGTCAGTTTTCGGTGGCTATTAAATTATCTTAAAACGAGGTTGTAATGTTCTTTCTGTTATCTGTACTATTAGTAATTATTGTCAGTGATCGTTCGGAGTAATTTAAGTGATTTTTGAATTTAATTAAACATCGTATTCAGCATAAAAACGCGAGCTGACTCGTGGCTCTTTGTTCCGAGCTGTTGTCTTCTTGCCGTAATTAGTGTTTAGTGAGCGGAGGATAATTATAGGGATAAACTCGTCGAACTAGGCACATATATATACATAGGTAACGGGATAATGTAAACTATATTAAGTTACAAAACTTAACAGTAATATTATTAACTAACAAAGAATGAACTTACGTAGACTGTTACATCGTGGATCTTAATTGAACAGTATTTATGTTTACATGATTAATTTATAAGTATCGCAGCGTTATATCTGAAGCAATCTAATATTATCCGTCTACATTGTAAAAACGTATTTAATTAACTGATTCTTGTTTACTAAAATTGATCTCATTTATATTTACAAAACAATAACACTTATTTGATTCTTCATTAGTTTTACGACCTTATGAATTGCTGACTGCAACATTCCTGTATTTCTTGTAAGTTTACTTGTTTATTGTTTACCTACTGAATGTGATATTTTCAATGTCAATCGATGCAATGCTGACCTCTAATTAATTGCAATATTTACATTCCTTGCTTAAATAATTAAAAATGAACTACTTTTAATTATTATTTTAGTGTTTCTAACACTTATGTTTCTAGGGCTATTACGGCCGTTATGAGACATTATCTGTTCTCTAAACAATTAGCAAGACTTCCTGGTTATGATGGAACCTCATGTCAATTGGTAGTGAATTTTACTTAAGCAAGTTCACGTTTTAATTGCGATTCGCAAAGTTTCCATCAAGCGAATTAAGAACATCGACATAGGTGTCAAATGGTCTTGTAGTATTGGTGCAGTAACATCAACCGGCCCAATAATCTCTGATGAGAAGTCCCAGTCGTTTTTTCTCCAGTTTTTCCGCTCTTATTGGAGTCTGGAATCTGTGTCAGGCACTCATGATCGATCCCACCTGGAAAGCATCTTCACAGGGTCATCAGGTAACCTAATACCGAAAGACTGGTGAGTCCAAACAAATATTTTCTCTGAATCAGCAGAATTTTCATGCCGAAATTTAACATCTGAAGTTTTAATAACCTGAAGTTTCAAAATCACGTAATCAAGTTTGAGCTTAAATAATGTCAGAGAGGTTCTGTCAGCACAACTATATATCTCCTGTTTAATTTTGTCAATTTTGTAAATTTAAGTACATAGTTTTTATTTTGTAATTAGCAAGTTTTGTCTGTAAAATATCTAACCTATACATTCTCTTTAATCTCTCTTAGTTTTCATATTTAATATAGAAATTTCACTAGGGAAATACTAATAGATTTTCTTTCTTTGGAGCCTCACTCAAGAACTGGCCAGTTAATTCACTAGAAAACCTAGTAATTGATTGACAAACGTCAAGTAACTTACCTAATCATTTGTGTTTGTTTTTGAGCAATACCCTAAGTAATTAACAGTAACATTTTTGTAATATGCAACTATTTATATTTTATTGTTTTGGCACATGTATGTAAATTAATAATTTCTTGCTCTTGGGATTCTCGTTATTTATCTGATTGTTATTTTCGTGCAATTAATGTTTATCTGAGATTTACCATCCATTTTTATTTCATTTTGTTTGCTATTCCAAATTTAATCTATACGAATAAACTAACATATTTTGTTATATTAAAATATCTGTTTAATTGAAGAGAAACTCCTCCCCAACTTCTTCTTTCTTTTGGCATCAGCGCTAAGAATTATTCCTACTAACTATTATCTAGATATCTAAATTTCTATGTAACCTAGCACTAGTCTGGAGAGCCCACAAATATAGGACCTGGGCAGTGCCAAGCAAACAAAGGAAGATAACGTGAGTATCAAACTATATCCAGATCTGCCAGCCTCCTAAAAAGTGCTGCTAATCTTAAAAAAATTTAAAATCTGATATATAGCTACTTTAGGGTAGGGTGTTATAGGCAATTGTGATCTCACCATTGAGCAGATCTATGTCCACCTGAGGTCAATCACAAATACCACGGTTCTTGTACCTTAAGCTTTTTCTTTGAAGAAGGCAACAAATTTCAAATAATTTTTCCATTTAGGAAGTTTATGGGTACAGGAATATGAATATTTCCTTTGTGGTCAACTCGTGGACCCCAAAATTCATTCCATGAGAATATCTTTCCGAAGAGGATAAATTGTCACAGCATGTGGAAGTTGCGATTCAATTTGCAGCACTATTTATTCAATTTTAGCTGTCACACTTCATCAATTAGGCCAGGTTTTTTATATTTTTTTCCCAGATCTACCTGTTTCATTTTTCTCAAATAAGTTCCCTTCAAATAATGTTGTTACAAAGCTATTAGGTCGAAAAATATGTGCGCCCTTATTTCCTTGATGTGGTGCTCATTAAAATCGCAGCTTTTTGACCCATATATTGACGTATGAGGTGACTAACCTCTTCCGCAGGTCCAAGTTAAATGTTCATCTCATCAGAGAGATAAGTAGTTTGCCTGTGGAACGATTACTATTACATCGTCATCCTCCTTCTCAATTATTTGCTACATTTACCACCAGCCATATGAATACTCTCAGGGTACGTACACATTTCCACAAAGTTTTTGGACGCATAGCTTGCCTTAAATCTTATGTTAACAATTCTACCTGCACTTATCTTTATAACCGTTGTTTTAGTCGTACTGATTTTCAATTCTCTTGAAGACTACGTACAAAACACTGAGTATCTTTCGTACCTATTCTTTCGTTTTCCCTCTAAATTCCATGAGTTCCTCTTACAGTGAAACCGTTATAAATTTATCATATCTCTGCTCTCTTTCACTAATCAGGAGATCGCGACTTTTGAATTTTGGATATATATATATATATATATATATATATATATATATATATATATATATATATATATATATATATATACATGTCCAGAATTTAATAAAACTTGATGCTTCTGTTTTGGAGCCATTTTTAAGAGCTAAAGAAAATACTTGACTTGAACTCTAAGGCCTCAATCTGCCTACTCCTTAGAGCGGTGAACAAAGGTGGGTTACGTTGTCGTAGCTCGATTACGGGGCCTCAATCTGCCAACTCCCCAAATCTGACCGGAGATCGTCTCAAAGGTCTCAGTGTGTTCAACCCTAAGCCTAAGAGAGATTTGGCAGTTCGTTGCAAGTTTTGTATTGTATGCGTCGTTTTGTCTACCTGCTTCGTTATCAGTGAAAGTGGTCGGGTCACGGTCACTGGTTTTAGTCACTTTACTTAAAGGATTAAGAGGATTAAGAAAATTAAGATGATTAAGAGGATTCGCACCACCATCCCCTACCTCAAGTGTGTCTCGGTATAAGATAGATCTATATATAAGATCATCAAATATTTTTAACTTAAAATTTGTGCAAATTCCTTCAATTTTGCAATGAGTACAGGAAGTTTTTGACCACTGACAAAATATGATCCGTCCATCATCGTTACCTCCAGACGCTGGTATCTATCAAGGTACGCTAACATTCTGCACCTTATAATTTTCTCAAGTACCTTTGATAAATTTGAAATAAAGTGAATAGGACGATAGTTATTAAGGTCTACAGGGCTACCCTTTTGTGTACTGGTTTGACCACAGATACTTTGAAAGCGTGTGGGAACACAGCACATACTGTAAAATTAATATCAACCGAGGTTGTGGCATTGTATTTGAGCAAGTTTTATATCTGCACATTCTGCACTTCGAAGGGGGCGTAATGCCGTCGGTCCTGCGTCCATGCGATGTTGGGTACGTCAAAGATCCCTACCTTTAGCTGTAGTCGCGAAAATAAATCGACGTTAAAGAAACAAAAACACACACTGTTTATGTGTATTTTGTAAAGGTCAAAAATTTCGTACTCAAAACGTCTTTTGTGTTAACCGAAAAGTTAACTAGCGATTGAAACGAACTGTTGGTCTAGTTGAACCCACATCTGAATTTATTATAACAGCCATCGAACTCTGATGTGTGAGAAAGTTTAATAGATTATATTTAAATTAAACTTGAAAATTAGTTCGTACTTGGGCTCGTTAATTTTCCTGGGTTATGGGTGTTTATCCAGGTCTCAGTAGAAACTAAATTAGGAAACTGCCGGAAAGAGCACATCAGCAAAACTTTGTTTTCGATTTATAACATTTGAGTGCCCATTTTATTGCAACGTTACAACCATCCACGTAGAAATTTAACTGGAAATAGATAGAAGAACTAACTAATAGCAGCAGTATCTGATTAAAGGGCAAAAAGGTCGGACTCTTTATCTGTCATGAAAGTAATCGTAAAATCGGTCATTATTAATTTTATAGCTGTAAACAGGAAAGGAAATTACGTGTTATACGATCTCGTAAACTGGTTGCGAATTAGAACTCTTTTATCTTTCCAAAGTTTCACAACTCTAATAATTCTTCCTGATTATCTGATCCCTGGACCAATAGTCTGCACAAAACAACAACATCCAGGAAATGAGGTGTATCATTGTTCGTCTTTGCAGTTCACGAATTAGGTGGGGCATGAAAGTATTCGAAATAACAAGATTATATCGCAATTTTATAATCTCCTCCGTCGTCTGAGAAGAAAACAACTCGGCTAATTCGAAAAGTAGCTCGAACAAATAATCCGGTTATCAACTTTTTCTTAGTCCCTGATTCAAAACTTGAAAGTTTAAAGTGCATCCTTCATCTAATAATTAAAATCAAATGGCATCGTAAATAAGATGAAGAATTATTTGCCGAAAATATGAGAAATATGACATTAAAAGCTAAATCATGTCGTTGAATTTTTTCTTAGAAGCTTTATAGTCACAAAAAAACTAACGGGACGCAGCAAGTGCGTTATGGTAGTGATTTTTTATTAAATGCTTCAAATTTCAATAACTCAATTTTCTATAAACTTAGAAAGTTTAATTTTGGTGTGTAGTGAGAACTTTCCTAAGCCAAGATATTTACCAAATTTCATTAAAATAACTTTGTAACTTTCGGAGAAAAAATTTTTTCGAAAGAAAATTTAAAATTGAATACCTCAATTTTGTATAAACTTATAAAGTTGAATTTTGGTACGTAGTAAGGTCACTTCTAAGGAAATATATCCGTTAAATTTCAATAGAACAGCTTTGTAATTTTTGGAAAAAAAATTTTTTTTTTAAAGAAAACTCAAAATTTTCCCGGAAAACCCCGTCCGATTTTCCTGGCTTACGAACTCGTCCAAGCCATTAATAAAAGAAAGGCATTTGCCGAGTTTCATCGAAATCAGTCAATTATTTTTTGAGTTATCAGACGCATACATATATATATATATATATATATATATATATATATATATATATATATATATATATATATATATATATATATATATATATATATATATATATAATAATTTGCAAAGTCTCACCATCGATACCTCTTTATTAGTGAATTTTTTTAAATAAAAACTCACTAATAACATAGGAAACATTGATTAACAAATTTACAAAGATGACATAAATAAAACTTTGGACGCAGCAAGTGCGTTATGGTCGCGAATTACAATAGAAATGATCCATCTTTTTTACTGAAATTTAATAAATATGGGCCACGAAAAATAACATATGTAATATTTAATAGATTTTTTTAACAGACAATTATTTTAGTGAACTCTAGTGGCTTCAAAAAATTGTTATTAATTTTTTATCACTTTTAGCGAATTTTTTGTAAAATGACAAATTAACTAATGGGGAGATCTGTATATATATATATATATATATATATATATATATATATATATATATATATATATATATATATATATATATATATATATATATATATATATATATCACACCAAAAACTCAAAAAATATTACCCCGATTTTGATGAAATTTGGTACGTACCTTCCTTGTGTAAGTGGCTTGAATAATTTCGTTAGCCAGGAAAGTCGGACCAGTTTTTACGGGAAATTTTTGGTTTTTCTATCGGATAATTTTTGTATCTCCGAAAAAAACAGAGCTGTGATGACAAAATTTACGCACGTTTCTATATCAAGCTTACTTTACATGCCGAAATTCAGAGCTCTAACTTCAAACAAAAGTTATCGGCATTTAAAAAAATTTTAAGTGCCACTGGTGATAAGAGGAAAGCACAAGAACAAAATATTTTGTGTAGTTAACAAAACCAATTGAATATTACATACAATGGTTAAGTTTTATTGACGCAAAAAGGTCAAGCAGTAGCAGAGAAAATGTTGTGAAATTTTATAATTTTCTTCTTAAAACGTCAGTCGCGATTTGAAACGTCAAAATTTGCTATTTTCAGACAACGAATTTGAAACAAATACGGATTATGTAGAAGAAATATCAGAACAAGTGTGTTTTACAAAGCCCTAAGTTTCAGCTTCAACCATCATTTTCCTTCATTTTACTAAAATGTTGACATTCTTTCTGATGCTTTGACAGTAGTTATGGTTTTTAATAGTCTATATTTTAGCAAATTTTCGTAGAAAAAAATTGTTATTGAGAAGAGCGCGACTTATGAATTTTAAAAAGATTTCTTCAAGTGAGCGCGAACTAGAACTCCTAAAACCCATATACGGGTCAGTTTCAGTTTTTGTCTGTTTACACATACACATAGTGATTTCATTTCTGCGGTAAAGCTCAATATATCTGTTATTACACAAGATATGAGAAAAAATTATACGTTAATTGTAGGGTGTCTCTAGATACATCTTATAAATATATTTTGACAATCACAGGTGGTCCAGAAGTGGTGATACACAATTTTAATTTAATATAAAATCCCGTATGTTATTGCATTTTTGTGTTTTCCATCGAATTATAATGCATGTTTGTAGAGAAAAAAATTAATATTGTTTATCGCTTTTCAGTTCTTTCAACTGTTGTGCAACTTTTCACGTTTTTGGCACATATCACAAACACATACCACAAATTTCGATACAGCGTTTTTACCAACAGATAGCTGAGCCACATGGAAATGACGCATTCAGAGAGCGTTTTGTTTGTATTACTCGTCGAAAAAATCGAGCTACCGTATACAGGTACTCTCAAGGAGTTGAAGGCTGAATTTAAAAAGTTTTCGCAAAAATGTTTTTAGTGTTTCCGTAGAAATAATTTTTTGTAACATGAATTTTTGTGAAAAATATAATTTGGTGTAACATTACTCAAGGAAATTTATGCAAGAAAAAGGGTGAATTTTTGTAAAAGAGTTTTTTGCAAATTTTCATAAAACATTTTCTTTTTTAAATTTTGCTCCTAAAGCGGTTTGTGAAAAATAACATCTTGGCAGGTGTGTAAACAGCTTGAAGAGGTTCGCTGTCCAGGAAAATCGAACCAGTTTTTTTCTGAAATTTTTAAAGTTTATTTTCAGAAAATGTTTGTAATTCATGAAACAACAAAGTCATCTTATCAAAATAAGGTACATTGGTAGGTAATACTGCCAACCAAATGTCTTTCTTTTAAAAACAAAACATATTTGCCATTAGAACCTTTTTTACGAAAATTCGCTTCCATAACGCACTTGCTGCGTCCAGACTTTTTTTGTTTCAACTTGGAGATATACATTTTGGTATATAGTTATATATATATATATATATATATATATATATATATATATATATATATATATATATATATATATATATATAATGTTAACCTGCGTACTGGATTGTCATAGATTTGTTATTTTCGGATATACAAATATTTTCCGAAGAAAACTAAAAAATGTCCTGGAAAAACTTGCCTCATTTTTCTGGCAAACGAACCTATCCAAAGCATCCACAAAATCAAGGCACCTGACAAATTTAGTCAAAACCGGTTACTTATTTTTTGAGTTATCGGTGTTACACATACATATTACACACACACACACACACACACACACACACACACACACACAAATATATATATATATATATATATATATATATATATATATATATATATATATATATATATATATATATATATATATATATATATATATATATTGTTAAGTGTAACTATATAAATACATTTATTCCCTTTAATCAGTTCAAAAACGTTCGGTAAAACAAGTTGTTTGATCGTAATTTAAGTAATAGATTGTATTTAGTTCAATAAAAAAGTATATGTAAAAGAAATGAGAAACATATGTTCTAAATGATAGGGATGAAACACTCAAAGGTAAAAATGACAACATAGCGTTTAAAATGTATTATACATTGCTAGGAGTAAGAAATCATAAATATCAAAAACTTCAATTTACCACAATAAATAAACCCAGTCAATTCTAGCTGAGTTCATAATAATTAAAATTACATGTCTCAGGAAGTGGCTTTCTTTTGAATTATATATTTGTAAATCAGCAGCATTATTGGTTCTAGGCTGTAAATGAATGGATTCATTGGTTCATAATAAAAAATGTTCGGGACGCAAGTGCTTTATGGTAGTGAATTTTCATAAGAATAATATATTATAGTGATTCAGCCTTATATATATATATATATATATATATATATATATATATATATATATGTATATATATATATATATATATATATATATATATATATATATATATATATATATATATATATATATATATATTGGAATGTTGCACTACACTGCAATCACTTTTAAATATACACTTTATATGTTTGCTGTACTTTGAGTGATTTCTTATTTGGTTACGTGGACTGCAGTTTCAAACCGTGATGATGAACCGGGACGGTTCGAAACTGAAGTCCACGTAACCAAATAACAAATCACTCAAAGTACAAATAAAGTGCTTATATATATATATATATATATATATATATATATATATATATATATATATATATATATATATATATATATATAGGCTGTGCCATTTAAAATTCCAGATGGTATTATCTTCAGAAGTAAAAAAAAAATATTTTCGGATTTTCGTTAAAAAATCGTTTGAAAATTTTCATGTAAATTTTTTTGGGAGTTCCATCGGAAAGCTTTTTGTGAATAATTATCTCTTGCTAGGTGGGGAGCTACTTTGAACACGTTCGTCTGCTAGAAACATCGGACCAGTTTTCTTAAGTTTCTTTTCGGAAAATGTTTGTACTTTTTCAAACAATGATATTATTTTGATGAAATACGGTACCTTGTTTTCACTATATAGGTTATACCGGTAACCAGATTTGACGCCTGTCTTAATTGAAAAAAAGTCATATTTGCTGCTCAAAATATTTTTATGAAAATTCACTACTATAACGCACTTGCTGCGTCCAGACTTTTTGTGTGCTATGTTAACTTGAATTTGAGACCTGTCTCATTGATTTATTAAATCAAAGAGCAATCTGACACCCGTATCTTATAAATACAGAAAGTATAATAAAAAACCATTCACTTGAGTTAAGTTTCGACGTTTTGCATTTTTTATGTATAATTTTACTACATACAAAGATACCAACTTTATATGGCTATAAAATTATAAAGTCAAGTTACTTACGATGAGATGTAAAATTTTCTCGTCGCGTCTACCCTCTTATACCTGATCAGTGAATAAAATGTTGTCTGGATCGTAGACAATCACTATAACAGCTGAATTTATAGTAAAGTTATGACAATTTAACCGCTTTATTGGTGGCGTCGTTCCTTCGAAGACAATAGTTATCGGAATAGGCCCACGATAACCAGTTTAGAGCTTTAGATAGAGAGAGAGATGCCGGAGAAGAATCCAAATCTGAATGCAAACGAGTATAGAATCGGTTTCTGGGGTTACTGTCGTTGTGTGTGTGTGGTAACAGTGGAATCGCCTCCGAAATAATCGACAAATGTGAATAACTTGGCCTTATCTTCACATGCGGGTCGAATTGTTCATCCATGAATATCTGTACGCCCTGCGTTCCGATTTCGTACGCTGGAATTGTTTAGATAACTGAATACTCTCGTATACTCTATTGTTCTGTCTCTGGAGGAATTTATGTATATCGACTACCAACTCAGACGAAAAAATTTCACACCCCTATTATTAACTCTTGTTTCAGACGTAAGAAGTTATTACGGGCTTTGAAATTCAGGAGTTATGCTCAATATCATGCAATGCAAACAAACTTAACATAGTTAAGTTGTCATTGATGTTAACAAGATTTGTTTCACGACCACAAATGGTTACTTTAGCATCACTGGTATATGTTTATTTGAAAAAAAAACTCTAAATGCCATACTAAATTTTCGAACTTTAAATAATAGATGAGGTTATGATAAAAAAAAATCGTTTTAGTCATTGAGTAGTTAAATCGTACATAGTTGTAACCTTCGCTTGTCAGAAGTTTGTTTAAAAAGTCTAGACGCAGCAAGTGCTTTATCAAAGTGAACTTTCATAAAAATGTTTTTAATAGCAAATATTATCTCTCTAATGCAAGCAGGCATTAATCTGGTTACCAGTATAACCTATATAGTAGAAACAATGTGCCATATTTTATCAAAATAACTTATTGTTTGAAAATATACAACAATTTTCCGAAAATAAACATAAAATTTTTCCGAGAAAACTCGTTTTCCAACCGACGAATCTTAGGTTAATAGCAAATTGAGTTATTGAATTTTGAAGCATTTAATGAAGATTCGCTACCAAAACGCACTTACTGCGTCTAGATCTTTCTTACAAGCGTGCATCATATTCCGATGAAAACTGCAAAAATGCAAAAAAGTAAACGCGGATATGGATTCTAGGGGGCCTAGTTTGTGCTCATTTGAAGAAACCTGTTTAGAATCCAAAAGCCGCTGTCTCCTCAATATACGAATTTTGTCTACAAAAATTATCTAAAAATTATAGACCGCTAACTATAAACTTAACTAAAACTTTACTAAAAATACTGCCAAAGCATCAAAGAAAGTGTCTATTTGAAATGGATTTTCTGTAAATATTTTGTTTAAATGAAGGGCAATGATGGTTGAAGCTTGAGGGTTTGCAGAACGCTTTTTACATAAACCGTATTTCTTTCAGGTTCTTTGCCTCAATGTTGTCAATTTTGACGCTTCAAATCGCACTTTTTTACGTTTTGAGGATTTTTTTTCTTTAACCTCTAATTGCCTCTCAGTTTTTTGTCTTTAAACTTACAGACCTGTATTTTGGTAAATAGTTACTCCTATATATATATATATATATATATATATATATATATATATATATATATATATATATATATATATATATATAATTGAATATGACGCTGAATATGGGTACTAGGGGCCTAGTTCGCGCTCATTTGAAGAAATTTGTTCTAAATTCAAAAGTCGGGATCTCCTCATTAGTGATTTAAAAAAAATCACTAAAACAAGCACTTGTAAAGGCACGGGAAAAGTCCACCACTGTATTAAATATGGAACGGTTTCACTAAGTTAGGGAAAGAACAAACAACCAGATATGCTAGATAAATGGCACCCTAACAATGGGCCTTTATAATACAAAGTTGCCTTCCCACAGTCAGGACAGTCGAGTCAGCAGTAGAATTGGAGGCGCCTGCAAGTATGATAGGCTCAGACTAGCAAGTTGGACGGAATATCACTCGTGAGAATCTACATCAGCAGATGCAAAGTCACCTCCAGAGACAATAGTGCCACGCCTGGAGTGTAGTGTATAAATACGCTGCTCACAAGGATACAACGATTAATTCTTGTTCCGAGTAGTTAGACTCTGCACATCGCGTGCTAGACTTTAGATCACATGTATGTTGATCATTACATTTATCATTAGTTTACATTATTCATTTTTGTATTAATTATTGATTGTTTAAAGTAGTAAATAAATTGCGTAAAACAGTAAAACGTCTTAACCGTAAAGGTAAGTGGAACAGTCGTTAGTATTGGTTAGCAAACCGAAAGCATATCGATTTTTAAGCGTTTCGACGCCTAATAACCAATTAGGGCCAAGTAAAACCAACTTAAAGCAGAAACAGTGGCCAAGCAGAGCCAAATGAGAGCAGAAACCATCGTATTCTGGTAAGTTTACTACTATCTCATTTTTCATTTCCTATATAATTTTATGTATATGTGTTGTATTAAAATGTTATATGTCTGATTTAGAAGAAGAATCACAAAGTTTATCTAACATAGAATATAGATTTAGATCGATCAGTATTAGCGATAATATCGTAACAGTAAATCGTTCCAATTTAATAGTAATAGTAATAGTAGCAACATGACAGACCAATATAAAGAATTTTTCCTTAAGGCTATCCCAGAGTTTGATGGTCAACCATCCAATGTAGGCAACTTTTTGAAATCTTGTGACTTGGTCATGAATCAGTTCTACGTAGCAAACGAGAATTTGTACATTAATCATTTTTTATTAAATTATGTACAGACAAAATTAACAGGAACAGCACGGCTTATCTTGAATACTAAAATAATTAATTCGTGGGCAGATCTGAGAAGTGCCATTGTACAAAACTTAACCGACCAGCGCGATGACAATAGTCTATTAGCAGAAATGCTGCCGCTGAAACAACGTAATGCGGAGGACGCACTGTCGTTCGCTAACAGATGCCGTTATATCGAGCAATTACTTATATCAAATTTAATCGCAAACAAACATAACGAGGTTGTAAGGTTAATTAAAATGGACATTTACCAGAACCAGACCCCTTCCTCGGGGGGTTACGTAATCCAATGGGGATTGTGCTTAGGAGTAGATCACCAGAGAGCATAGAGCAGGCTTTAAAATTTGTATTTGCAGAAGAAAATTTTGATCATAGAGACAAAACGATACATACAAATTTTAATAATAATCAATCAGAAGGAGAAAATCGTACTTTTTTTTTCGAAACAAAATAAGTCGCCTGTTTATAACGTACAATTTCAAAGACCTTTTCAACAAAATTTCAGACCGTTTCAACAAACCAGTAATGCTCAAAATAATCAAACAAACTTCCAACCTCGACAAAATCAACAATTCGTGCCGAGACAAAATTTCTCGAGTCAATTTAGAAGACCAAATTTCAATAGTCAACCGGAACGATCCCATATAAATCATAATGTAAACAGAAGCTATCAAAAACCAGTGGAAGTAGACAGCTCTAATACGATACTGTCACAACAGCCACAAAGGCGCGCAGCTCACGTAAATAACACGGAATTTAGCGATAACAATATAAATGAAGTAAATTACGATTTAAATTATGTAAACTATGAACTAAATCATAAAAATTCGCCAGCAAAAGAATACGATAGTCAACAACAAAATTTTCTCATAGCGAGCACGTCTACAGACAATCGATAGTAAATATTAACCATATAGATATTTCAACAAATAATTTAATTAACAAGGGCAGTGATAGTGGTTATAATCATAAGAAATGAATGAATGATCATAGAATTAATTTAAACGTGAACTTGAATAATGACGCAAGCGACAGGTGACTCATGCATTCGGTTGACCCAGCTGACACGTCAAAATCCAAGACGAGAGTTCGACAGAACAATAATAGTATTATGAATTATATAAATTCTTGGCTTGCCAGCGGTAATAAGACAAGTCCATAAAGTAATAGCACAGATAGCAGGTTAGATGAAGTTCCCACTACAAACGAATATTGTAAGGCGGAGACTGATCATTTTAGTTTATATAATATACATGACGTTCAAACAAAAAGTAAAAATTAATTAAAACCTGGTATTAATTTAATTAAGCAGTCGAATAAACCTAAAGTAGAAAAAGCTAATTTTAATTTTGCAACTAATAAGAAGAGTAGGAGGCAAACAAACCACATAAATGTAAAAATTTCTGATACGACTAATAATTCAGAAACACAAATACCCAAATTTAAAAAAAATGAATACAGCATCAGAGATTAGAAAACAAATTATGTTTTCTCATGAAACTAAGAAGCGACATAGAACCTTAGATGAGATGCACAGATGAAAAACAAATTTTCTCTTCCCAGGATGAGACAGACAATTGAAAATTATATTAGGACCTGCGAATGTTGCAACAAAAAAGAATGCAATATATTTAGACTAAACAAATTAAGTAAACAATCGACTTATATTACCTAAGTAAATTAAAACTTAGAAAATCGGATAAATGACGACAATATATGACCTAAGAGACTGACTAATATGACGAAAAATACACTTATCGTAACAAATAAATAAAATCTACTAATATGTGAACATTAAATAAGAATTATATTCAGGACCGCACTCAACAAGTCTACTATTGAGACAGGACAAAATTATTCTAATAATACCACATTACGTTAATTAAGCCTCAAGCTCCTAACAGCAAGACATAAGGACTAAAGTCACAATCTTGAATGAAAACACAACCAATTTAAAAATAAATAACTAAGCTTATGATTAATATTGTCGAAAAGAAAAATATATATAGGCCTATATAATAAGTCTTATCGTTATTACCTTGTCAAAAGTATAATCAATTAAGCAATGCATTACGTAATGAGAAAACATTTTTGTAAATATAATTCACGGATACACAACTGCGTATTGCAGAGAGGTTTAAAATCGGATTTTTAAATTAAATTACATTACAGCTACCATTTTACAGGAGTTAGTAAAACATAACGGCTGGAAGTACACGTAATAGGATAAACCGCTAAAATATAATAACAATAATAATAATGAAAAAAAAGGTATAAATATTCATATCAAAATTACTAGACAATCTAAACACATCTAAACTTCTTCACAATTCAATTAAGAAAACACTTGTAGCAGTTAACAATACTACCTTAAGACACACTGAAAGATTTTCACAGCACAATTATCGAACGTTATCGATTGTTCAAGACTAAATTGAAAAATAGGAAATCCATCAAATTAAGACCATACTGTATCTGTGATTATAAATCGACAATGTATTCACGAAGCGACTAACAGAAGGCTTAAAGAAAAATATAAAATAAAAATCAAAGACAAGGAATACATTTATGCTTTTAATCCGTTTAAAGACATCTTAATGAATTCACCTGTGCTATAACATCAGACTTTTCCAAAGATTTTAGATTAGCAACAGACGCTTGCAATATAGCGATAGCTTAAGCCAGTCGTACATTGAACACAACATAAGCTAGGTACAGCACGGTAAGAAGGAGTTACTAGCCATAGTATGGGCAACCGATTATTTCAGACTCATATTCAATACCCGGTATACCGATACTCGAGAAAGAATTAGTTAGCAACAAAACTAATCAGACAGTTTCAAAAATACGGACAAATCAAATACATTCTAAATCAGAAAAAAGGACATAATAGAATTACGTAACGACAAACTTAGACGAACCAAAACACTAACCAACAGTTCAAAGGAAGAAAGAACGTCTATAAAAAAAGGAGTCCACGAAATTCCACAAAAAACATAAAAATCAATTTCAAGACACGATTCAATAATTTCATTACTAAAACCTAACAAAGCTATTTTAATAAACCATAAAAAAGAGTTAAGGAGATAATCCACCCACAGTACAATGTTAGGTATTAGCATATGAGATACTCAAAATATGGTACGTACGACAGAAAAATGTGACTACGTAAGCAACAACTTGGAAACGATTCATATAACGTTACGAGACAATGAACGGACTGACACACAGAACAATTCAAATAGCAAGCTTAATTTTTAAATAAATTAGGCCACGTAATATGATTAACATAATTATAAGACCGTTTCAATTAACACTAGTATTAATAACCTATAGATATCAGCAAGAAACAAGATGAGGTAACTTATAAATCATTTAGGAATAAATTCCCAATCAATTAAATAAAAGCTACTAAAAACCCACTAGTAATTAACAATAACCGATTACAACTCTGAATAGCAAAATTTCATGCTAAGTTGAATTTTACTACAGGAAATAAGTATAATACATTTTATAGGATTTTCCAAATAAAGAACACGTTTAAATAAACAACAGAAACATAACATAGTAAACGGACTAGGTTCTATATGTAAATCAAAAGAATTTAAACAAACAATCATCAAATTGAGTCATAACCAAGACACATTAGTAAATAGAATAAAGGAATTAGGTAATACAATCGATAGTCTTAGGAGTAAAGAACTAACTCACTACCATCGCATAAAAATGCTAGAATTAATTACACAGTTAAACCATTTACTGAAGAATATTCAGGAACTCGCATTAACAACAGAAAATGCAATCAATTTTCTAAATTAAGGATATTCCATACTTCAATATCAAAATCCAAATGTATAATAAAGGAAATCAATAAAATACAAAATTATGTAACCAATGCAAAATCAATAACCACCACTACCTTTAATTCTTGATGGGTCACAATTTTATAAGCATTTAAGTTTAGTACTTTTTTTCATAACAGTATGAACAGTAGTTTTCCAAATACCTGTTGCAGAGGAATTTTTTCTTGTTGATAAGGTAGGATCGTTTGCTGTTATTTCTAAAATTTGAATTGCCCTTATAAGTCTGTTTTGACCATTTGAAGTTCTTTTTTACGCTCTATACAATCCGAATTCCAAAAGTGTTTATCCCATGTTTCAATTGGTTTTTTTTTTGTTGGAGGTTCCTTGTTAAACATAATTCTAAATCTTCGTTGAGTTGATGTATAAAACTTAGTTTCAGTATAAAATATTACACACTTAGCTTTTTCACTTAAAGTAAACATTCTTCTTACAATAATTCGCGTATCTGTGTTGTCATCAAACTAATTTGACGTTTGCAAGTGTTGCTGTCTTTAAATTCCAAAGTTGACTTTGCGAAACATTCATTTTTTCGTAGATTTCAGATAAAACGCAGTATTTATTTTAAAGGCTTGTAAAACCATCACTCTGTATAATAACTGTAACAAGTATCTCATTTTTGAAAAGGGGAAAGATTGGGCTTTTAAACTATGAATAAATATACAGGGTGTTCCATTTAAGATTACAAAGTTGCCTTGTCCCTGAAAAGAGGTTTTGTCATTTCCGGTTAAAGCGGAATTTAGTATAAAAAGACAGAAACCCAGAAACAAACTTATAAAAATAATGAGGAGACTGGCGAAAACCGCATTTCTATAGATAAATTATTTTAAAAGTTATATAAGTTTATAAAGGAGCAAAATATAATGCACCCGGTATCTGTAGTTAAAAGTACCGTACTCTAAGTAAACAAAATGTATGCGTTGAATGCCGTGAGAGGGAATTCGCAATATTTTTTCAAAATACACTGTCGTGCCATCACGTCTTGTACCGTCATTTGGGCATAGTGTGCAGTTGGGAATTTTAGGCTGTGATAGCAGGCGCATGTTTGTTCTTTGGACGAAAATAATGTCCAGGTTTAGACGTTTCTCTACTGCCCAGACATGTTCATTATGGAAAGTATTTACACCATCTCGTGTAAAACACCATTCCTCAGACCAGATAATATTTGAAATGAAATCATTATTTTAGACACAAATGAGAAAATGCTAGTCTCTGCTGAGCATCTCCTGGATAAAGAGCTTGAAGAGAACATACAAAATTTTGTTTTAGATGTAGATTACATGATATTCTTCGGGAGTTTGGACAAGGCCTTTTTGGCGCCTTAAAATAAAACAAACTTTATTTTGAAAATTACAATAAGTTTAATTATAATTCAAAACAAAGGAGAAATACACGATGTTTAATGTTGAAACTCTCATAATATATTCTAATATAATATTGTACCTTACCTCTATATATCAACTAGATTATGCTTATCTCACATTATGAAACAAAACTACTTAAACTAATAATTATATTAAATGTAATTAATTAGCGGTTTTCGTATTTCTGCGGTGAACGATTGATTCTATCTTATTGCTACACTAATGCATGATATCAATACAGCATTATACAGAGTACTGTAACTCGGGTGCTGATTCAAGAATTGTCAATGATAGAATTAACTACAGCTTCTTCGCGGTCTACATGAACTTTGTGCGGACAAATAGCTTTTGCTGGAGCAGGGTTACTTACCTTATTCTCGTAATCTTCTGAAACATTCGGCAAAGCTGAATAATACGGTACATGACGACGTGAACATCTTTCTTGATATTCTCGTATTGACTGCTGATAGTTTGTTCGCATTCTGGAGTTATCTCAAGACATATTTTTTTAAGCACCTTAATCTACATGACTTTATTACCTACGCAAATCTTTAATAACTTTTTTACCTTGTAATGGACGTCAGTGGGGCGCAACTTAAACACTAAGAAGTGTTCGGGAAATGCATCAGTGATCACACTTCAAAAGTGTCCATATCTACGAAAGAGACAGACAGAATTTCAAAAATAAAAAAGCAATGTATAGGGGATCAAAAGCTTTTTTCAACGAGCAATCACATGACTCTTTGAACTCCCATTTGAACAAAAATTGAGGGCTGCCCCCCCCTCTGCCCAGGAGGGTGAAGTTTGAGCTATAATTTTTGCGTCAAAAGTCCCCCCCCCCCTACAAGAAAACTTGACGTGTTTAAGGTTTCTTCGACAAAATCTTTTTCTGACAGTTACGGCTGATAGGTGGTTTTAAATGGGATATGCTTTATATCATTAAATTTGGTCCTCATGTACAAAACTGTGAAATCACCTAACTCTTAAATAATAAAAATCAGACATATGATTATATGAAGTTTTTTTTCCTTGAAATTACCCCCATCTTTCAATTGTCGCAATTTGATGATGAGCGGTAGATAAAGATATATATATATATATATATATATATATATATATATATATATATATATATATATATATATATATATATATATATATATATATATATATAAATTATCCTGATAAATCTGCAATCACTGAAAGTAAATATAACTTAACTAACTATGTGTACAACGGCTGATTAGAAAGCAGTTTCTGTAGAAGATACCAGCATCAACAGATAGAGAAGATAAATAATGCAATAGTGACAGATGAGAATCATGAGAAACAAATGAATATTGTATGGTAAGCATAAGTAGGCGGGCCTCAAACGCATACATACAGCATAGAGATAATACAGAACCTATCTGAGCGTGTAAACTGTTAGAGCAGAGGCGAGACTGTAGTTATTATGCAAAACTAGAGAGAAAGCAAGGTAATTCTCAGACAATATTCCATCCTATGAGGTGTAATAACCCCAGGCAGGTTGCGTTAATAACGGCATTACTTGTCTAAGACAGTAGGCTATGTCGCCACTTGAAGCGGTGTGTCTCTCTCCCGCTCTGCAGGAGATTTATCTAGGAACCAAGCAGCAGGATTCTTTAATGCGGGCCGATTACCATATTTCCGCTATAAAGGAACGCATTCTGAAGCGATCGCGGGAAAATTATGCCATTTTCATTCAAGGTGGTTAGTAAAAAACGGACTCGTCAAGCAATTTATCATCGATTTTAAACTGAACACATTCATTATACTGTAGTGCTGGTCCTGATGTGAAGATTGCTCAGCCACCGTGATTGATTTTAATAGAATCATTTAAGGGGAAACTATTTCTTGAGCGATAATCCTATTGTGTGATGAGATCTTCTGGCGACTTGCGATGATAATTGAATTTATTATTCGCTGTAAAAGCTGTAAACTCAAAGCCAAAAATGAATTTTGAACAGATAGCAACAATGAGATTGTAATGAATATTCTTGCTAGGATTTGTGTTATCCATGCATTTTAAAATAAGAGTTACAAAAATTGCAATAAGTACTGAATGTAATCAGACACTGGCTTTGACGTTCTACCTATTAAGCCGTTGCACCGTTTTAATTGCTCTACTAACTATCTAAAGAATCTTAAATGGCTTTTGCATTCTTCTAAAAAATAAATAGCGAATAAGCTGTCACCGTACATTTTTTTATGAAAAGTCGCTATTTTTCATAACAGACATCTGACCCCATACTAAATTATTTCGAAAGAAATATTATTTAACGATCGCTGAAAGATGTAACTGTTGGAGCATTTCATAGAAAGAGGACTGTTGGGAATAAAAATATTCTCATTCTTAGTGGCTTCAATAGCAAACAATCTCCTTAAGTCGAATATTAAGGCAATGGGCTATTTATTTGAAAACATCGAATTCATATGCGCCGTTGAATATTCAAGGGTCACCTTTTTTAGTGAATTTTTATTTAAAAAAATTCACTAATAGAGAGGTATCGATGGTGAGACTTTGCAAAAATTCTTTCAAATGAGCGCGAATTAGAACCCCTAGAACCCATATCCGGGGTCAGTTTGAATGTTTATATGTTTATATATATATATATATATATATATATATATATATATATATATATATATATATATATATATATATATATATGTATCCGTCTGATAACTCAAAAAAAAATTAACCGATTTAGATGAAACTCGGCAAGTGCCTTTCTTTTATTAATGGCTTGGATGAGTTAGTTGGCCAGGAAAATCGGACGGGGTTTTCCGGGAAAATTTAAAATTTTCTTTCAAAAACAATTTTTTTTCCGAAAATTTCGATAAAATTTGGTCTACATATTGCTTTGGGAAATACCTAACTATGTGCCAAAATTCAGCTTTCTAGGGTTACAGAAAATTGAGCTATACAAATTTGAAACATTTATGTTTAAATCATAAGTATGTGGTTGCTGTTGGTTAGTCAATGCTTCATTAATTGTCATTGACTCATGAAATTCATTTTTAAGTTTCAGAGAAATGTCAATAATACTGAATTCAATGATTGTTAATCATTGGAAGCATTTACGATTATATATAACCCTATTGTAATTTATTATCATTTATCACCTCTGCAGTGTAATTATTTTTTTCCTTACAACTCGCAGCGTTTTTAGTCAATTGTTGTTATTAATAGTCAATAGTTTCTTTCCGAATACACACACCTTCCATTGACTTCTGCTTCTGCCGCTGTTACAGTCCTTTTATTTAGAGGTAGAGTTGTAACCACTCACACAGCCAGTGTTTTTTAACCACGTGGCTGGGGGACTGACCGAATTCATTCCCAGTTGCTGTTGATTTACTCATATTCTCTTAATATGTTTGAAGATGTGGTGTCTACTTCATTCCAAGTCACTATTAACCGACTATTTATGAAATCAAATAAGTAAATTAAATCGATTGTCATAAAATATGTAGTGTATTAAGACAAGGGAAAAAGAAATAAAACATATATAACTGTGCACATTTTGATTATATTTTAGGGTGCTTGAGAGAGGTATTGTCACAGCATAATATCTTATTAAAGTTCATTTGTAAATAGGTTTAATTTTTATATGTTTATATATATATATATATATATATATATATATATATATATATATATATATATATGATAACTCAAAAAATAATTAACCGATTTCGATGAAACTTGGCAAGTGCCTGTCTTGTATTAATGGCTTGGATGAGTTCGTTATCCAGAAAAACCAGACGGGGTTTTCCGGAAAAATTTTGAGTTTTCTTTCGAAAAATTTTTTTTTCTCCGAAAGTAACAAAGCTGTTTTAATGAAATTTACTATATATGTTGCCTCAACCTTATTACGTACCAACTTTCTAAGTTTAGAGAAAATTGAGTTATTCAAATTTTAAATTTTCTTCCGAAAAAAAAGTTATTTTAATGAAATTTTGTGAATATCTTGCCTTAGGAAAAACCTTACTACGTATTGAAATTAAACTCTCTAAGTTTATAGCAAATTGAGTTATTTAAATTTGAAGCATTTAATAAAAAATCACTACCATAACGCACTTGCTGCGTCCCTAGTTTTTTATGTACTTGAGACATCGCAGTAAAGGTTTTACCTCTAAAATACAATTTCTACGAAGCAGAAGACGTTGCAACTTTCAAACGGCGCTGGTACTTTTCCGATGAGCAGTGCACATAGTGCGTTTCTCTTTTAAGACCTTAGCCAACCACATTCCAGTATTAACTTCCGTCTAACTTTCAAATGAGAGACAATGAGAGCGAGGTTATAAATACATATGTGAACACTGGCAGCGTCATATTTTTGAACGACCGCAAATAATCGCTGGTCTAGTACACACAGAAGTTTCAAGTACTGCCTATTTAATTCACCACAAGTCTTGTGTTGTTAACTAATGTCTCGAATAAAGTTGTCATCAGTTAAGTTAATTGTTTTGTGTTAAAAAGCTCCTCCGGTGCGAAGGGAAAAAAAGAAACTTTGCTTCTTTCATCATTTCATAAACTGCAGGGCATTTTTCTATTAAATTGCAGGGGTCTACCTCCTGGGGAAATAGCCACTTATAATTCTACCTCCTGGGTATATATACGTTCTTGTGAACATCCAGTTATACGTCTACTCTTGTGACTATCCACTCTTGTGGACAGGAATTCACTAAAAAGTCTGCCTGCCTGTCTACCTCTGAGAATTAACCTCACTTCTAAGCTTACTTATACCAATCTATCAATGGCTGATTAAAGATTATCGAGAAAATAGTTGCCATGTCCATCAGTCAACCTGTGTTTTGCGTTTTTTGTTTTCGGTTGGATAAGTCTCGCCAATCGATTTTTGAAAGAAAAAATTGACGCCAAGCCCAACTTATATCCCTAATGAGAAGAACTAATTAAAGGCAAAGGAGCAAGTGAGTCTTTCTTGACAAAAAATTGAAATTTGTTAACTTCTTCTACATCTAAATATCTACTAGAGAGAAAGTGAACCCAGTCAAAAGGCTTTTATATTTTCACAGTTTCTCCTAGTAAATTTTATTTTTCCTGCTATCGTTTTAAGTGACATTGCTGCAATTTTTACATATAAGAATAAAATCTAATCCAAGCTTATTTTTCTTAAATCATCACTAGTAATTGTGGAAGTCATATCAAAAGTCAAAGTAACATTTTTGCTCACTTGCTAACATTAAGTCCTGCTCGTTTGAAATCAGAGTCCATTTTTTAATAATTATCATAGTATATATATATATATATATATATATATATATATATATATATATATATATATATATATATAATTTTATTAAATCCCTGCAAAACACAGACACAATTTTTACCATAACTCCTACAAAATGTTTTTATTTTGTGGAAAAAAGGCAAACGCTTTTGTATTCATTTTCACCATAATATCTACACGAAAATGGAGTGTATTTAGAGTGCTACTTTATTCTATCTACCTTATTTGTTACCATAACACAATTGCTGTCAGGTTTTTTTATATACATTTCATTCATTCATTGTTCGGCTTCTTTGGCGGCGGTTTACGTTAACCATTCGCACATTTTTAGTGAATTTTCGTAGAAAAAATTCACTAATAAGGAGATCCCGACTTTTGAATTTTGAAAAAATTTTTTGCAAATGAGCGCGAACTAGGACCCTTAGAACCTATATCCGGGGTCAGTTTCAATTTTTATATGTTTATATATATATATATATATATATATATATATATATATATATATATATATATATATATATATATATATATATATATATATATATATATATATATATATATATATATATATATATATATCACATCGATAACTCAAAAAATAATAGGTTGATTTTGACAAAATTTGGCATGTGCATTCCTTTTGTAAATGGCTTGGACAAGTTCGTTAGTCAGGAAAATCGGACGAGGTATTCCGCGAAAATTTTATGTTTTCATTCGAAAAAAAATTTTATCTCCGGAATTAACAAGGTAAGGGCAACCAAATTTGGTACACGGGTTTATGTCATTATAGGTAAGCCACCCACGAAGACTTAAATTTGTGGGTTAAAGGACATTTTTGCAAGTGGCTTGGATAAGTTCGTTAGCCAGGAAAATCGGCCCAGGTTTTTCCGTAAAATATTGTGTTTTCTTTAGAACAATTTTTTGTATCTCCGGAAATAACTAAGTAATGGCAGCTAAATTTGGTTCGAAGGTTTATATAATTATAGGTAAATTACATACCAAAATTTAGCTCTGTAAGTTAAGAGACAAAAAGTTACAGGCATTTAAAGAAAAATAAATTTGGGTTTTCCTCAAAACGTCAAAGTTGCGATTTTAAACGTCAAAATTGGTAATATTTAAGCAATGAACCTGAAACTAATATGAGATATGGAAAGAAAATGTCTCAAGAAGAATGTTTTACAAAGCCTGAACTCTTAGTTCCAATCGTCATTGTCCTTCATTTTACTAAAGTTTTCCCAAAAAATTCACTTCAAACAGACCCTTTCTCTGATGCTTTGGCAGTAGTGTTGGCTATAGAGTTTATCGTTCAATGGTATATCATATTTTTCGAATTTTCGTAAAAAATCATTAAAGCTCAATATATCCGTTATTATCCAAGTTACGAAAAAAAATTGTGTACATTCATTATAGGGTGTCTTGAGCTACATCTTAAAAAATATTTTCACAATTACAGGACGACCCATAAGTCGTTGCTGGTTCAAATTTTTTTTTTTTTTTTAATCGAACACTTGCATTTTCCATCGAAATATAATACACCTTTGTAAGAAAAGAAATTCTGGACGCAGCAAGTGCGTTATGGTAGTGAATTTTCATTAAATGCTTCAAATTTAAATAGCTCAATTTGCTATTAACCTATAAGGTTGACCAGGAAACCAGTTTTTTCGGGAACAATTTAATAATTCAAATTTAAACTTTCGGAAATTTTTGTACATTTTCAAACAATAAAGTTATTTTGATGAAACATTGCACATTGTTTCTACTATATAGATTATACTGGTAACCAAATTTGATGCCTGCTTTCTTAAAAAACATATTTGCTATTAAAAACATTTTTATGAAAATTCACTACCGTAACGCACTTGCTGCGTCCAGACTTTTTTTTATAAGGAAGAGCAACAAATTAAACATAAACAGCTATATATATATATATATATATATATATATATATATATATATATATATATATATATATTCACTTGTATATGTGTGTGTGTGTGCGAGTAGGTGTGTATGAAAGAGCATCTCCAAACCCAGCCCCCCGCGAATATGTCAGGAGTCAGCAGATATTTCCCTGGTACCTGAATCCAATAAAACCAGTGAACACATCCTTTTGGTATGGATGAGAGTTTCACATGGGAGAGATCATCTCACAAGCCGGATGAGTATGCAAATGCGACTTTCAAAGGCAACTTTGGTATTACAGGACGAGCTCATTTGAATTTAGACAACCCGAAACAAATTGTCGTGTCTATTCTTACAGTACCATTTCTGAAGTACATTGTCGCCGAATCCAATTTTTATGCAGCGCAAAATAACGTGGATTTGGGATTATCATTAAGAGAATGTTTAGAATTTATCGGTATCCTTGTAATCATGGGAAATATATGTATGTGGGTAGTTGTGTAGAGAGGGAAACTATACTTATTGATGACCAAATTGCTATACATTATGTTGGTGATCGTGAAATAGTTTCCTGCTGCTAATAAAAATACGTATGGTCTTGTTATCTTATATTTCTAACAATAGAAAGGAAAAGTGGTGAAGATATTTACCAACAAAAAATATACATATGAGTGGATGCTGGTAGGTACATTGACCATCCTTTTTCACAGAAGCATTTTGGAAAATATAATACCGTTTTAAACTTACTTGCTAAATGTATGACAGATATAATGTACAAAAAGTGGGCCCACAGTTTTCCCACTTAAAGGGTTAAGCAAGTACGGCTTTACAGTATTTAATATGTATGTACGTGTAATTGTAACATAATAAATAATTATTGAATTTGAGTTTCACCTTTGTAAATGGCTTAGAAGTGTTACTTGCATAGTTCAACAAAATAATTTTTCTAAATGTGGCGGTGGTTCCGACCGCAGTGTTTCCGTCAACACTACTCTATGTTTCTGCATTAATACTCTTGACAGTTAAACGTTGCGTTACGTTATGCGACAGCCAGCTGTGAAGAACTACGGCATATAAGAGACACCAGGCGATCTCTCTCTCCCCTCGCTACCAACCGCTACAGTGAACACACGTCCTCCACGCTCGGTCAGTTATCTGTTATGTACTCATGTACTGTTGTAATTGTTTTGTAGTTAAATGTATCATATATTTTATTCAGTTAGTGAAATAATAAAGTATATTAGATGTTTACGTATGGATTTAATATCAACAAGTGCAATTAACATCCATATTGGTGACCCCGTGCCGCAAGCCGAAGATGCCGAGCGTGATGTTCCAGCCGGCGTCGCCTAACTTCCACGCACGTGCTCATGCCTGCAGAAAACGAATATCTAAACAGGTCAGTCCTTTCTAATTTAAAAATTATCTGGTTTTTTTCACAGTGGCCGAAGATTCTTCAAGCAGCAATATCATGGCAAGGGTTGCAATAAAATTACCTCCTATATGGAGACGTAACGTGAAAATCTGGCAAATGCAGGTTGACGCCCAGTTCGATATATCGCAGATCAGTTCTGAAAAGACAAAATTCAGTCATGTACTCGCTATACTCGATCCTGATGTCGCAGAGTAAATTTCAGATTTTTTAACCCAACCATTATCATCAACCCCCTATTCAGATCTAATGAAACGTCTTTTATTAGAATTTGAAGAGTCCGAAAGTCGCAAAATAAATAAACTTTTAACAGAATTAGAATTAGGCGACAGAAAACCATCGCAACTTTTACGCGAAATGAAGTTTTTAGCCGGTAGTCAGATTGGAGAGGATTTCCTTAAACTTTTATTTCTACAACGTTTACCAGTCAACGTTCGTTCAATTTTGGCTTTGAGCAACGATTCTCTAGAAAATTTGTCGGTTACAGCAGACAAAATCGTGGAATTTTCCGGAGATAAATACAACGTGGCTGAAATTCAGTCACGCGAGTCCGACAAGCTAGCCAAGTTAGAAGAGCAATTAGAGAAGCTAACAGCATCAGTCAACGAATTGCGAACGCGTTCCCGATCTACCTGCCGAGAAAGACCCAAGCTTTCTCGAAATTCCATAAACACAAATTCCTCAACTTCCATGTGTTGGTATCATGAAGGATTTGGCAACAAGGCCAAACGTTGCATCCAACCTTGCAATTTTAAAGCAAAACATGTGTCGGAAAACTAATAAGGCACTCCCTCCACGCGGAAGGAGACGAGAGCCACCTAACACGCCGCCTTTTTATTTTTGATAGACGCTCCAATATAAAATGTCTAATCGACTCTGGAGCGGATATTTCAGTTATTCCACCCACTCACGACCAACGGAAATTTCAATCGAAACGTACCTTGTATGCTGCAAACGGGACCCCTATCCATACCTATGGCGAACAACTATTAAATTTGGATCTAGGTTTACGCCGCAGGTTCTGCTGGCCCTTCACACTTGCCGATATCAAGCAACCAATTATAGGCGCTGATTTTCTACCAGACTTTGCTTTACTTGTGGATATGAAATATAGACGTTTAATCGATACAAAGACAAACCTCTCTAAGACCGGTGCTAACCCACCACCAGGAATTAATTCTAAAATTCATCTTGTAGACCCGACACACCAGTACTTCAAATTGCTACAACAATTTCCTGACATTTTTAAGGAAACTTCTTCTAGCAACCTTCCAGAGGTTGAGTTCTTTCATACTATAAGTACGGAAGGACCACCTGTCACTGCAAAAGCTAGAAGATTGCCCCCGGAAAAGCTAGCTCAAGCAAAGCTAGACTTCCAGCACATGATAAACTTGGGAATTTGTAGACTCTCCAAAAGTCCATGGTCAAGCCCTCTCCACATGATACAAAAAAAGGATGGCTCATGGAGACCATGTGGGGATTACCGAGCACTAAACGCTAAAACAATCCCAGACAAATATCCCATTGCAAATTTTCAGGATTTTAATGCCCAGTTAGAAGGCAAACGTATTTTTTCAAAATTGGATATCATTCGCGCTTTCCATCACATCCCAGTAGCACCTCAAGATATTCCCAAAACAGCAGTCATAACTCCATTTGGGTTATTCAAATTTGTTAAAACCCCATTTGGCCTTCGTAATTCAGCACAAACATTTCAAAGATATTTACATTCAATTTTAAGACATCTTGACTTTGCCTACTCCTATCTTGACGATATTCTCGTTGCATCAGCCTCTGAAAAAGAACATCAAGAGCATCTAGCAAAACTTTTTCAGACACTTCAAGACAACGGCATCCGTATCAATTCATGTAAATGTGAATCCGGAGTGGCCGAAATTTAATTTTTAGGTTTTCGTGTAAATAAATCTGGATTATTTCCACTTCCTGAACGCATCAAAGCTATTACCGACCTACCTCTTCCCGATATCATTGAAAAACTAGATTTCTAGGTCTCATAAATTTCCACCGTCGTTCTCTTCCACGTGCTGCGGAAATTCAGCAACCACTATTCGACCTTTGCCAGAATCCCAAAAAACGCGACAAACGTAAAATCGAGTGGGCTCCTCAGACTCTAGAAGAATTCGAACGTTTGAAAGAGGCACTAAAAAACGCTACACTAATAGCTCATCCGTCTTCCTCGCTACCACTGATTATCCATGTCGATGCTTCTGATTATGCCGTAGGCGCTTCCCTACAACAACTACGTGATCAAACACTAGAACCCCTAGGTTTCTACTTTAAAAAGCTTACTTCAGCCCAAAAATCTTACAGCACCTACGATCGCGAACTTCTAGCTGCTTATCAGGCAGTTAAATACTTTAGATATACCCTAGAAGATCGCCATTTCACCATTTATACGGACCACAAACCTTTGACATACGCTTTTGAACAACGCGTCAATAAAGCATCTCCAAGGCAACTACGACATTTAGACTTCCTAGGTCAATTTACCACAGACATTCGCTACATACCAGGTCCTACAAACATTCCCGCAGACTATTGTTCTCGCATTGAAACAATTTCACTTTCTTCCACTGTGTCACTCCAAGAAATTGCGTAAGCTCAGTCATCTTGTGAGGCACTCAAACACCTTCTGCAGTCTAAGTCTTCCTCATACAAATTTCAAAACATGCCTCTTGACAACAAATTGAATCTTATTTGCGATTCTTCTTCATAGAAACTTCGCCCATTCATTCCGCTCAAATTTCGCCGAAAGATTTTCGATTCTATCCACAATTTATCTCACGCAGACATATCAGCTTCAGTAGATCTGGTCTAGGATAGATTTTGTTGGCCCAAATTGAAACGCCATGTATCTCTTTGGTCTAAAACTTGCATTCCCTGCCAGAAAGTCAAGATATGGAGACACACTTCCAGTGCCATTGGACAATACACCCCAGCCATGAGAAGATTCTCGCATATAAATGTTGACATTGTGGGACCATTACCACCATCACAAGGTCAACGGTATCTGTTAACAATAATAGACAGATTTTCTCGATGGCCCGAAGCAATTCCATTGTCAGATATTACAGCAGAAACAGTAGCGAACACTATTTTATCATGCTGAATCTCTCGTTTCGGTGTTCCGCAATACATCACCACAGACAGAGGTAAACAATTCGATTGCCACCTTTTCACACACCTCACTAAAACACTAGGTGCAGACCAGATCAAGACCACAGCTTACCACCCAGCAGCAAATGGTGTAATCGAGAGATGGCATAGAGTTCTGAAACAGGCCTTCTTCCCACCGACTTTTTCAACAGCACACAAGCTCATGATGTTCCACCACTTATATCTCAGCTGAAAGAAGACACAAGGAAACTTCGACCAGTACCTTTTAAACATCATACTGCAAAAAAGGTATTTGTCCATCCTAAGCTTATGGAAGCTCCTTTTGTTTTTGTTCGCATTAATATTCCGCGAAAAACCCTTGAACCAGTTTATGACGGCCCCTTTGAAGTGTTATCCCGAACTGACAAAGTCTTCAAAATCAAGAAATCACACGGGGAAGAGACAATTTCTGTTGACCGTCTTAAACCCGCATTCATGCTTTGTGATAACGAACAGACAACTTTCCAGCCTCAGAGACATCCTAGTGAAACTGAAAGTAACAGTGAAAGTTCAACACCTAGTGAAACTGAAAGTGACAGTGAAAGTCCAACACCTAGTGAAACTGAAAGTGACAGTGAAAGTCCAACACCTAGTGAAACTGAAAGTGACAGTGAAGTTCCCGTTCCCGTTCAAACTACACGACATGGACGTAGAGATCGATTTCCACGAAGATACTTGAACTAATAGCGTTGCCACTGAGAGGGGAGTATGTGGCGGTGGTTCCGACCGCAGTGTTTCCGTCAACACTACTCTATGTTTCTGCATAAATACTCTTGACAGTTAAACGTTGCGTTACGTTATGCGACAGTCAGCATTCAAGAACTACGGCATATAAGAGAGACCAGGCGATCTCTCTCTCTCATCGCTACCAACCGCTACAGTGAACACACGTCCTCCACGCTCGGTCAGTTATCTGTTATGTACTCATGTACTGTTGTAATTATTTTATAGTTAAATGTATCATATAGTTTATTCAGTTAGTGAAATAATAAAGTATATTAGATGTTTACGTATGGATTTAATATCAACAAGTGCAATTAACATCCATACTAAATACATTCAAGTATTCTTGTAGTGTCTCCAGTAATAATTATAATCAAAGAATTATAATGAAAACTGCCCACCATAGCGCACTTGCTGCATCAGAACTGTTCCAAGGTATCTTGATTTTAAAATAAAATTGAACACGGGAGAAATAAAGCCGTTGTTTTCATATCGAAGCTATTTCGGCTTATTAAGTTTCATGAACAATTTTTTTTTGACATAAGAGTTTGCAATTTTGCAAATATTTAACGCATTTGTTGACTCTTTCGGCATGCGAGTTATTTGAGTTATTGCTCTTATTGTTAGCTGCTGAGCATCTAACGTAGCTAATCTAATTAGTTTCTCGTGAAAGAATAACGAAGCAATAAATAACGAACCCATATACATCAAAATTTTAAGGAGCAGCTTTACTTTCGAACAGAAGCCGCAATACCCTCAAGAAACTCCAGTATTTTTACGGTTTTTGCTTCGCGCAGATGTTTTTTTCCTTTTATTGCAGATAAGTTATAAAATCAAGGAGTAGTTTTAAGATTGTGCAGAATCTTAACAATACCTAATTTGAATGAATTTGAAATTCAATTTGTGAAATACACACTTAAAACGATAAAATTTGCGTCACGTAGAATCGCGTTACCGCGTTCATATTTAAACGAGATTAGGCTAATTTTGGAGAGGTTGCCATTAATCTTGGAGCTTTCGCTTGAAAATACAGAAGGAAAAAACATATTCTGTTAGCTGTTTTGCCGGAGATTCGATTTTATCTCGAACGACAAAAAGTCCATTTAAATAAATGAAAGTTAGCCTTTGTTCGGAACGTGGACGCTTGTGATCAGCTATTTCCCTGATTTCCCACTTTAAACATTTAGAATTTGGGTGCCATTCTCAACGATACTTGACCATAAACTAGGCTAATTTCTTGCGAATCCAGAACATTCCTTTATCTTAAGTATACAGGGTGATTCACGTAGCTTGTTTGTGACAAAGTGCTTGATTTCCCGAAATCGTATTACGATAAAATTTGGTAGCTGGCCATAGTCGACTGCCGAGACTCAAGAAAAATAATTCCAAAATGGCGAAACTTCCAAAAACACAGAAAATCGGGGCCAACTTTGTTTTAAGTAAATTTTTTTACAAAAAATCACTAATGAGGAGACCGCAACTTTTGAATTTTGAAAAATGTTTCCAACAGAGCGCGAACTAGGCCCCCTAGAACCCATATCCGAGGTCAGAATCACTTTTTACGTGTTTATATATATATATATATATATATATATATATATATATATATATATATATATATATATATATATATATATATATATATATATATATATATATATATATATATATATATAGGGTGGCGCATTGAAAACGAAACAGACCAATTTGGGTCCAAAGAGTTGTTTTTTAAGAAACGCTGAAACACGTCAATTTTAATATTGAGGGAGACATGTTTTGACATAAAACTCAACTTTGTCACATCAACCCCTTAAGGGTACTTACAATACTTACATTTTAAATAGCGAACATGGGTTGAGTGTTACATCATTTGAAAGCTCATTTTTTTTCTGAATTCAGCACACTAATTTTTCTGGAAGTTTTATTAACTCGTTTAAAAATTATTCACAGTTGGAGTTGCAAAAACGTATTTCATTCATTGTGATAAGCAATGCACTAATTAGTCAATTTTTCGTTAAAAAAAACCTAAAAACAAAACCAAACGTTCAAAAATGTTTATTCAGTTTTAGTAAGTGTTCAAATTGTTGACCACCAGCTTCCATACAAAGGTCCAAATTTTGTTCAAAACAAACTCTGACATTCTGGAGCACTTGTGGATATATTAGACGGCATTCTTCAACAATGCGTCGTCGTCATTCTTCCAGAGGCTCCGGTTCTGTTGCGTAAATTCTACCCTTTAAATGGCCCCATAGAAAGAAGTGTAAAGGTGTTAAATACGGTCATCTCAATAGCACCTATACCCCCAATTCATTATCCTGGAAACTCTCTGTTCAAAAACTCCCTAACACGTTGTGAAAAATGCGGAGGAGCTCCATCTTGTTGAAACGCTAATTGACTTTCTTGATAGCGATCATCATTTTCAACAATGTCAATTAGTAGAGGGTAAACGATATCTTCTAGTAACTCTAAATACGTTTCGCCACTCAAATTGCCATCAAGAAAAATTGGTCCGATTAAACAGTCTCCAAAAAAGGCAGCCCAGACATTCAATTTCTGTGGAGTTTGAGTGTGGACTTCGTGAAAATTTCTTGGATTAATATCTGCCCAATAACGACAATTATAACGATTGACTGTAGAGTTTAATAAAAACCTACACTCGTCTGAAAAAACAGACATTGAACAGAAAGTTCCCGTTATCAGCTATTTGTGCAGTCATAACTTCATAAAACTCCAGCCGCCGATCAAAATCATCTGCATTAAGGTGTTATACAAGATGAATTTTATACGGGTGAAATTTATGATGCTTCAATATTCGCTGAATAGTTTTTCTTTTTATGTTTAAAACAGTGGCCAATTTTCTCGTGCTCAAAGTTGGGTCTGCAGCAATTTGTCCTAAAACTTCAATCTCAGTAGTCTCATTTCTAACCGGAAATTCACGTTCAGGATCCGGTTTTTTTGTTGGCTACTGAACCACTTTGTCGAAACTTTGCAACTAACTCCAAAATGTATTTTCTGTTAACATGTCTGTTCGGATGTCGTTCATTAAACAAATTTGCGCACGGTTGGCACAGTCATCGTTTTTGAAAAACAGAGTAATTATTCCGACTCTTTCTTCTACAGAATACACCATTGTGAAATTAATTTTCGGTAGTACTATCAGGTATCAAACCGACCGATAAACTGAACTAACAAACCGCATTTCTCTCATTCCGATAAGAAATGTTCTGATAGTCAATTTTTTGTTTACAAACCAACAAAACATTGACTATCAGCACGTTTCTGATCGGAATGAGTGAAATGCATCTTCAACTGTTAATAATTTTTAAACGAGTTGATAAAACTTCCAAAAAAATTAGTGTGCTGAATTCAGAAAAGAAAGAGCTTTCAAATGATGTAACACTCGACCCATGTTCCCTGTTTAAAATATAAGGGTTTTTATCACGACCCTTAAGGGGTTGATGTGACAAAGTTAAGTTTTATGTCATAACATGCCCCCCTCAATATATATATATATATATCCCACGATGAACGCCCGCGGGCGATTTCTCGGAAATTAGACTTTGGAAAGTTTTGAAAAATTGGCAGCTGAAGTTGATAGGGACAACTCGGCTAAAATATTTTCAAGATGGTGGCACTTCCAGTTATACAGGGTGTTGATGTTAACTTGCTTATTTTAAATAGGACACCTATATATTATTACATTTTAAAAAAACAAGGGTAATTCTAGACACATTCTATATCAATAAATGACGTTTGCAGGCCTAAACATTTCTGTCAAATTCTCCTATATGAAAGCCTTTATCATTAAATTGGATTTGATCTCCTTGTAGAAGGGGAACTACTTAAGTGGCCTGTGATGTTAATTTGATAATAGATAAATACAGGTTGATCAAAAATTCACATTGAAAATTGATTTGAAAGAATCGTCAAAAGTTTTTTTTTTCTTTCAAATGGAAACCTCCTATTTTTATAATTTTATCTAAGTGAGAATTAAAAAAGAGGGAAACTCTGTGTAAGGCTGTCTATGCCAAAATTTGTGGTTTTCGAAATATCGGGAATTTAATATTTTTATATTTTAAAGATGTTATACGGCTTTAAGTTTTGTCGTTAGTCAGCCATAACGGCGACGCGCGTTAAAAGAAAATTAACGAGCACTATAGAATCGTCACTATTTGTTGTCATTTAATAATTATTAATTAAAATAAAGCCGGGGCGACTGATATATACACACATAGATTATTTAAATTTGTTAATTATCTATGGGGAATGTAACAAAGTTTTACCAAAAACATGCAAGATATTTGATGATATATATCCAGATAAACAGAAACCGTCGCGGAAGGGTGTTCGGCGAATAATAGAACATTGCGGAAGTTTTGGCACCGTTAAGGCAAAAATTTATACATAGAAAAAGACCAATTTATCCTACTAAAAGAAAACCATACCTTTCCAGGGTAAGAACTTATTTTAATAAATATTCAAAATTTCGACCCTGAACTTCCAAACATTTTTGGCATCTCCGAGTAAGTTCTTCATGGGTGGCCGTTCTAATTGAATTTGGAGTTAAGCTTTCGAAGGCGCCTCTTACTCTTACCATACGGTCCTACTTCGTTGTCAATAATTTGGAATAAACCATCTTTTTATCGTTCCCCATATAAAGTAATCTAACACAGGCAAATCAGGAGAACGAGGAGGCCATCGGTAAAATGAATTCGCAAAACTGCACTATTTTCGGCATATCCATTCCTCTCAGGTGTTGAACCAAAAATATTGAATAGGGGTGAAAGTTGTGTGTTAACATAATTCTTCGAAAGTCGTGTCGGTAGAGCCATTTGTCTCCAGGATGTCATAGGATATGCCGCGAAATATACCATAACTGCAATTTCCACATTTCCATAATTCAGAATTGGTTTACTTTTATCCATTTTTGAGTTAACGGTGCCAAAACTTTTTAAATGCTGAATATAATAAAATTATAAAAATAGGAGCTTTTCATTTGAAAGAAAAAAAACTTTTGACGATTCTTTCAAATCAATTTTCAATGTGAATTTTTTAACAACGTATATTTATATATTATCAAAACAAGATTACAGGCCACTAAAGTAGTTCCCCTTCTACAAGGAAATCATATCCAATTAAATCACAAAGGCTTTCATATAGGAGAATGCCCGGGATATTATATTGAAAGTATACGTAATAATTAATTACAGAATTAGTAGACTTACCATTGAAACAGTTCCCCCGACCATTTAGATCTTATATGACGTCTTATGTTTAAGTTTAAAGATAAAATATACTATTTTAGAATCCTTTTAATAGAGACTTCGCTTGGTTTTGTTTACATTTCTACTATATTATACGACAGCATTATATATCTATGCTGCGCTAAAACTATATTTGAGACCGTTCATAATGCTACTACTGTCTTTTAATAATTGACTGAATTTTCCAGTTAAATAACAATCACTTGGCAACATTTTAATTTCATGTAGTGTGTCATTTTCCATAATTGCGCCGAGATTTTACGATTGTTGGTTCGGGTAGTATGTTTTATGCCTGGTATATATTTAGCTTGGTTACCGTTGATATATGGTTTATCCCTGTTGTATGAATCAACCTATGCGTGGCAGTTAGCTACTCTGTGTGTCAGGCATTGGACTTTAACCACTAAGTCGTCTCAACGCGTGTTTTTGGGATTTTATTTTTAATTTGGACAAAACTCTAAATATCGTGTACCGAATAACTCAAAATTCACAAAATAGGTTTATTTGCATAATTTATTGCCAAATACGTTTTCTTCGACTTTCCATGGGAAAAACTTGAGCATAAGAGCTGATTAACGAACTCGTCCTCGGCTTTCGCCCAAACAAGAGTTTTGCCAGGTTTGATTGAAATCAGTTTAATATTTTTTGAGTTATCGCTCTGATACATACATACATATATTATATATTATATATATTATATATATAAACATATACAAATTTTAACGGACTTTGGTTTTGGCTTCTAGGGACCCAAATTCGCGCTCATCTAAAGAAATTTTCTCAAAAGCTTTTCATCATGACTTCTTTAATAGCGAATTTTTTTAAATGAAATTTCGCTAATAGAATAACTGATAATTTTTAAATAATGCCGCGGCGTCTGAAACACTTCTTTTCATACTTTAAACGACACTTTTATAATGATGATGGCCGTCAACCTACCTTTTCACCTCTGCCTTTTTCTATTTGCGCCCGTGCCCAGTTTTTGATAGCAGCGTTGTCAGACGTTCTGCTTCTACCCTAAACTTGTTTAACTAAATATAATAGGAAAAATTCTAAATAAATAACGGTGGCCAGCCGTGATCCTATATATATATATATATATATATATATATATATATATATATATATATATATATATATATATATATACATATATATATATATATATATATATATATATATATATATATATATATATATATAATATTGAAGTTGACCCAGGATATGGGTGCTATTTCGCGCTCATTTGAAGAAATTTTTTTAAAATTTAAAAGTCGGGATCTCCTCATTAATGAATCTTTTCTACGAAAATTCACTAAAAATTGTACGTTTTTGCTACCAACTGTGATAAAAAGTTTCTCATATGACCTATTTCCAGTACCAAAACTTTACAGTTATAAAAATTAAGCCTGGCCATAAACAATTACGACTCTATGCAACGATAGCCTCACGTGTTAAGGTAACACGACACGGTTCATCGAAACCTCCATATAACATTGTAATTTGTTTGAATCTAACAAGCCTATTAAGGCAAATTGAACTTTATTACCAATGTAACAGTTTCACTACAATTGTATCGCCTATACACCTACAGTTACAGTTTTAATCAGTCACGAAAAGTTGCTTTATGGATAGTGGCACATAAACGTGATGCCGATAGTATAACTTTGCATATACATCCAGCGGTACTGTTGGTATTAAGTTGGTATTAAGTTCTGGGATGAACCTGTTAAACTTTGATCACATCTAGAAACAGCTCAGTAATACAAATACAATTTAACAACCAAGATAATAACGACTTGACGTTCTTGGCCACGAAACCGACTCCGCAATTTGGTTATGAGCTAAAAACCGTAACAGAGTTTCGTGGCTGGTCGAAAACATAATATTGTTGCAATTAGCTTTTAATTAAGAGCATATAGAGAATTGTTTTGCACACAATCTGTTTTACTGCATTTTGTTTACCTTGCTAATGATTTAGTGAGGTGGTCTAAAAGTAATAGTGCGTAAAGCAGTACGTTTTTGCCATTAAAATATTACGATTAAGCTTATCTTGCTCCAGGACAAACGACCAAATTTAGAAAGTTAGAAAGTGTTAAAATGGGGAATTGAATTTGTCTTTTTTTAATATTCGTAGAAAAAAATGTATTAATCGAGACCACGCGACTTTTAAATTAAAAAAAATTATATATATATATATATATATATATATATATATATATAATTTTTTTAATTTATTTGATAATACCAAGTTTTATTACGGTAAGCTTTTATGTAAATTATGTAATACATGTAAACATAAACTTGAAATGATGTCAGACTTCGCGAGCCCGCGAATCTGCAGGGAAAACAACTTTACACTGAAAATCCCCGACCGCAAGGCATGGCGGGAGGAGACGCCGGGCTAACCACGGGACTCGCTCGTCTGGTTCACTGACTGATCCGGCAGGGAGCGTGGTACGGGGGCAGGTGTTTATTTGGAAGGACCGTGGGTAAGTCATATTAGTTCCCTCGGAGCCCATGCAGAGGTCTTTCAGGCCGAAATGTACGCCATCCTGCACTGTGTGCGGGAGAACAAGACGAGGGGCTACACCAACAAGTGGATCCTCAAAGCCGCAGACAGCCAGGCAGCCCTTAAGGCCCTAAGTAGCCAACGAGTAAATTCCTGGCTGGTGAGTGAGTGCCGAGACGAGACTAGCGACCTGGCTAGGTAGAATGAGGTCACCCTCATCGGGGTGCCGGGTCACTCGGGGGTCAAAGGCAATGAAGAAGCTGACAGTCTCGCGAAGAGAGGGTCAACATAACCGTTTATTGGACCAGAACCGGTTCTGGGCGTGACAAAGAGCCAATAAGTCCTGGGTTAGAAACCAACACAAGGTGTACTGGGCAGACTGTCCAGGGCTCAGACATGGGAAGTCAATAATTGAGGAACTCAGTTCAAAGAGAGCTGTGGAGCTGCTAAATCTTAGCAGAGGACAGCTCAGAAACATAACAGGTCTTTTGACGGGACACATGGCCGTCAAGAAACACCTGCATAAAATTGGGTGGTTCGAGGGGTGACCTCGCATGCAGACTCTGCGGCGAGGGGGAGGAACCAACCCAGCACATTCTGTGCGAGTGTAAAGCTGGACCGCAAAAGACAACTTATCTACGGTCAGTTTAGACCGGAGACAGAGCAATATAAAACTTCACCCTACCAATCGTTGTGCAGACTAGTTCAAGGCACAGTGATTTTGGAATGGGTGGAGCAAGACTAAGGGCATGCACAATAAACCAAAGGTTGCAGTGCTATCTAAGCGGCAAGGCCGCGGACGAGCCCTGAGGGAAAAAAAGATATGTAAACTTCTGATTATTTAATTTGCTTTATTTGATAACCAACGTTGCCCCACGTTCCGGAGACAATTATAAATATATTGCGGTTTTTATGAGCCAAACTTTTAGCTATTTTTTTAATTTTAATTTGAAAATATGTTGTTTGTTTATTTATATTTGAATATGCTAAAATTATATTTATGTTAATATTGGCAGATAGAAAGAATTGATTATTTGTTATTTTTGTTCATCTGTTAAGAGTTTCTGATATTACAAGTAGAATATTTTCAGTTTATAAATGTAATACTGCTAATTAAATCTACATTACATAGTATACAGTTAAAATGGCTTCTGTGTTTTTTCATTCTTATATTTTGACTTGTTTTACTTAATTTTGTTCCGCTTCTTGGTTTGTATTCCATCTGTATACTACTTTTTTTTAAATATAATAGTTGGTTTACATTTTGTAATACTTTTTACATATTTACATATAATATCTCTGTGTATTTTTGCTTGTTTTAAATATAACAGAAATTATTAATGTTTTGGTATATATTACGTTTTTTACTTTTTTTGAGCTGTTTAAGCCTTTGTTCTTGTTTTTAACATAATCTATCTACTAGGGATTAAAGACGGGGAGACACTTGGACCAAGGAGTCATGGCTGCTTCTAAACACACAAGATAGACTAAGGGTTCACATGTATAATCACAGTGGGGTAGACAGAAGGACTTGAATTTAATCAATCTATTTATTATCAATAATTTTATTATTTATATTATGTTTAGCCAGGCTTTTAATGTACTTTAAATCTATACTATATCTACTTTTACTTAAGCGAAAACTTATCAATTTATATACTCACTGTTTAACACAAATATATGCAAGGTATATGAAGCGAATTTGCAGGGAAAACAAGTTTACAATGAAAATCCCCGACCACGAGGCATGGCGGGAGGAGACGCCGTGCATACTACGGGACGCACTCGTCTGGTTCACGGACGGATCCGTCGGGGATCGTGCGATGGGGACTGGGAAGGACCTAGGGTAAGTCACAGTATTTCCCTCGGAGCTCATGCAACGGTCTTTCAGGCCGAAATGTACGCCATCTTGCACTGCATGCGATAGGATAAAAGAACAGGCTACACTAACAAGCGGATCGTCATAGCCAAAGATAGCCAGGCAGTCCTAAGTAGTCCAAGAGTAAATTACAGGCTGGTAATTGAATGCCGAGACGAGACGAGCGACCTGGCTGGGCAGAATGAGGTCACTCTCATCTGGGAGCCAGGTCACTCGGGGGTCTAAGGCAATGAAGCAGCCGACAGTCTCGCAAAAAGAGGATCAGCAGAACTATTTGCGGCACCAGAAGGGGTCCTGTGCGTAACGAAGAGCACTGCCAGAGGATCCATTATGACCTGGGTCAGAAACGAACATAAGGTGTACTGGGCAGACTGTCAAGGGCTTAGACATGGGAAGTCAGGAACTGGGACACCCAGTTCAAAGAGATCTGTGAAGCTGCTAAATCTTAGCAGAGGACAGCTTAGAAACATAACAGGACTCTTGACGGGACACATGGCTGTCAAGAAACACCTGCGGTTCAAGTGGGACTTGACATGCGGCGAGGGAGAGGAATCAGCCCAGCACATCTTGTGCGACTGTAAAGCTCTGGACCGCAAAAGACAACTGACCTAAGGACAGCCTAGACTGGAGATAGAGTAATATAAAACTTCACCCTACCAATTGCTGTGCAAACTAGTTTAAGGCACAGTGATTTTTGAATGGGTGGAGTAGAAAAGACAAATGGCATGCACAATAACCCCAAGGCTGTGGTGCCACCGGGGCGGCAAAGACGCGGACGAGTCCTAAGGGAGAAAAAGAAGGTAGGTGAATTCATAAAAAACCAAACTGTCAATTTGATACAATAAAATTCATCCACGAAATTGAAGTTAACAATAAACTTCCTTTCCTAGATATACTAGTTATTAAAAATAACCATTCGATGTATACAGGAAGGAAAGCACCACTATTAGTTACATTCCAAATGACTCACATCATACGTTTGCACAGAAAACGGCTAGCTTAGGTTTCTTAGTAAAGAGTTATCTATTTATAATGTATTTACAATTGATAACTATTTATTCACTAAGCCAACTAAAATTAACTAACAAGGAGATCTGTCTTATATATATATATATATATATATATATATATATATATATATATATATATATATATATATATATATAACACAAATCTCCTTGTTATTGAATTTTGTAAGTGGCGTGGAGAAGTTCGTTAGCCAGGAAAAAGAAATTGGATGCCACTAGTAATCAGAGGAAACCACAAGAACCAAATATTTTGTTTGATTAACAAAACGAATTGAATATTACACACAACGCTTAAGTTTTCTTGACACAAAAAGTCAAGAAGTGGCAGAAAAATATGTTGAAAAAATTATAATTTTTCTTCTTAAAACGTCTAAGTGGCGATTTGAAACGTCAAAATCTGCAATTTTCAGACAACGAATCTGAAACAAATACGGATTATGTAGAAGAAATGTCATAATAAGTGGGTTTTACAAAGCCTTAAGTTTCAGCTTCAACCATCATTGTCCTTCATTTTACTAAAATATTTCTTCCTGATGCTTTGGCAGTAGTTTCAGCTATAGGATCTATGATTTAGTGCTTATGATATTTTAGCAAATTTTCGTAGAAAAATTCGGTAGTGAGAAGACCGCGACTTATGACTTTTAAAAAGATTTCTATAAATGAACGCGAAGTAAAACCCCTAAAACCCATATACGGGGTCAGTTTCAGTTTTTGTCTGTTTACATATACAGACTGACGCATTTCTACGGTAAAGCTCTATATAACCGTTATTAAACAAGATATGAGAAAAAAATTTATACGTTAATTATATGGCGTCTCGAACTGCATCTTATAGACTTATTTTGACATCCACAGGATGGCCCATAGGTTGTTAATGAAACACACCGTCTTTTTTTATAGAAACCTCTTTAAGTTTACTTTCGGACATTTTTGTACATTTTCAAAGTTATTTTAGTTGAACATGGCACCTTGTTTCTACTATACTGGTTATACTGGTAACCAAATTTAATGCCTGCTTTCTTAAAAAACAAACATATTTGCTATTAAAAATATTTTTATGAAAATTCATTACCATAACGCACTTGCTGCGTCCAGAATTTTGTTGTTAATTGTTTGCAAAAACTAAATCGGTTGAATAAAACAAAACCATCCAAGCAATTAGTAAGAAAAAATATCTGCCATGTTTATAATTTGACAGATATATTCCATGTGTAAATAATAATTTTTTTCTGAAAAACTTTTGTAACTTTAATGAAATTTGTAACAAATTTTTTTAAACGCAGTTGCAGTACTTACATATTATATCTAAGACCAAATTTTAAATTTCTAACTCCATATAAAATATAAATTTTTTCAAATAATCGCTAACTGGGACTCTAAAACCGATCTCCAAGGTCCATTTAAATTTAAAGAATTAGCTTTAATAATATATCTTACTAACAGTGTACAATTCTTATGCAAATTCACTACTATAACGCACTTGCTGCGTCCAGAATTTTTTTATTTATAGTACCTAAATATTTGCATGCTAAAATTAACGGCGTTTAAAACTTTGTCCTGGTATTAGGAACATTACACAATTCTTAGTTGATTGTGCAGCTCTAGCTATTATATTTTGTGTTACCTAGACTGTGTAAACTAGACATACTACCTGGTCCTGCACCGAGAGGGCGTCCCTGTCGTATCTCGCTCACAACGCTGTCCAGGCTGATAACCTGCGACAACATCCATTGTTTAGATTTTTATCTACGACTTATTTGAATATCATAGCCATACATATAACGTCACCTGTCTTTGTCCAACATTGTAGATATTGCATTACAGAATCTGAAGGGATGTCGAGGATTATTTTATTATTAATTTTGAATAACTTTATTTTCTTTTGATCAAACGACTTGACAATTGGTACACAACCAGGTCTGTCTATGTTCTTTTACGTTGTAAATACTCGTTTCAATCACTTAGACAATTTGAGAGATATTGCGTTTAAAAAATATTGTTTAATTTTTTCTAAGAAAAATTTGCCGCTAAGATTTAATGAACGAACTAGCGCCTCCGTGGCCGTGCGGGAAAGTCGATTCAGACTTTCCAATACGGACTCGGGGGTCGACGGTTCGAGCCTCACCGGCGGCGGATGATTTTTCAAAGTCACTGTCGTCCTTGAGATCGAGTTCAAGGTGAAGGGTAGGTTAGTTTAGATGAGCAAAAAGGGTCAGCAATGGTCTAATTGCCAGTAAGCATCTTACCTTTACCTTTTTTCCTTAATGAACGAACTTATCCAAGCCATTAGCAAAATAAGGGTAATTCCCAAATCATGTCCAAATCAGTGAAGTATTTTTTGAGTTATCGGTTGGATACATGATAGCTAATAAGCTTGAAACACGTGTATACGGTTTTCTCCTTGTGACTTTGCCCTTAACCTTTCTGTTTGTATAGTATACAGAAATGCCGTGTTAAAAATCCTGTTATACCTATATATATATATATATATATATATATATATATATATATATATATATATATATATATATATATATATATATAAACATTTTAGCTGATCATGGAAATGGGATCCAGAAGCCCTAGTTTGTGCTCATTTGAAGAAATTTTCCGAAAGTCTCACAATCGATACCTCTCTATTAGTGAATTTTCTTAATGAAAATTCACTAATATGTTTTAACAAACTCATTATTATAAATCTAATTGTAATAGAAGATTAAGTAACACAGTTAATACAAAATTGATTAGATTCAGTTGAAAAGCCTTTTACTGGTAAAGCAACCTGTTTTACTCAGAATACATTTATAATGCAATACCAATCCATTTTTGTTTCGAGAAACACGACGTTTCAAGTATCGAATAGGCGTCCCGACGCTCACGTCAATATTTTTGGACAATATAATGAGTGATACCTGTGCGTCCCTTTTACACCTAGGGAATAATGTTACTAGGTGTGTTATTTATGTTAGTCAGGGAAAGCGAGCCGGGCAGAATGTCCGATTTGATTCAAACTCTGCGGAACGATAGATCAACTGGGGACAGTTTTATTATTACTTTATCTCAAAGGTATTTTTAAATTTATGACAGTTTTATAAATCCCGCACACAGTTATTTGTTAAAACAAATTGTAGGAGCAAAACGGTTTGGATTTTTTTTAACCTAATGTGCGTGAGCTCCATTCACGTTGTACAAATGTATCAACTTGTTAAAATGGTAGATAATGACGACAGACGCAGTAGTAACTGACGCACATAACGGAAATAATAAAAAGTCTGGACGCAGCAAGTGCGTTATCTAGGTGAATTTTCATCAAACTATTTTTAATAGCAAATATGTCTCTTTAATGCAAGCAGGCTTCAACTTTGGTCACCGGTATAACCTATATAGTAGAAAAAATGTACCATTATATTTTATCAAAGTAACTTATTGTTTGAAAATGTACAAAAGTTTTCCGAAAATAAACTTAAAATGTTTCCGTGAAAACTCGTTTCCTAGCCCACGAACCTTAGGTTAATAGCAAATTGAGATAGCAAATTGAGTTATTGAATTTTAAAGCATTTAATGAAAATTCGCCACCAAAATGCACTTAGTGCGTCTCGATTTTTTTTAAACGTTCATCATATTTCGATATATATATATATATATATATATATATATATATATATATATATATATATATATATATATATATATATAAACAGAAAGTAAATCCGGATATGGATTCTAGGAGGCCTAGTTTGAGTTCATTTGAAGAAATCTTTTTATAGTTCAAAAGTCTCCTCCTTAACGAATTTTTTTAAAGAAAATTAGCTAAAAATTATAGACCGTTAAACCATAAACTTAACTAAAACTACTGCCAAAGCATCATATAAATAATGGTCTACTTGAAGTGAATTTTCTGGAAATATTTTAGTCAAATAAAAGACCACAATGATAACCCTTAGGGTTTGTAGAACACTTTTTACATAATTTGTATTTCTTTTAGGTTCTTTGCCTAGATGTTGCCAATTTTGACGTTTCAAATCGCGACTTTGACGTTTTGAGGGAAAGCCCAATTTTTTTCAAGTGCCTGTAACTTTTTCGTTTTTACAAACACGCGCACCAAATATGATTGATCCTGCTTTGTTATTTCCGGAGATAAGAAAGGGACCACAAAATTTTCCGGGAAAACGTAAGCTAATTTTCCTGACCAACGAGCCACTAACGAGTCCACGCCATTTACAAAAGGAAGGTACTCAGCAAATTTGATCAAAATGGGTCCATTATCTTTTGAGTTATATATATATATATATATATATATATATATATATATATATATATATATATATATATATATATATATATATATATATATATATATACAAATTGACACTGACCCTGAGTATTGGTTGTAGGGGGCCTAGTTCGCGCTCATTTGAAGACATCTTTTCTAAACGCAAAAGTCGAGGTCTCTTCATTAGTGGTTTTTTTTAAAAGAAAATTCACTAAAACAAGCACGTGTGACGCCACGGAAAAAGTATATGGTTGTATTAAATATGGAACACTTTCAATAAGTTAGGTCAAGAACATATGCTATTCAAATTGAATTAAGTCCTAAAAGCTTTCATCTCTTTATTAAATTATTTGTTGACAAAAACTCGCTAAAAAATTCAACTGAATACCAAAAATCTGATCAGATAACGGTAAAGTGAATTCAGACTAAAAAAAATTGATAAAAAGTGAAGTCAGGATTAGAACTCGTCATATAGGACTCGACTATCGGATGTACAGGGCTTAGCCGACTCCGTCACGGTCGAGATGATAGACTAGCAGGTATGTCCGGTAGTATGTTAATTGTCTCACGTCTTTTCTATTTACACCAAACAATTTTTAACGAAATTAAGGATAAATAACGGCTTAGAGACAGATTGAGGAGCCCATTAGTCATTTCGTGTCATATTTTTTATTCACGTTCGTACTCCTACCATAATTATGAATTTTGAAATGCGGTTTTCGCCAGTCTTCTTCTTATTTTTATATGTTTGTGTCTGGGCATTTGTCATGTTATACTCACTTCCGCTTTAACCGGAATTGGCAGAACGTATTTTCAAGGATAGGGCAACTTTGTATTTTTTTTTTAATTTTCATTACATATTAGGTATGTAATTTGAATTTTATAAATGTTTTAACACATTTTCGTGTAAAAAATATTAAGTCAAATTGTTTTTGGTGTGTTTGAAGAAATCGTTTTTTAAAAGATTTTGAGTTGGTAATGATTGATAATTTAATAGGTTAATGGAAAAAAATATTTCACATTTTTTATAAAAAATGATTGCTTGTCGATTTTTTGTAAAAAATAATTTTCGCACATATTCCTCAAGCTAGTTTTTGTACCGAAAGTGGCGAATTTTTCTGAAAGATATTGTTTGCAACATTTGATTTTTTGGCATTTCTGTGGATAACTATATCTTGACAGGTGTGTAAATAGCGTAAACAGATTTGTTGGAGAGCTTCGGTGGTCCAGGGGTAAGAACGTTTGCCTCTGAACCGAAGAGTACTAGGTTCGATTCCCAGGATAACTCTTTCATTTTTTCAGTACATACAGTAAAATTAACATCAACCGAGGTTCTGGCATATTATACTTGACCAAGTTGAATGCCTGCATGTTAAGTCCTTCGGAGAGGGTCTGAAATCGTTGGTCCTGTGTCCCAGCGATGTTGGACACGTTAAAGATCCCTACCCTACTTACATAAAGGCAAAATTTCTAGGATAGTGAGGTGAAACAGCTCCCTGGCGTCGGTGATTCGCCATAGTCGCGAAACTAGGTCGACGTTGGCCGACGTTGAAGTACCAAAAAACATACGTTACAGGAAAATCGCAGTTTTTTCTGGAACAACCTAAGTTTATTTTAGGAATATTTTTGTACTTTTTCAAACAATAAGGTTATTTTGATGCAATGTGCTACATTGTTTCTACTATATACGTTAGCATTGACAAATACTAAATCCAGCTCCAAACTGACTGAATTAATAACCTAAGAATTTTTGATATTGTAAAACGTATGCTCTTCTTCATATATATATATATATATATATATATATATATATATATATATATATATATATATATATATATATATATATATATATATATATACATACATATATATATATATATATATATATATATATATATATATATATATATATATATATATATATATATATATAGGCGAATTTTTATTTAAAAAAGATTCGCTAAAAGAAAACTATTTACCAAATTTAGGTGTTTATATGTTAGGACGTTGCTGCAATATAGCTGTTTCTTGTAATTAGTAAAGAATTTTCCGAGGTCAATATCTCACCAGCCATGGGCGTCAGAGAAACATTATTTTATATAAAAAATCGGCATTTTTGAAGTTCTCTACACGCATACATTCTGTGTCCACTGCGTTACAAATCACCCAGTATATCTGTATCCAACTGATAACTCAAAGCGTAATTAACCGATTTTGATGAAACTCGGCACGTACCTTTATTTTATTGATAGCTTGGAGGAGTTTGCTAGCCAGCCCGATCAGACCAGTTTTTGTAAAACAAAAAATTGTATCTCGAAAATGGCAAAGTTCTTTTGATGAAATTCGGTAAGTTTGTTTCCCTGGTAAAGTAAGGTTACTATGTACAGGGTGAGTATTATAAACGATAAACTTTTTTTATTTTCGTTATTTCTGAGCAAATTGATTCTTTCAAAAACATATTTTCAACGTAGTTTCTGTATCTGTTATTTCTTTTTAAGAATTTTGAAAAATGTTATAATGAAATATGTAAAACGACAAATCGGTTTACGTATTACTCAATAATATAGAAGTAGCCTTTGGAAATAAAATTTTAACTTTGTATAAGCGTCAAAAAGGTTAAGATTTGTTAGTGCTTTTTCTATTAGGAATCTTTATTGTGGGCAAAAAAGCGATCATGCCTTAGCATAGTGTAGAGAATAGGCGTAGAATTTTAGAAATAATCTTATATTGTAATAAAAACATGACTGCTTCACAAAGGGAGTTTAGAAGACTGTATCCGAATGAGACTGTGCCTGGCAAAGGAACATTCAAGAAAATTTACAATAAATTTTGTGACACAAATTCATTAATGAATGCAAATAGAAGAAAAGAGAGGAATACTGTTGGTGAGGAAATCCAAATGAATATTCTATTATCGGTTATAGAAGAGCCAAGTCGGTCTACTTATTTTGTAGCTAAAGATTTAAATGTAAGCCAAAGCAGCGTTATGCAACTTTAAAAAGAAATAAGTATAAACCTTTTCACATTTTTCCTATTCAACATTTAACCGATAATGATCGTCGACAGAGAATACTGTTTTGCCAACAAATTATTAAAATTACTCTCAATGTGTGGTGTGGGATACACCAAAACAAAATAATTGGTCAATTTTTTTACATACCAATCTCACAGGTGTAGTTTATCTCCATTTGCTACAAGAGCAAGTTGATGCATATTTGGATGACTTGCCAGTTATTCTAAATTTAGGAGCAATCTGGCAGCAAGACGGAGCTCCCCCACATAACGTTAGACCTGTGACGAACTACTTAAACCAAAAATATGACCTCTGGATAGGAAAAAATGGTCCCATCCATTGGCCCGCTAAAAGCCCTGATTTAAATCTCCTAGATTTTTTCCTTTGGGGTGCTCTCAAGAACAATATTTATAGTGAAGAATTGTCGGGGGACACTGTGCAATTAAAACAGCTTATATGACGATAAATAAATTCATTTAACGAAAATGCAGCGGTATTTGAAGATGTGCGATTAATTTTTTTACGACGATGTTTCAAATGCTTAGAAAACAACGGAAGTTATGTAGAAGATACAATGTAAATCTTTATATTATTTTCTAATTTTTGTAAATTTCAAACTTTTATTTTATTTGTTTCCTTGTGTATGGTTTCGTTATATATTTTGTTGTGACAATCATTGAATAGATATCTTAGCTAGTTTTGTATAATAATTAGCTAATTATTGGCAAATCATATTTTTAGGATAAGCTAATAGTTTGACGTTTGTATAGAAAAATAAAATTTTGTTTCCAAAGGCTACTTCGTATATTATTGAGTAATACGCAACAGATTTGTCGTTTTACATACTTCATCATAACTTAAAAACTGCTTATTCAAATGTAATATAACTATTTCTAGTTATAATCATAAAAAATCGACAAATAATAATATGTAAAAAAATACAGGCTGTTCTATTTAAAAAAACTATATTTTTTGTTCCACCTCGTACACTTTTAATAATTCTTAAAAAGCGATAGCAGATTCAGAAACTACGTTAAAAATTGTTCAAAATAAGTTTCTGAACGAATCAATTTGCCCAGAAATAACAAAAATAAAACGGGTTATCATTTATAATATTCACCCTGTACCAAAATTCAACTTTCTAGGTTAAAAGAAAATTGAGCTACTCAATTTTGCAATATTTAATGGAAATTCGCTACCATAACGCACTTGCTGCGACTCAAATTTTTATACCTACTCGTTCAGCATAAACTTTGTTTACTATTGATTATTTATTAGAAAATTCCATTGGCTGCATCTGAGTTTTTAAAATTAGTTTTAGTAGCATCAGATAAAACGATTACCCATTAAATCGTTAATTACTTGACGTTGTAAGATCTACTATTTTATCTTGGTTGCTTTAATTTTTTTTTCCAGTAATTGATTCTGTAACCGTCACAATTGGCTAATAATTTAGAATATCTCACTTCTCAGTCTTGATCAAGCCCGGATTGATTTTCCAAGCAATTATGCAGATATCCGGCTTAATCGACGTAAAATTTTCAGAGAGAGTATCTTCCAGTTGAGACGAGAAAAGAGAAGGGTCAGAATTGAATTCATCATCGGAAAACATTCAGCATTTCTTTGAGAGCAATAGAATCGACGTTCATTTTTAATAACAGCAGGATAATGATCTACAAACAAGTTTAAGTGCACAAACTGTACTCTCTAGAGCGATGGTAAATGAACGCTCTTTTTTGTTTACCTCCCTTCCGTACAATCGCTCGGCTCTTCTGACAATTCTGAGACCATCTCGAGTGGAAATGATTAACCTTATTATTTTTATTTCTGTATGAGCAGAATTTTCAAATAGCGAGATCTGCTACTGACTTATGAAAGTATTACTCTCTTCAGTAACATCGGAGATATTTGCTGTCTTTATGCAGAATAGCGAAAATTAAAATTTGAAGGCAGCAAAACTTATGCGAAAGTATAAATTTTTCTGTAGTGGTACAAATAAAAAAATGTTCGGGGCGCAGCAAGTGCAATACAGTAGTGAATTTTCATAATAATTGTACCTAATTAGTAAGGTATATCATTAAAACTAATTCTTTGAATTTGGATGGGCCTGAGAGACCGGTTTTAGAGGTCCCAATTAGCGATTATTTAAATAAGTTTCTATTTTCTATGGAGCTAGAAAATTATAGTTTGGTAGAGATATATGAGGCTAAGAGCGCAACAGTGGACCAACCCAAATTATGATAAATGGCAGGAAATAGGTTTTAAAAGACGACAAAAATTGTCCTATCTGTAGTAAGCTAATTTGAACAAATTTTACTTTAAATCAACTTGGGTTTGTAAAAGTGGACTTAAAGTAAATTAAAAATGTTCAAAATTATAAGATAATGTCTTATTTTATATTTTTAAATGTGGGTTAGTCTACTCTGCTTTTATAGCAGTAGCAGTAGCAGTGGTGGGGAGGCCAAAGCCAAGCAAGTAAGCCACCATGTGCCCTTTTTGCCAACCCCAGCAACCCAGCAACCATGCTTGAATCGTATAAGGAGATTCTTTTCTGAACCACAACCAGTGAATTTTAAGGCACTACACCTTGCTTCTGGCTTCAGAAAATTTTCTGTTACCCTCAAGTAATTTAGTGGAAAGAAAATCATACTTTTTCTTTTCTAGCACCGTAAAAGGGTTTGTCTTTCTAGCATTTTTGATTATCGTTTGCCCGTCTTTAGGTAGAAAATATGAGGATGATTTTTTTTCCTTTTCAATTAGTCCAAAATCTTGATAGCAAGGTAAGTATGAATGGCCACCGACCAAAAATTTGTGGTTCATCTCTTCCACGTTAAAATCTGGAGACGCAATGATATAGCTACATAACAATGACAGCCCTATATTGCAGTTTTGACCTCCGCACTGGTCAGAATACGTGGTAAGGCTTTTCGAAGTCACGAAATTCTTTATGTAATGCAAAAGAGAAGAGGCCACCTCTTGAGGACCTCTCGAGGCAACTGTTTCATCCCAAACACACATAAATAAGTTATCAGTGCCCATATCATGAATACTAAAGTAGTATGTTCATAATTGCCTTTTGTAATAAACAATTCCAGTACTCATTACAAGCGTAGGTAGGGTGTTCATTAAGTCGAAGCAATTCACAGATGCTTCTCTTTTTCCATTTTTGTCAGAGCAGTGTCATTTTTTAAACCATTACTACCACTCTGGGCCTTTCTTTGATGTAGGTCTTTTTCAAATTCTGGTTGTTGTTTCCTCGTTTTATCCGCAACCTTTTTCTGAACGTTGAATATGTCACACTTTTTACAAGAGTCTGTGATTGTAGGGTGGAATGCAAGTTGAACTCCTTATTGGAGATTTCTTGAAACATAAAATAGGACCCAGGGTTCATTTTTCTCTTCTTATCGTTATACAACTGATACATCTTTTTTCCCTCAGGGCTCGTCTGGGGCTTTGCCTCTGATAGCACTGCAGATTTGACACATCTTACCGGGTTTTAAATTCGACGAAAGATATTTTCTGTGGTTACTTTTTGTCTCTAGCATAATGAGATTCATAGTATGGAAATTTTCGATAAATTATAAAATAAAATATACACAAAATGCTCAACTACAAATGACAAACAACATAACATACACGCCAACATTTGAGCAACACAGTGGACTAAGTGACTTGGTCCACTTTGCTTCTATGAATTCACAAATAATATAAAATGCCAAACCTAGTATAATGCTGCTACCTAGTAAAGTTAAGCATAAGGTGATTTAATCCACTCTGTAGTTGATAGATACCAATTTAACGGTTTGAAATCTGCATTAAAACTAAAATCACATTTTTGTGGGTTAGACCACTATCGCACTCGTAGCCTCATATGTAAGTACTGCAAGTCTCTTTAAAGAAATGTGCAAATTTCATTAAAGTCACAAAAGTTTTCTAGAAAAAATAATATTTACAAAGGGATTGTACCTGCCAAATCCTAAATGTGGCAGATATTTTTCCTTTTAATTGCTTGGATGGTTCTGTTTTAGTCAACCCAATCGAAATAGCTTTTGCAAACAAAACAACAAAAAAGCTTTTTAAAACCAACTCGTAGTTATCCGCGAAGCTCATTATGTTATTTTTCTTTAATTTGGTAGCCAGGCTGGGTTTACTAAGGTGTTACTATGGTTCAAGATTGCAGATTCTAGCTTAATAGGAAATTTAGTTATCGGATTTCAAATATTTTTACAAAAACTCTCTACCATGCTGCATCCAGACCTTTTTCAATAGTTATTTACTGTTGCTGTATCCACACTTTTTGAAAATGATAAAATCTTGTAGCTCACTATGTAAGACTGACAAACAATGCAACCTAAATTTCATTTTTGGAAAAATATTTTACATAAATGAAATGGGGTAAAAATATTGGTTCGCTGCTTTGTCGCAGGGGTTCCTCTTTCCCTTCTGCATGCATACAACCAGCCTAAATGCATAAACAAGGACAATGGAAACAAGAAATTTTTTTTGGGAACAACCCGCAAGAAAGTTACGGGACCTACAGTAAATATATGAGTTCTGGGCGGGTTAAACAGAATTTTAAGGAGGTATAGCTGCAAAATGGGATAAATGCAGCTTATATAGGTCCAACTAATCTAGTTTTTTCACATTTTTCGTTCACATTTACTTACCCCTATTAACTCTAATCTGCCAATTTACAGAAAATTTAATTAAACTTACAAAACGAATGTACCTGCCAAATTATAAACGTGGGAGGTATTTTTCCTTATTAGTCGCTTGGGTAATCCGTTTCAGTCCACTCAATGGAAACAGTTTCTGCAAACAAAATAACAAAAATGGTTTTCCAAGCTCTTTGTGTTGTTTTTTAAATTTAGTACCCACGCTGCTTTTATATAGGTTTTAATGTATATCAAAACTGAAGATTCTAGCTTAATGGGAAATTAAATTATCACCATTTGGAATATTTTTACGAAAATTCGCTACCATAACGCACTTGTTGCACCTAAACCCTTTTCAATATTCATTTATTATTGCTGTATCGATACTTTTTGAAAATGAAATAAATAAATATAAACAATAAAAAATTTTGAACTTAAAATTTTAAGCATTTACACATCTGTTTATTGGTGTAATTTAAACTACTGCATGATATTATGTAGTTTAATTTACCTCAAATTTTTCATATACGACATGAAGAGTAAATAATAATGAAATTTCACTAAAAACTAAAAGTAAACAATAAGTATCTTATTTCAAGATCCCAAGGTATTAGCTGAATCATATCATAAGTTTATAATGTTTTTTTTAAATTTCAACAACACACCACGAGGGATTACAGCCTAAATACTATCGTACCGTGGGTGTTGACAAGCAGGAAAGAGGCAGCTTGTTAATTCTGGACTTGAAGGTTTGGAGGTTCGGAGGAGAAGGAAAAACATGTGCCGGCAAGGAATTCCACAACTTGGAAGTCCTCGGGACAAAAGAGCGGGCATAACAAGATGTTCTATGTCTGGTGACCTGGACAGTGAAAGGGTGCATTCGCTCTGTTCCCCTGGTGGATCTGTTGGGAGCAGCAGGTGGGGGAACTATGGAGGAAAGCTCCTCTGAGCAGTGCCCGTGCAGATATCTATAAAAGAGAGAGAGGTCACCAACGGCACGTCGGTGGGCAAGGGATGGCAGCCTTTGGGTGAGGGTAGGGTCACCGAGGAGACGTATAGCTCTCTTTTGAATGGAGTCCAGGATAGCGAGTGTAGAAGCGGCAGCGGCACCCCAGATGTGGGAGCAGTATTCGAGGTTTGGCCTTATTTGTGAAGAATATAAGGTATAGAGATTAGCTGGTAAAAAGTATTTGCGAGCCCGGAAGAGGAAACCTAATTTCTTAGCAGCCGCTTCTGCAATTGATGTGACATGTTGGTGCCAATTAAGATTTCGATCCACAGAAATGCCAACAAGAGAAAAGGACTCATTACTTTGAATAAATTGGTTGTTAATTGTGATGGGTCTAGTGCTGGTGTTTCTCTTGTGAGAAAGAAAGCAAGACTTAGTTTTGGTGGGGTTGAATTGTACAAGATTGCTACTTCCCCAGTCTAATATTTTTTGGAAATCCACGGAGACAGAACCCTCCATGAGTCTGCGATCCTCATCTAATTGGGCTAAAGAGACAGGCTTAGAATATTGTATATTTGAATGGAGGGTGCTGTCGTCCGCGTAGCTGTGAACTGGGTTGGATGTGCTCGAAAGGAGGTCATTGATGTGGAGAAGAAACAAAATAGGGGCTAAAGCTGAACCTTGAGGAACTCCTGCATTAATTGGATACAGTTTAGAGGAATGGCCATCCACAACAACAGATATGCTCCTGTTGGAGAGGAAATTTGCTGTCCACATACAGAGTTTTGGTGGTAGGCCATAGGCCGGAAGTTTATTAAGCAGCGCTGCGTGCCAGACCTGGTCGAATGCTTTGGATATGTCGAGAGTAACAATCTGGGATTCACCGTGTTGTTCTATAGACTTGTTCCAAGAATGGGTGGCAAAGGAAAGGAGGTCGGCAGTCGATCTGCGCTGACGGAATCCGTACTGCCTGTCGTGGATTAGACTATGTTTTTCAAGAAATTTTAGTAATTCGGTGTTTATATACTTTTCCATCACTTTAGAGACGACTGAAAGGAGAGAAATGGGCCTGTAGTTGCTGGGAAGCGCTTTGGATCCTTTCTTGGGGATGGGTTGTACTCGAGCAGTTTTCCAGTTACTAGGAAATATGCCTTTATTATAAGATATCTGAAACAGACGAGTCAGGACAGGAGCAAGCTCTGGTGCGCATTTTTTGAGAACAATTGCTGGGATCTCGTCAAGGCCAGAGGCTTTCCTGGTATTAAGAGAAGAGAGCATGTTTCGTACCTTTTTAGTTTTGGAAATGATATCCGTCATTTTATGCGCGACATTGGGGACTGTTGGTGGTTGAACATTTGGAGGTGGGTTGAGAGTAGAATTGCCGGCGAACAACGAAGCAAAAAGTTCAGCCTTGCCCAGGGCGGTAGAAACAATTTCATCCCCTGAGACAAGAGGTGGGAACATGCTTTTGCACGCGTTGTAAACAAAGAAGAAGAAGCATATAACCTCGATTTTGATTCTTCCCCCCTACTGTCAGTTGGCAAAATAACAAATGACAATGACAAATAGCTGACTGGAATTGTCAGATTTAACTAGGAGAGGGCGATGGGTTTTAAATACCTTGAAAAATGGGAAGCTTAATATTTACATATAATAAAACGTTGTTCTAGATTGTCTTTAAGGAGATTGAATAACTTTCATTAAATTTTTTATTTATTACTATATATTTTCCTAATATCTTCAAATTCAGATGACAGTTTTGGCAAACGGCGCGCTCATTTGAATAAATTTTCCAAAAATCTTATCATCGATACCTCTCTATTAGTAAATTTTCTTAATGAAAACTCACTCAAATCGAGACGCAGCAAGTGCATTATCGTAGTGAATTTACATAAGAATTGTACACCATTAGTCCGGCATATTACTAGAATTAACAGTTTAACTCTAAACAGACCTCGAATATTGGATTGAAGGCACTAAACCAGCTCTATTGAAGAATTTTTTCGAAAATGTTACAATCGATATCAGGAAAAACCCATTTTAATATTGTGTTCTTGAGACAAATGCCCAAAATTGAATTTTCTGTGAAGCTAGAAAATTAATATTTGGTATACCTACCCATCTAGGTACAGTAGTATCTTTAAAAGGAACTTGTATTACAAATTTTATCAAAGCTACAAAAGCTTTCTAAAATAAACTCAATCCATATTCAGAAAAATAAAGTATCTGTCAAATTATCAATTTAAATGTGGCAGGTATTTTTCCAACAATAAAAAGTTTATAAAAAACCAATTATCTTCCTTTATATCAACAATAAAAAAATGTCTGCTAAAATTTATAATTATAGACTTAAATGTGACAAAGTTATCCAAGCCTTTAAAAAAATGACATGAAACGTATGAAACTTGGACAATATTGTTTCTGCTCAATATTAAAGTTAACGAAATAAAACAAAACGTTATTGTGAATCGTGACGGAATAGACAACGCACCGGCCTTCAAGCACAAGTTACCAGTAGAACAGGTTCGCCACTCGGCCATTGGAGCTGCTTATTGAGATGGTGTTATTCGCGTACCTAAATCTGGATCTTTCTATGCTACATTTTCAGTCTGAAACTTGAGAACCTCGGTGGTTGAGGGATAAGAACGTGTGCCTCTGAACGGAAGGGTACTGGGTTCGATCCCAGGGTACTCCTTTCACTTTTTCAGTACAAACTGTAAAATGAACATCAACTGAGGTTCTGGCATTGTATTTGAGCATGTTGAATGTCTGCACGTTCCGCCCTTTGGAGGGGGCGTAAAGCCGTCGGTCCCGTGTCCATGCGATGTTAAGCACGCTAAAGATCCCTACCCTCCTTACAGAAAGGCTGGGGTTCGGCAAAATTTCCAGGATAGTGAGGTGAAACTGCTCCCTGGCGTAGGTGATTGGCCATAGTCGCGGAAATAGGCCGACGTTAAAAAACAAAACACACACACAGTCTGAAACTTTAATTGGGGCCGTTCATCAAACTAGTGTAGTTAAAAAATGTATTTTATTTATTTATTTATCGTATGGCTGCACATGTCGTAAAACACATATAAGTGTACAAAAATACATAAAAAGTGTACAAAAGGAAATTACAAGTTATTCTAATTTACAAGCATATATTCAAATTTGATACATAGTCAATTGAGGCGTCACTCGCCACAAGGAAGTCGTCAAAATTTCCCTCATATGCTGTATTTGGGCATTCCATTACCATATGTTGGACGGTCTGCTTTTCGCTCCGCAGTCACACCTCGCAGATTGCGCCCTACCCCATTTGTGTAGTGAGTCCACGCATATGCCATGATTGGTACGTATTCTGTTCAGTGGTGTCCATATTATGCGGGGCTGTTCGAAGGCGGGAGGTTTCATTCTTATGCACGGAAGATTTCTGAGTTGAGGGGGCCAGTTGTCTGTCCATTTTCGCTCCCAAGAATCTATGGGGTCGAACTGTGACGTGTTTAGTTCTCTTGCAGTTCCTATGGTCGGTCTTCTGGATCGTAGTCTGTTTCTGCAGGATTTAACCGTGTCCTGGTGTATGGGAAGTTGAGGGTTGCCTTGTATACGTTTATATTCTCGGAGAAGAGCTGCCTTGCGCCGGAGATCTGGAGGAGGTATATGACTCAGTATTGGTAGCCATTCGATAGAAGTCGATTTTAGCGTTCCCTTCCGTTAAGCGAGCCCAAGTGCTGAGGATCTTAATGTTTCAGCGGTTGAGCCCTATGTGGTACCGCATAGCTTGTAAAGGATCTTGTTCCGAGTTCGCAGCTTCCCAGCCCTGTTTGTCATCAGTCTCAATTTACAGAAATACGTCCACAAGCTCACCAAGTCTGAAGAGAGGACAGTTTCTGTTTCTTCAAAGAGACGGTGTTGTGTGGCTAGTACCCAGTCATCCGCGTAGCCGCACTTTCGAGATCGAGTTTCAGGCATGTCGGAGATATAGAGGTTGAAAAACAGTGGGGATATGACAGATCCTTGGGGAAGACCGCCATTAAGCGTCCTTGAGGAACTCGTTTTGTTGCCCAGTATGACCCGGAATACCCTACCAGTAAGCATGTTATCAATAAGTTGCAGGGTTTGTTTGCATGGGACTGTTTGATAAAGTTTGTAGAGTAGTCCATGCCTCCACACAGTATCGTAAGCTGCAGAGAGGTCCACGAACACGGCTGAGGTTTTCAGGTTATCTTGGTAGCCTGCTTCAATATGGGCTTTGAGTGACATGATCTGATCTGTGCAGCTTCTCTCTGGTCTAAAACCGGCCTGCTCGATGGGGACCCTTTCCAATATTTTGCTTCCGATTCTATTATAAAGAAGTCTCTCAAGGAGCTTATAGATTGCGCTTAGTAGCGCTATTTGGCGGTAACTTTTCGGCTTTCCTTGTTTGAGGATATCGATAACTCTGGACCTTTTCATTGTGCTCGGAATGGTTTCCTTTTCCATGTTGTTCGTGAAGAATTGGACTAGCCATTTTATTGTATATTTACCGCTGTTCAGGAGGAATTCTGGATGGATTCCATCAGGCCCTGGTGGTTTTTCCGCTTTCGTGTTCCTCAGAGCATCTGCCACTTCGTCTACGGTAAATGGGCGTGAGAACTCGGTATTTTCCTGGCTGTTGGCTTTTAGGGCTTTAAGTTCATGTTTAATGCGAGTTGAGTGGGTTCTGTCCCGTGGTGATCTTGATGTGGACACTACGTGGGAGGCAATCCTGTCCGGATGTATTTCTGGGTCATTTTTGCGATTTTTGGGCCCTCGCCGAGCCTTCTCAAGAGTGACCACGGTATCTGTTCCATTGCGTTGTGAATCACCCTATATATATATATATATATATATATATATATATATATATATATATATATATATATATATATATATATATATATATATGTATGTATGTATGTATGTATGTATGTATGTATGTATGTATCATACCGATAACTCAAAAAATAATGGTAAAATTTTCCGGAAAAAGCCGGGCTGATTTCGCTGGCTAACGAACTTATCGAAGCAACTGGCAAAATAAGGGTACTCGTCAAGTTTGATCAAAATCGGCCTATTATTTTTTGAGTAATCGGTGTGTTGCATATATATATATATATATATATATATATATATATATATATATATATATATATATATATATATATATATATATATATATATATATATATATATATATATATATGGGTTCTAGAGGTCCTAGTTTGCGCTCATTTGAAGAAATTTTTTCAAAATTCAAAAATAGCTATCTCCTCAATAGTGATTTTTTTAAAAGAAAATTCACTAAAAGTATAGCGACAGGCACTTTTTTACGGCCATTTGCTTAATAAAATGAGGTTGAAGAAATCCCATACATCAACTTGATTATTAAACTTATTTAGGCAAATACTCGCGAGACCCCAATAATGCAGAGTAATTAAAAAAACCAACTCCTTGCAGACATTGTGCTTCCAACTCTGCCACATAAATTCTTATGTAAAATATTAGCCTCCTTGACAGTGTACACACGATTTGCCATCTAAAGTTAACGCGCGCGGTCACACTCTCTAAATATTTGCATTTTGTAACTCTCACCGTGTCCTGTACTTTATTATACTTAAAATCTTTTCCTTAAGTAGAAATTCATATTGCGCAGATCTTTATAGCTGTACAATATTCACGTTTTGTACACTGCTAATACAAAACAGGGTTTGTTTAACCCAATTTTTATAGCACAACTCAAAAAATGCTGACTTAGCAAGTTTGCTACCTTATTTAAAATATTGTTGAATAAATATTTTCAATGGTAAACTCTTTTTCATTATTATAAAAAATTCAATTTGAGTACCAGTCTTCACGCTCCAAGGCATAATGTGTGCCAACGTTTATAAAAATAACTTTGCTGTTTACAAAATATATACAATCTATTCACAAATATTTCGTATTTTCTTAAAAAAAAAACTGCCCGAATCAGGCTGACCATCAAACTTATTCTAAGTATTTACAAAATCCAGACACCTGACAAATTTATTCGTGTATATATATATATATATATATATATATATATATATATATATATATATATATATATATATATATATATATATATATATATATATATATATATACATAAATTTGAAACTGACCTTGTCAATTAGATGTTAAACTTTTAAGCGACTTTCAAAGTTTAATTTGCTTATTACCAAATCTGCCGATTTGTTTACCTATTCTGGTTATGCGATGTCGGTGATCAGATATGGGATTATTTTTGTGGGAAATTAAGCGGAAGTTCCTCGAAATACGAAAGCGTTGCCTAAGAAGTATTTTCTAGCTTAAAACTAGCATCAGGATTTTCCTTTTTAAGAGAAAAAGTCCAAAATAAGAAAAAAGAATACAAACTGTGAGATGTACGACAGGGTCGCCATCTACATTCGGAACCAGGTCGTATGTTGTCACGACAGCTTCCAATAACACAAAATCCTATAATATATTTCGAGCTGTCGTGACACCGAGATGGCGACCCTGTCGTTAATCTCCCAATGTTCTAGGAGGCTGGCTACCATAGCCGTATTGCTTTATAAGTGTGTTCTTGATGTAATTAGTACACCGTATTGATTAGCTCTAATTAGAGCGAAACCGGTCCGCCGTTTTAATTATGGTGAGAATACATCTAGCCTTACAGAAATATAATTGATAAGCCTGATAAGAAATGTCAATGTTGAGCGAATCACTTGTCTAGTGCGACATCAATGTCCACTTCCTGAATTATGTCGGGTGTCGTTATGCCTGTCCATTTTTCGCGTAAAGGTTTCCGTATTAGTAAGAGAGAGATGGGACATCATTTTCGGGCCTCTTAAGATTTTTCGTCATCCAACTCCTGTATACGTCATCCGACATTTCATCATCCCGTATTGTATTCGGGATTGCATCATCGGGAATGAATCATTTTTAGTGTACAGTTTAAGTATATAAATAGGATAATTTTGCCGATACCGTTAGTTTAGCGACAGCTACTGATGAAAACAACTTCGTTGTCGAAATAGGTATCTAACGCATAACACTCTGTTATTATTTTTGTACTTTTTGGGGGTGACTCTGCTTTTTGTTGTGTTTAACTGAATATTATTAAATTAGCTACTTATTCAAAAAACTTGAAGCCCCTAACTCCTTAACTAATTAAAATCCGACATATGACGCAATTTGATGCTGAGCTACCCTTTTTTACTTGTTCTTTTTTCTAATACATGTTGGTTTATTGACTGATTGTACCAGGATTTACTATTCATTATATTAGTGAATTTTCGTAGAAAAAATTCACTAATGGGGAGATCCCGACTTTTAAATTTTGAAAAAATTTTTGCAAATGAGCGCGAACTAGGACCCCTAGAACCCATATCCGTGGTCAGTTTCAATTTTTATATGTTATATATATATATATATATATATATATATATATATATATATATATATATATATATATATATATATATATATATATATATACATAAACATATAAAAATTGAAACTGACCCCGGATATGGGTTCTAGGGGACCTAGTTCGCGCTCATTTGCTAAAATTTTTTCAAAATTCAAAAGTCGGGTCTCCCCATTAGTGAATTTTTTCTACTAAACTTCACTAAAATTACTGTAATGTTTGATAAGTGAAGATTGGAACCTGTGGTGAGCACTGATATACACACTTGGAGAGCCCAAATCACCACAAGACCTGACGATCGTTTTACTAACCAACTTAGCGTCATCAGAAGATGACCTATTTATCCGGACACACTTGGAGAACCCAAATCACCACAACACATTTTCAAAAACCTCACGATCCTTTCAGTAACCAAGTTAGCGCCATCAGAGAGCGAATTAGTCGTCTAACTTGGTTAGTGAAACGATCGTCAGGTTTGTTAAAATGTGTTGTGGTGATTTGGGTTCTCCAAGTGTACTCGGATGAATAATTCATCCTCTGATGACGCTAACTTGGCTAGTGAAACGATCGTCAGTTTTTTTTAAATATATATATATATATATATATATATATATATATATATATATATATATATATATATATATATATATATATATATATGTATCACACCGATAACTCAAAAAATAATGGGCCGATTTTGATAAAATTTGGCATGTACCTTTCTTTTGTTAATAGCTTGGATAAGTTCGTTAGTCAGAAAATTGGACGAGGTTTTCCGGGAAAATTTTGAGTTTTCATTCGAAAAAAATTCATATCTCAAAAAGTAATAAGCCGATTTTAATAAAATTTGGCACATACCTTCCTTTTGTAAATGGCTTTGACATGTTTGTTAGTCAGGAAAATCGGACGAGGTTTTCCGGGAAAATTTTAAGTTTTCATTCGAAAAAAATTCATATCTCAAAAAGTAATAAGCCGATTTTAATAAAATTTGGCACATACCTTACTTTTGTAAATGGCTTTGACATGTTTGTTAGTCAAGAAAATCGGACGAGGTTGTCCGGGAAAATTTTGAGTTTTCATTTGAAAAAAATTCATATCTCAAAAAGTAATAAGCCGATTTCAATAAAATTTGGTAAGTACCTTCCTTTTGTAAATGGCTTTGATAAGTTCGTTTTTTAGAAAAATTGAACGAGGTTTTCTGGAAAAATTTTGAGTTTTCATTTGAAAAAATTTTTTATCTTAAAAAATATAAAATCTATGATAACCAAATTTGGTAGGTAGGTTTACGATATAAAAAGTAAACTATACACCAAAATTTAGATTTCTATGTTACAAGAAAAAAAAGTTATAATATAATATTTTGTGCCAGATCATTTCTATGAAAATTCACTACCATAACGCACTTGCTGCGTCCCGAGCTTTTATTTCTTAAATCGACTAAAATATTTATGATTTCCCCACCAATTAAAAATACCCAAGATTCTAAAATGAGGCTTGTGTAGACGTGGAAAATCATTCGCTGCTAATTATAGATCTCGCATGAGTTCCAACGGCTGCATTTCAATTGTTACAAAGGAAGGGTTACGTTATTTAAAACTCGTCAAATATTTACATGATTCTGAAGTTCAGGAACAGAAAACAACAGAGAAGAGACACAAACACACATTTTCAATCGCTAAATTCTGATGACACGGTATAGGGGTTCATCATGTTGGCAAACAAATTTGTGCCAGTAACAGGGCGCACCTACAAATTTTCTGTTTACACTTACGCGCTTACTCATACGTGCACTAATTTGCATACATGGAATTTCTCATGTGTGGACATGGAAATTCGAGAAACGCGTAGTAAACAATGGCTGTATTTTTAGGGTTTAAATTTTCAGAGATTGTAATAAAAATTTGATATCCTTGAACTTTTCAACTGCAGATTTAAAACGCCTGAAAATCAAGTATTTGGATTTTGCTTTGTTCAGTAACAAAGATTATTTAGCAAGTTTATGAATAGTAATAAAAGTCTGGACGCAGCAAGTGCGTTATGGAGGTGAATTTTCATAAAAATGTTTTTAATAGCAAATACGTCTCTTTAATGCAAGCAGGTACCAATTTGATCACCGGTATAACCTATATACTAGTAATAATGTACCATATTTTATCAAAATAACTTGTTTCAAAATGCACAAAAAAATTTCCAAAAAATAAACTTAAAATATTTCCGAGAAAACTCGGTTCCTAGCCGACGAACCTTAGGCTAATAGCAAATTGGGTTATTGAATTTTTAAGCATTTAATAAAAATTCGCTACCACAACGCACTTACTGCGTCTCGATTTTTTTTTTACAAACGTGCATCATATTTGGATGAAAAATACAAAAATGCTTAAGACACCCTATAAGTAACGTATAAAATTTTTTCTCGTATCTTGCATAATAACAATTATATTGAGTACTACATACAGACTTGGAGACTACTTCTCTGGCTTCAGTGTTGGTTTTTGTAGGTGAAGGACGTAGCCAGCGCGTGAGCTAACTGGAGCAAGTGGCCCTTCGAATTCTGGAAGTTCTAGGATGTTCTTCAATGGTTCTGTGACTATAGTTTCGCTGCTTGACAGCATTTTCAGACAGATTAAAATTGAATTAGTACGAAATCATGACAACTACAAATAAATATCTGTTGCTATGTTATGATATGATGGTTTGATCAAAAAATTTATCAAATTGAAAATAAAAATGAAATAAAAATGACAGATGAGGTTTTCAAAATGTCTATGTGATGTATGTCAATATTTAACATAAAAATAGAACTAGTCTATGATAACTATGATAACAGTTACAACAATACAATAACTAAACAATAACAGTATAAAAGTAGTCTCTATACAATGAAAATATCGACATACATCAGCTCATTATCTTATTAGAACTTTTTTGAAAAAATAATTAAATTTATTTTCTGTGACTTATTTAATTAGAAACAAGAATATCCAAGAAAGGGGAATTCATTAAATCAGTTTGCTCGTTTAAAACAAGGTAGCTATTGTCGTGTGTGTGCTTTTTGACTTCCAAAGCTTAGAAAAAGTCTAGTTTACGCTTGTCATTATAAAAATGCAGTGGTTGTATGCGGTTATTTACTGTAGGTCTATGTTCGGTATCAATAATATGTTTTTCAAATGTAGATTTGTCAGGGTGGTTATTTCTAAATGCAGAAATATGTTCTTTGTATCGGGTGTTAAAATTTCTAGAAGTTTGACCTATGTAGATTGCGTTACAATGTGTACAAGCTAATTTATAAACTCCAGCTTTTGTCAGGAAACAAGATTTTTCTTTAGCGTTAAATAATAAATCACGCGTCGTGTTGTAAGATTTAAAAGCTACCTTTGTATTTGTACAGGTATTTGAAATTTTTGAAATGTTTTCTGAAATGGTTCCAAAATAAGTTATCGAAATGTATCTGTTGTCTTCTTTGTCTCTAATATTTGGATAAATTAAATTAATCGCTAATTTGTATTATTTTCTCTCGATCATTTTATCTATTATTTTAACAAAGTAGCCATTATTAAATGCTGTTTGCTTAATTATTGAAATTTCTTTTTCAAAATTGTTTTGTGACATAGGTATTTTGAAAACCTCATCTGTCATCTTTATTTCATTTTTATTTTCAATTTGATAAATTTTTTGATCAAACCATCATATCATAACATAGCAACAGATATTTATTTGTAGTTGTCATGATTTCGTACTAATTCAATTTCAATCTGTCTGAAAATGCTGTCAAGCAGCGAAACTATAGTTACAAAAGCATTGAAGAACATCCTAGAACTTCCAGAATTCGAAGGGCCACTTCCTCCAGTTATCTCACGCACTGGCTACGTCCTTCACCTACAAAAACCAACAGTGAAGCCAGAGAAGTAGTCTCCAAGTCTGTATGTAGTACGGACAAGTTTCATCAAGTAAGGGCAACAGCAATCAATGAATTATATTGAGCTTTACCGTGTAAACGCGTCACCCTGTATATATGTAAACAGTAAGTAAACTCGGATATGGATTCTAGGGGGCCTAGTTTGCGCCTATTTGAGGAAATCTTTTTAGAATTCATAAGCCGCGGTCTCCTCATTAACGAATTGTTTCTACAAAACTTAGCTAAAAATTATAGACTGTTAAACCATAAACTTAACTCAAACTACTTCCAAAGCATCAAAGAAAGTGTCTATTCGAAATATATTTTCCGGAAATATTTGATTAAAATGAAGGGCAATGATGGTTGAAGCTGAAACTTATGGGTTTGCAGAACACTCTTTACATAAGCCGTATTTCTTTCAGGTTCTTTGTCTAAATGTTGCCAATTTTGACGTTTCAATCGCGACTTTTAATTTTTTTATTTTTTATTTATTTCAACAACACACCACGAGATCCTAGAGCCTAAATACTATCGTACCGTGGGTGTCGACAAGGAGGAAAGAGGCAACTTGTTAATTCTGAACTTGAAGGTTTGCAGGTTCGGGGGAGAAGGAAAAACATGTGCCGGCAAGGAATTCCACAACTTGAAAGTTCTCGGGACAAAAGAGCGGGCATAACAAGATGTTTTATGTGTTGTAACCTAGACAATAAAAGGGTGCATTCGCTCTGTTCCCCTGGTAGATCTGTTGGTGGCAGCAGGTGGAGGAACCATGGAAGAAAGCTCCTCTGAGCAGTACCCGTGCAGATATCTATAAAAGAAAGAGATAGGTCACCAACGGCACGTCGGTAGGCAAGGGATTGCAGCCTTTGAGTGAGGGTAGGGTCACCGATGAGACGTATAGCTTTCTTCTGAATGGAGTCCAGGATAGCGAGCGTAGAAGCGGCAGCGGCACCCCAGATGTGGGAGCAGTATTTGAGGTTTGGTCTTATTTGTGAAGTATATAAGGTATAGAGATTAGCTGGTGAAAAGTATTTGCGAGCCCGGAAGAGGAAACCTAATTTCTTAGCAGCCGCTTCTGCAATTGATGTGACATGTTGGTACCAATTGAGATTTCGATCAACAGAAATGCCAACAAGTGAAAAGGACTCATTACTTTGAATAACTTGGTTGTTTATTGTGATGGGTCTACGGCTGGTGTATTTCTTATGAGAAAGAAAGCAAGCCTGTGATTTGGTGGGGTTGAACTGTACAAGATTTCTACTTCCCCAGTCTAATCTTTTTTGGAGATCCACGGAGATAGAACCCTCCGTGAGTCTGCGATCCTCATTTAATTGGGCTAAAGAGACAGGCTTAGAATATTGTATATTTGAGTAGATGGTGCTGTCGTCCGCGTGACTGAGAACTGGGTTGGATGTTCTAGAGAGGAGGTCATTGATGTGGAGAAGAAACAAAGTAGGGACTAAAGCTGAACCTTGAGGAACTCCTGCCTTAATTGGATACAGTTTAGAGGAATGGCCATCCACGACAACAGAAATGCTCCGGTTGGAGAGGAAATTTGCTGTCCACGTACAGAGTTTTGGTGGTAGGCCATAGGCCGGTAGTTTATTAAGCAGCGCTGCGTGCCAGACCTGGTCGAATGCTTTGGATATGTCTAGAGCGACAATCTGGGATTCACCTTGTGGTTCCATAGACTTGTTCCAAGAATAGGTGACAAAGGAAAGGAGGTCGGCAGTTGATCTGCGCTGACGGAATCCATACTGCCTGTCGTAGATTAGACTGTGTTTTTCAAGAAATTTTAGTAATTCGGTGTTTATATACTTTTCCATCACTTTAGAGACGACTGAAAGGAGAGAACAATGGGAGGTAGGTTGAAAGTAGAATTTCCGGCGAATAACGAGGCCAGAAGTTCAGCCTTGCCCAGGGCGGTAGAAACAATTTCATCCCCTGGGACAAGAGGTGGAAACGTGCTCTTGCAGAAATTATTCCCAATAGATTTAGCAAGAGTCTGCCGTTAGAGTTTAAGAGGACTTTGTTTTTGATGTGGTTATTAAACGAGTTTTTTGCCTCAGAAAGAATGCGGACATAGCGGTTTCTTGCGTCGTTAAATGCTTGACGGTTTCCTTGACCTTTTACGTTTTGAGGAAAACTCCGTTTGTTTTTAAATGCCTCTAACTTTTTTGTCTTTAAACTTACAGACTTAGATTTTGGTAAATTGTTCACCCTTTATATATATATATATATATATATATATATATATATATATATATATATATATATATATATATATATATATATATATATATATATATATATATATATATACACTTGATTCTTGGGTTGAACCGCGTCCAGAATTTATTAAAACTCGACGTTTCGGCTCCTGTTTTGGAGCCATTTTCAAGAGGTAAAAGAAATATGTAAGGACACTCTAAGGCCTCAATCTGCCTACTCCGCAAATCTCGATCGAGATAGTCTCTAAAATCTCTCTGAGGCTTTTTAACCCTATAATACAAAATAAATTATGAATAAAAATTATGCAACATGCCATTATACTTTTTACCTGAATATCAATATTTGAAAAATCAACGCTTCCTTTCTGAGTAATGTTGGGCTGTTCATTATTTGGTAAGTAAGTTGGGTCCTCAACTGAATCAGATGAATCATATGTGTCTGAGCCTATATGTGAGATGATCTCCAACAATACTATCTAACTTTGTACGCAGATGACACCACTGCTGCAATCTCAGGGGAACGTTTTGAAGAGCTTGGTGCTGCAGCTAATGTGTGTGCGTCTCAAGTGTCAGTCCGGTGTTCGAGAAATGGTCTTGTTCTTAAAACTCGGAAGACTAAAATGATTCTTTTTCTCCGGTGGGTGTGCATCCGAATCTGAGCCTATATGTGAGATCTGATAACGGTTCAATAAGACAGGGCACGTCTGTAAAGTTTTTGGGGCTCCATTTGGATTCTAACTTATCATGGGATGTCCATGTTGACCATGTGGTGGCCTTTCTTGCATCTAGGAATTACGCGTTGCTGCAGCTGCGGGATTCCTTGAGTACTCAGGCGTTGTTGACATGCTACTATGGTAGTGTCAACTGTCTCCTGGCATATGGTTTGCTGTGTTTGGGCGGCTGTGTGCACCTGGGGGAGGTTCTGTTGATGCAGAAGATAATTGTCCGCACCATGTTTGGCCTGCCGTCTTCCGAATCTTGTAGACCATTATTTATACGGAATGGCATTTTAACAGTGACGTGTCTATATATGCTTGAGGCGCTTTGTTATGTCAGAAAAAATATTGCAATTTTTAGTACCTGCGGTAATATTACAGCGTATGAAACAAGACAGGCTAAAGATTTGTATGTTCCCCCTTATAGGATCGAACAAATTAATCGGGCACCTCGCAACACTGCAATACGCTTATATAATCATTTACCTGACAGCGTCAAGAATTTGAGCAGCCTTAGGCAATTTAAATTTGCTTTAAAATCGTTTTTTAGAGAGAATTATTTTTATTATGTGGACGATTATTTTAATTTAAAATTTCAGCGTTGATAAGCTGTTTTTTGTGTTTTGACTATTTCCGATATATTGTAGAGTGGAGCAGTTTTTATAAATAAATAAATATGGATCTGAGTCGCTATTATGATCTTGCCCCTCTATGTCGTCTGTAGAATATATGAATTGATATATCATGCCCATTTTTACAAATTAAAGTAAGTAAGAAAACATAATAACACCTACCGTCGCAAAAAAAGCAAGTTTCACTAATCTCACTATTCTTTCCGTTCGTGCACTAGCCATTTTAACATGAAATCACTTGAAAACAACACTAGTATAACTGAAGAAACAACCTAACCTGTAAATTATAGCATGAATACGGCATGCGCACGCGCTGCTGATAAATGTGACAAAGACCGATCGGGACCGCTAGTGTCAAACAATAAAGATTTTCATACTAGGCAGCAGCGGTCCCTAGGGACCGCCGGCAATTTTTTTTATAATTTAGGTAAAAAAAAATTTAAAATTAGTTTGTACCAACTTTTTCAACATTTTCACTCAAAATTACCTTAAATTATCAAAAAAATCTCTGGACGCAGCAAGGGCGTTATGGTAGTGAATTTTCATAAAAATGTTTTTAATAGGAAATATAATTTTTTTTTTAAGAAAGCTTGCATCAAATTTGGATACCAGTATAACCTATATAGGAGCAACAATGTACCATATTTCATTAAAATAACTTTATTGTTTGACAATATACAAAAATATTTCGAAAATAAACCTAAAATGTACCCAAAAAACTGGTTTCCTGGCCAACGAAACTTAGGTTAATAGTAAGTTAAGCTATCGAAAGAAACATTTTATAAAACATCGCTACCATAACGCAGTTGCTATGTCCCGAATTTATTTTATTACAAACATGCATTATCTTTCGATGGAAAATGCAAAAATTGTAATACTATAAGGCGTGTTCGATTAGGAAAAAAAAATTGCATCAGCAGTGACTTATGGGGTACCTGTAATTGTAAAAACAATTTTCTAAGATGCAGCTCCAGACATCGTATAATTAACATATAAATTTTTTTATCATATCTTGTATAACAATGGATATATTGAGCTTTATCCTAGAAATGCGTCACCCTGTATATATGAAAACAGATAAAAATTAAAACTAACCCGGATATGGGTTCTATGGGGCCTACTTCGCGCTCATTTAAATAAATCTTTTCAAAATTCAAAACTCACTAAAATTGTATCCAACTCAATGAGTAAAATTGTGATGTCCAAAAATAAATATGATTGTAAGAAGAAGAGCATGTCTACATTTGCAATACAAATGTCAGAAAACAAAATACTTATTTACATGTCACTTTGAAGGTAGATCTGACATTTATCAAAATCAATTGAATATGACATGTACTGTTGCCGTGGACTATCATTATGCACTATTGTATTACGCTTTATAAGAATCTTGTTGTTTTTTGGAGTACGAAAGCTTATTTTACTGTAAAACCATTTTTCCATCCCTTAACCTGAAATGGTTTTCGTTTCATTTGACGTTGTTTCATTATAGCGTCACAGTAGGTTTTAGAATCTAGAAATTATTCTATTTTGTGTGAATTTTTTCGTTGCACACTTAGAACAAATTGTATTTTCCTTCAATTATAAATCATAATTTTAAGTTAATTCCTATATTTTCTGTGTCCAATGTGTTAAACGGACGCGAAACGGGAGAAGGAAATCTCATTTAAAGTTAAAATGACGAAGAGAACTTTATTCCAGGCACGAGCGTTGTTTCATTTTTTTTATATTAATAACATTTATAGGTAAATTAGCAGATTAGCGTATTGTTCGTTTTTCGAAAAAAAATTTCAGAAACATGCTTAGAGGAACCCCTTTATGCATTAACCATCGGACAAAGGCTATGATCTCAACTCCACAATACAGTTAAGAGACTTAAAGTCAATTTGAGGTTCTGTGCAAGGTAAACATGCTACAACGGAGCTACAAATACAAAGTATAAAAAAATCACCTTGCAGAAGTCCATAGAAAGGAGAAACCACTTACCAACACCGTTTCTCCATAAAAAACTTCCACATTGCACAATTAAAAAAAAAACGCTACCTAATAAGCGTAATCTGATTTTTTAAAATTAAATAAGTAACTGAAACTGCTAACAAAGCATCACATTAGGATCTATTATAAATTAATTTTCTGAAAATAATTTAATAAAATAAAGAACAACGAAGATTGTAGCTGAAACTTAAGGCTTTTTAACATCTTTTACGACATTTACGCTGCATAGAGATTCATGTAAATTCTCTATCTAGAACATGTCAATTTTGACGTTTAGGATCGCGACTTTTTTGAGGTTTTAAGAATAAAAACTTAAAAACCCATAACTTTGTTTTGTTTTAACGTAGAGATTCAAATTTTGGTGCATGGTTTTCTTTTTATGATATAAACCCTCGAACCCAACATGGTTGCCCTAACTTTGTTATTTCCGGAGATATAAAAATTTTCCGAAAGAAAACGCAAAATGTTCCGGGAAAAACTAGTCCGATTTTCCTGGCTAACGAACTCATCCAACTTATCATTACTTATTCCACTTGCGAAAGGAAAGTACTGACCAAATTTTATTAAAATCGGCGTATTATTTTTTGAGTTAGCGGTGTGACATATATATATATATATATATATATATATATATATATATATATATATATATATATATATATATATATATATATATATATATATATACATAAAGTGTGAAACCGACTTCGGATTTGGGTTTCAGGGGTCCCAAATAGTGCTCATTTGAAGAAATTTTTTCAAAAATCAAAAGTCGGGATCTCTTCATTTGTGATTTTTTTTAAAGAAAATTCACTAAAACAAATTTTTGGCACAGTAAGTAAATGTATATGAACAATAAGCCAAATGTTGCAGTACTATCGGGGCGGCAAGGCCGCGGACGTGCTCTGAGGAAAAAAAAAAGTAAAAAACTGTGGCCGTTAACGTATTAAGCAGATAAACTATAAATTTTTTATAATACTGTCCCGGTTTCTTCAAACTTTTTGCATCAAGAATACTTAATATTTGTTTCTAATATTTAATAGGTTTAGATAATCACACAAAATATTTTGGTGCTGTGGGTTTCTCTGATGACCAGTTTACACGTACCTTTTTTCTTTAAATGATTATTTGAGCACATGTTTTGAATACTGGTTAATCAAGTTGTTAATGATAACTATAAGAACTAAAACCCTGTTATTTTAATACACGTGTTAGCAAAACTAATAACTTTAATCGTTTAGAAAATTTGATAGACCAGATCAGCCCTTTGTATCGTAACCACGGCAATTTTCGAAGGAGTTTCACGAAGTGGTTTAACTGAGACAATGAATCAGCTGGCAAACCTTTCCAGTAGAATTGTTTCCTCCCTCTATCAGAGAACTTAGCCATGAGGCAAAACAATCCATTTATTCATTATTCAAGTGTAATAATGCAGTAAACCTAAACAGTTCCATGTCGTGGTTTGATACAAATGGATGATTCAGAGTAAATACAATGCAGTAAGCCCTATTCAACTTGTAAATCATGTGGGTTCTTTAAAAAAAGCGTTATGACTCTATACATGAGAGCAGTATTATAAACTTGTTAAAAAGGAATCTCCTTACTTTTTTTTTTCAGGGTAGGTTGCAAATAAAAACTATTTTTATGGAAAATTTCGTTGAAATATATCACTTTTGACAGAGTTGTTGGTGTGGTAAAATTTTCAGAAGAAATACAACCGAAATAAAATATAATTTTAAACGCGACGTTCCAAAATATATTTTTACACCCAAAAATGTTGAATAAATCCGTTATCAGAATATGCTTTATATATATATATATATATATATATATATATATATATATATATATATATATATATATATATATATATATATATGCATACAAGGCAAGGACACACTTTAAAACAACTCATACAAAACCTAACACAATCAAGAACTTATTTCTGGTGTGTACGATGTCTTGGTAGTCAAAAATCTATATCAAAATTGATTCCCAAAATACGACATATATATGGGTTAAAAGAAGGCAAGTTGAACATTAGGAATGTATGACAAGTTTAATTAGATAGTGTAAGGTATTATTGTTTGCTGGCTGTTATGTAATTTAAGATGATGTTTGTCAAAGTAGTTTTAGGTAATTTAAGATGTTATTGTTTATTAGAATTAAGAATTTTAAGATGTAAGTATATTGTTTGCAAATTGTAAGAAATGTCATGTCATAACCTAGATGTAAGTCAGTTGTTTTTATTCAGGACAAATGTCAAACTGACACTAAAATTATAGTATAGGTTAACAGATAAGAACCACATGTCAAAATGACAGAAAATGTAAAATGTAGGTTAACTAATCTGTCAGGGACCAACAAGAATGAAAATTATGTATCCGTGGTAATAATGAAGAGAATTAGTATTGTAGCAATTTGTTATGATTTTTGATTTGGAAGAAGGCCAAAAGCAGTTTTTTTTTAAATTAGTTAGGATGGTGACGTAAAAAAAATAATAAACAGACGGGAAAATTTTTATTAAAATATTAGATGGGAATTTTTGGTAGTAAAAAAAGCAGGTTAAAATGTTTGATAAAAAAATTGATTGATTGAATTTTTCGAAACAAGTAGCAGCAAACGAGGCATTGAAGACAAAATTAGTATAATTAATATTGGCGGTTTGAAAGGCAGCATATAAAGGGGTCCTACCAGATGTAAAACAGAGTGAGTTTGTTGTTTTATTTGTCAAAATAAGCAGTTACATTTTGAGTAGAGACACTCCAGTAATGTCTTAAGAGTAGAGCTGCATATAACGTTTCTTTTCTAAAGAAGTCAATCATATCAAATAAAAGAAAAGTAGAATATTGCCATTCATCATAAAGTAAATAAAGCGGCGTCCATATTGTTTGCAAACAACTTAAATTTGTAATTAAAGAGTACTCCGCGTGGAGCGCCGTTTCAAGTTTTCATAAAAGCAGCAAGTTGGAGGGTATGTAACCCGAATAGCATCAGACAGGAGTTGAAATTGCCTAGTGGTCAAGCATCTTTGAAATTATAATATAAAATTAATAATTGATTAACATTTAATAACTTGTAAAGATATTGATTAATACTCTCAAATTTAAATATAAGACACCACTAAATGAGAAAGATTTGAAACAAGTAGTGGCCAAAAATAGAATTAACTAAATAAATTTGAAATTGTAAGATCCAGTTAAATAGTAAGAAGTAATTTATGAATTTTTATATATAATTAGAATAAAGTCAGGTTTGTTATTTTATTAAAATCTCTGTCTCATTGTCTAATTATCATTACTTATATTTGTGGTCATATTCAATAAAACGACTCAACGCTTTTGGAACTTCAGTCTCAGAAACAAAAGAGTCAATATTTTTGAAAATTTAATCATACAAAAGAAATTACAAAAAAAACAACCAAAAGGGACTTGAACCCACTTGCTTAATAAGCTCCCTGAGGTGAGAGGCAGTTCATGTATGTTAATAAATTTTTTCTGTGTGTTAAACAGGTACAAAAAAGACACTGAGTACATCCAGGTGTTAGTTACACAAACAAATACATATATTTATTCGGCAGCCGGCGTTCGAGGTGAACGGTAGTTAAGCGAATACGTAGTGAAAATCGTGTTAAAATACGAAGTGTTTTGGTGTTTTTAAGTGAAAATGTATACAAATAAAACAGGCGAACCGCCTGATCGCGGAAGATTAGAATCTAATCCTGCAAAAACAGATTGGTATGAAAAAACACAAGAAATGTCCCAGGATATAGAGATGAATTACGAAACTAATAAGGTAGGAACAGAAAATCAAAATAAAGCCATAGGCGAAAAAAAAGTTTCAAATAATATCAATAAGGATTTGGTAAGTGAAGTTTTTAATTCATTAGTAGAAACTTCAAATAAAAATGTAAATGAAAATATATGTAAAAATCCAATAAGCGATAAGCCGACTACAGTGGTCGATAAACAGTATAAAGTTGTGGATAATTTTTATGATAACAAGCATAGCGGTCCGTACATTGTATATATTCAAAATAACAATGGAAATATAGGTAAAAGTCATATCATAACGACTTCGAGAATTATACGTAATTCAGTACCTGAAATAGATCAAGACATTAAATCGATAGTTAGTGTAGGCCTGAACAAAATAAGATTAGAACTTAATAACGGAAAAAGTGCAAATAACCTAGTAAATTCAGAAATTCTTAAAAATAAAAATTATTACGCTTACATACCTCAGTATTTAACAAAAAGGCAGGGGGTAATTAAAAAAGTAGATTTAGATATCCAAGAAAGCGAATTATGCAACATAATAAAACCGCGCATAGGCGAAAATTTTCAGGTTTCTAGTGTTAGAAGAATGAACAGGCGTGTTCAAAATGGTGATCAGATTTTATACGTTCCAACACAGTCAATTCTAGTTACTTTTCAAGGTCAATATTTGCCAAAAAAAGTGTCGATAGAAAAAATCATTTTCGAGGTAGAACCTTACATTAGACGGGTCATACAATGCATGAAATGCTTACGCTATAACCACGTTAGCACACAATGTAGAGGAAAAGAAAGGTGCGGAAACTGTGGAGAAGAACATAGTAATAATCAGTGCACACATACAGGGACACCGGTATGTGTTATATGTCGGGGACCACATAAGGCCACTGACAGAAATAGTTGCCCAGAATTTCAAAAACAAAAATCCATCAAAAATATAATGAGCACGGAAAATAAATCGTATAAAGAAGCATCAACACAATACTCACAAAGTTACGCAAAAGTAACAAAATCACATGTAACTAACGTAGATAATTTTTCAGTCAACGGTGATGCCAAACTTCCCGCAACAAATTATACTTTTCCAAATTCTTTTACGCATTCACAAGCAAACTCTCAGTTTTATCCACAACCTGTAGTAAAACGCAAACGTACAGATATACTGCACGAAAATAAAATGGAAAACATACGACAACAACATCAAGAAATTGTGGCGCCAACAACATTCAGAACAACACCAATCATAAATCCCATACCCCCTAGATATAATCTACCAAAAGACGAAGATAAAACTGAAAAACTGGTATCTTTTTTTATAGAAACACTAAAAAACATTGGCACAGGTAACCCATTAGACAAAGAGCTGTTAGATAAACTTAGACTAGATATATCACGTATCGTACAAACCCAAAATACATATTCGCGCTGAAAATAATGCAATGGAATTGTAGGTCTTTAATGTCAAACAAGGGCAGCTTTGAAAGATATCTATTTGATAACTGTATTGATATTTCACTGCTTAGTGAAACATGGTTAAAATCTACATTCAATATTAAATTGTCAGGATATAGTATACTTAGAAAAGATAGGGCAGATGGATATGGTGGCGTAGCGCTACTAATATCAAATAAATTGGCCTTTACTCAAATTAACCAGTTTTATTTTGTGGATAACATAATGTGCGTAGGTGCAAAAATTAAACTACATCGTAACAAGATCGTTAATTTTTATTCAATATATATTAAACCTGGAAATAGAATTTCAGTTACTCAATGGGATACCTTTTTTAGAAGCTTAGAAAAACCATTTATTCTAGGGGGCGACTTCAATATCCACCATACAGCGTTGGGAAGTACCAGTACAGACTTAAATGGCCAAAACTTAATTTCAGCCATTGATGATAATCAACTTACTTATCTTAATACAGGTGCAGAAACGCGTATGACTAAGCCAAATAGTATTTCCAGGTCTGCAGTTGATATAACAATAACTTCAAACGCTTTAGCTCAAAATATTGAATGGAGTGTAAAAAATGAAACATTAGGGTCGGATCATTTTGTTATTGAGTATAAGTTTTTTATAGATAATACAAATAGTAGCGTAGATTCCTCGGAAAACAAAATAACAAACAAAAAATGGAATGTTAAAAAAGCTAATTGGGAACAATACAAACAAAAAACAGAGCAATTTGCAAAAAATGCCTTAGAAATAAATACAAACATAGGCTATGAAGAGTTTCTTCAAAATCTAAATCTAATAATTTCTGAAACTATTCCAGTGAATAAAGCTAAAAAAACAAAATTTAATAAAGCATGGTGGAACGAAAATTGTAAAATAGCAATTGATAAACGCAAAGTAGCATTACAATCGTATAAATTTAACCCTACAATGCAAAATTTTATAGAATATAAGAAATGTGCGGCAATAGCAAAACGAGTAATTTTAGATAATAAAAGAAAAACTTGGCAAAACTTTTGTAGTACACTTAATAGAAACACTAGAATAAAGGAAATCTGGAAAACAATAAAATGTATAAATGGCGTGCAAACAGACAACATACCCCGAAGTTTGAACAACGATTGGATGATAGAGTTTATGCAGCTACAAGCACCGGCTTGGGTGGAAGAAAACTCATTTGGAGGCGGTCCAATATCCAATATTAACATCGAAATATTCACCATACAAGAACTAAACCTTAGTCTTAAGAATAACAACAACACAGCTGCAGGGGCAGATAACATACATTACTCTATGTTGTACCAACTACCCCAAATAGCTAAGGATTTATTACTAAACGTAATAAATAAAATATGGCTATCAGAAGAATATCCAGAAAGCTGGAAAACATATCTGGTTATGGCATTTTTGAAACCATTTAGAGATCCCAACTTAGCCAAGTCATATAGGGGAATATCGTTAGCGTCCTGTGTACTAAAAACGTTGGAGAGAATGATCAAACGACGACTAGAGACTTGGCTGGAAAAAAACCATAAATTATCTCCAAATCAGTTTGGCTTTAGAAAGGGATATTCCACTGCAGAAAGTCTAACAAAGTTTACCACAGATATCAACATTTCATTCACCAACACAAAATCAACAGTGGCAGGATTTATCGACATAGAAAACGCTTATGATAATATAAACTTAAGCCTATTGTATGATAAGATGATATACTTGGGAATAGAACCAAACTTTGCCCGTAAAATTATAAAATTATATTTAAACAGAAAAATACATCTTCTAACAGCAAATGAAAATATCACTCCCAGAAGCACGTCAAGAGGAGTACCACAGGGCAGTATAATCAGTCCTCTCTTATATTTGATCTATACACATGACATAAGCAACAATATCAACATACAAGTATTACAATTTGCCGACGATATATGCATTTATGACACCAACTGCGAAATAGATAGGGGAATCCAAGAAGTTACAAAAGCTATAGAGCAACTACAACAATGGACGAACAACAACAACATGAACATATCAACCAAAAAAACTCAGCTATGTATATTTACGCGCAAGAGACAGCCACTGCCCACTACGGTCACTGTTAACAACACTGATTACCCCATTAAGGATAAGGTGTGCTTTTTAGGGGTGTTTTTGGATAAAAAACTGCTCTGGAGGGATCATCTTCAACATCTAACGACAAAAACTGAGAAAGCAATAAATATACTTCGTATGGTGTGTCACACAAGATGGGGCGCTGACACAAATGTAGCCTTAATGATATACAGATCATTTGTTAGAGCCATGTTAGATTACAGCTCATTCCTCTATGACCAAGCGGCGAAAACCCACCTCAATAAAATCAGTACCATCCAAAATAAATGCTTAAGGTTGGCATTAGGTGCACTAAAAAGCACTCCAGTTAATAATTTGCTAGCCGAATGTGGTGAGATGCCTCTTCAATTCAGAAGAAAAATGATAGCAATAAGATTTATATTAAAGTTACAAGCAAAAAACAGCCCAATCCTACTCAAATTGGACCAATTACACAAGCTCACAGCAAGACATCGTTATTGGAGTCAAAAAGCAATCCCACTTACAGTAGAAGCATATTTGTCTGCACTCAAAGTAAAGCCCGATATGTACACCTACGATACGCAGCCGTTTTACAATATAAAATATGAAGTATTGCAAAATGTACAAATTGACTACCTGCCAGATTACTCATACATAGCCCAGCCGTTAAGAAACAACATCTTCCAGGAAGACATTAGTAAATTAGTACCACCAAATAGCTGTCTGATATACACAGATGGATCAAAAACTGACGAAAAAACAGCATGTGCCTATTTTGCAGTCCAAGACGAAAATTCAAAAATTTTTAAATTGAACAAAAATATGTCTAACTACACAGCAGAATTGATAGCTATCATAGAAGCCCTGAAGTATGCCACCGACAGCAACGACAATTATATAGTAATAATTACAGACTGCAAAAGTGTACTACAAAAAATAGAAAACTTCAATAGTCATATTTGTAACAACTATTTATTTGGTGAACTTGCCAAGTGGTTACATATTCTAATGCTTAACAACAAAGTGGTGAGATTTATGTGGATTAAGGGCCACTGTGGCATTGTACCCAATGAAATTGTAGACAGGTTAGCAAAAAAAGCTTTGGAAGAGGGTCAGTCGACTGAGTATCTCTGTCCACTTGAAGATTTTTTGTCGAAAGGTCTCAAATATAGTAATAGATTATGGGCGGAGCAATACAGCAGAGAGACAAAAGGAAAGTTTTACAGAGATATTCAGCCCACGATACCTAGGGTACCATGGTTTAGAAATTGCTATTACGAAAAAAATTTTGTAACGATAATATGTAGGTTAAGGTTCAACCATGCTTTATTCCCAAGCCATAAATATAAAATAGGCCTTTCAGATGAGCCAACCTGTGCATGTGGGGAAGTAGGAAACGCGCAGCATGTTTTGTTGGAATGTACCAATAAATATAACATTATTGAAATTTTTATAGAATATATTAACAACTTAAATATAGTACAAAAACCATTTTGCATAACACAAATACTAGAGATGAAAAATATAGCATTATATAAAGTATTAATAGACCACGTGCACAGGTTGGCTTTAAAATTATGATAAATATATTTAGACGTAGGATAGAATTAAGGTAGTTTAGGTAGATATTCCCAGTGTTCAATCCCTTTATGTTCTCCTATTCTTATAGAGGTCTTCCTGTTTGTCTATAAAGTTGCCATGATAGACCCCTTGGCACGAAGACATGTGTCCCCTGTGCAATCCTGAATAAATAAAAATGGAAAAAAAAAAAAAAAAAAAAAAAAAAAAAAAAAAAAAAAAAAAAAAAAAAAAATGTGTGTATATATTTGTGTGTACATATGTCATATGTGTGTATGATTGTGTCTATATATGTGTATATATTATATATCAAACATTTATTGAGAAGTATGTTGTATGATAGGGTGTATGGATGGGAAAGATAAAAATGTATATATCATTACATAGAGTGATCCGACACTATTGTTTATTATCAATCGGTATCAGTTATCGGCTGGTCTGGAAATATTTGACTATACCTCCTAAACTGGAAAAATGAGCTAATGGCAAAAAGCCACAGCCATAATTCGAACAACAACAACAACAACAACAAATACATATATTTCGTAATAAAAATATTTACAACACATTTCACTAAACTTTACAGGCAAATAAAATTTAAAAGCTAAGATACCTAAAATATAACTAGAAAACTAAATCTAGATCAATTCTATATATTAAAGTAAATTTAAACACCCTAGATAAACATCACTATTTCAATTAACGCCCAATCGTGGGGCAGTAGAACTGATAAACCTCGCTATTTCAATATATATATATATATATATATATATATATATATATATATATATATATATATATATATATATATATATACAGTATATACATGGTGGGGCTTTTAGTGTGTTACAATCGGATTTATGAAAAACCGCTCGGAGTATTTTGCAAAAAATTCCTTGAGATAACAAGTAGGCTGGAGAACCCATTTTTAAGCATTGTTTTTCAAAATTTTGATTTTCCGTGAAGATCTGCGCATGTACGTAGAAAACCGTTGCATTTTCTCTAGTGGTTACATATTTATGAATTTTCCAATGAATAAAATGAGACTAAGAACTAGCATGAAGTACCTTAAGTGAAATGACGGTTGTGTTCTAAATGTTTTTCATTTATTCCCAAACATTTAAAAATTGTTCCTTGGCAAGAGTTGCTCACATTATCCAACATTTTGGGGGTTACTAACGTACATGCTTGTCTAATCTCGTCTCTTATAGTTTCTGGCGTGGTTAGTGTTTAAGCCATAACTTTCCAAAACAATAAAATCTAAATGCGTGATATCAGGAGAGATTGCGGGCCAGCTTACCAGGCCACCACGAACCATCTATCTACCTCCAAACATATAATTTAGAGTGTTCTGTAACTTGGCGCATAAAGTGTGGTGGGGTCCCGTCTTGCTGGAACTACACATCTTCTTGTTGATCTTCTACGTTGCTTAGAAGTTTAGGTAATTTGCGCCTTAAAAAATCACTGTATACCTCGCCATTCAGGTGGCTTTCAAGAGATGTGGCCCAATTTTATTTATTGTAAAATTAGGAAGTGTGCAACCAGTGGAGCAAATACGACGATTTGTTACGTACATATGCTGTTCTTCACGGAGAATGGAATCTTTGAAAGGAAGGCCATTTTAGTTCACATTTATACCGGCTCTTTGAAACCAGGAGAAGAGGGAAATGTCAAAAATATTGAAAAATGTGTCCCCAGCCTACTTATCACCTCACGAAATTTTTGGCAAAGTACTCCGAGCGGTTCTTCAGATATCCAATTGTAACACTTTAAAATCCTCACCCTGAATATATGTTTATATTTATTCACATTATATATATATATATATATATATATATATATATATATATATATATATATATATATATATATATATATATATATATTTTCTTCCTTATCTTTTCATAAATTTCTAAGTGCTTTTATTATAAAGTCAATTTTACTTACCTAGCAATGAGGTCTGGGCTTGCAGACCGTTTTTCGGTGACAGGGATTCACGGTTAGTATCGGACGATCTCGGGCGCCAGATTTTAAAGGGTTCTCTCTCTGTTGAGGATATCTGCGACCTCTTCACTAAACTCTGAACGATATATTGATCAAAGTACCTGGGTAACTCTGTGGAGAAGGGTTCGGTAGCCTTTAGGTGATACAAGCTAAATTTAAGGACCTCCAAATGAGCGGGCTTTAATCGCTGATTTGGCGTAATCCGATTACTTCTGTTTAATTGAAAGTTGTAGCAGATTTGGTAAGTATGGGTTAAGGGGTTGGATAGGAATCAATTGAGGTCTTTTATTTACCCAACCCTATATTTTAGATTAGAAACTATTTACAAGATATATACACAAAACAATATTTACAAAGTATATACACAAAACAATATTTACAAAGTATATACAAATCAAATATGTGGGTAATAACATTAATCAGAACGTAGCTTTCACTAAAGCGACAAAGGCTAGTGTTGGATGAAGCGTACGGAGTCAGCAAGGTATACACGGTACGAGTGGCGTTATACTAAATCACGGATACGGCAGTCGGGTGACACCTAACGATAGACAAGTTCAAAGTAATATCTGTAGCCTCTCAGTCGAAGTGAGGACACCGGAGGCGCATAAGTGCGGAAGGAGAGACGAGACGACAGTTCCCGGGAGGCCTGTGTGGACTGTGAATCTTCAGCATCTTCGATGGGGCCACAAACATATACTTTAGGAAGCTGTGAATCCTCAGCGTCCTTACTAAAATAACACAAGAGCTTATACTGTATGTGTCGGAAAGCCTGAAGCCAGATGAAGCGTTCAGGGCCAATTGGAAAGGGACGCATCACTTGGAGTGGCCTAGATAGGCTGTGAGTCATCAGCGTCCCTATCGGGATCACACCAAGATGAATATATCTTGATTATTTAAGTGAGCTGTGAATCCTCAGCATCCTCACAAAAATAATGCAAGACAATCTCACATACAGGAATTGTCTAAAGAAATGGTGGCAGGTCAGGAAAAGCAGAAATAACTGGCTGGCGGAGATTTGGACTGAGACCCGTAATAATAAAAAAATAAGAAGATTCGTCACAAAATATCGGACGGAAAACGGAAGCGGTATCGGTACGGTTTCTTACGGGCTGGTGACGGCTCGCTGTTGTCGACTTACTAGCAGAATTATCAATACTGTCTCTGCCCCGAGTTGCTTCTTCTTTTATATGAATTTTACAGCTGGCCAAAAATCTCTGCGATGCTCGGAATTTAATCACCTTATCACATCCGGATAAGATAATAAATACGAAATACATATTGTATTTTGTTATGCTCTATTTACTTAATTATTTAATTAACAATTACGCGTTTTCGACAACAGACCAATAGAAAATAATACTCATAACCTTTTAGTGAATTTTCTTTAACAAAAATCACTAATGAGGAGATCTGCGTTTATATATATATATATATATATATATATATATATATATATATATATATATATATATATATATATATATATATATATATATATATATATATAGTACCAATAACTCGAAATATTTTGATAAAATTTAGTAGGTTCCTTCCTTCTGTAAGTGGCTTAGACAGGTTCGTTAGCCAGAACCATCGGACCGGTTTTTCCTAGAGAATTTTTAGTGTTCTTTCGGAAAATTTCTGTGTCTGAAAATAACATAGCTGTGGCAACCAACTTTGGTACATAGATTTATACTATGAAACTTACCATACGTGCCAAAATTCAGGTATCTAAGTTAAGAGGAAAAAAAGTAGACATTTAAAAAAATGGTGGGTGTCACTGTTGATCAAAGAAATGCACAAAATCAAAATATTTTTTGTGGATAATAAAACATATTGTATATTACAGACAAAAATTTAGTTTTCTTGACGCAAAAATGTCAATAAATAACAGAAAAATTATTTTAAAGCTTTTATAGCTTTTTTTTCTGAAAATGTCAAAGTCTTGCTTTGAAACGTCAAGATTTGCAATTTTTAGACGGGAAACCTGAAACACATACCTGTTGTGTAGAATAAATATCATAGTGAATGTGTGTTTTACAAAGCCTTAAGTTACAGCTTCGATCATCATTGTTCTCCATTTTACTAAAATATTTGCAGAAAATTCATTTCAAATACACCCTGTTAAGACAGTTCAAGATGTAGTGAATAATTGTCTATTTCCTGTATCAGGGTGGTCAATTTTGGGAAGTGTTTAAGACAGTTCAAGATGTAGTGAATAATTGTCTATTTCCTGTATCAGGGTGGTCAATGTTTGGAAGTGTAACGTGTGTGGTCATCCGCATCTGAGAGGGTGTGGAGAAAGTGCATATAAACTAAAGACTATAAGGACACAACTGCATTTCATGTGAGAGTCACAAATGTTTTAGCTTTAGGTACATTTAATATAGTATAGTTCAGTTAGTAATGTAGTGTATATAAAATCTAGTCAGTGCCAGTTAATTTATAAAATAAAAGGACTCATCCACGTTAGTAAATAATAAAGAAATTCCACGGAAATCAAATATTTTGAGTTTAAATCCGTTTTTAGATTCAAGCGGAATATTAAGAGTAGGCGGTAGGCTAAGTAACTCTAATTTTAAATTTGATAAGTGTCACCCAATTTTATTGTCAGGAAATCACAAACTAACATAATTAATTTTTTTAAGAGAACATAAAAGATTACTACACGTTGGACCACAGCAATTGTTAGCTTCTATTAGAGAACGGTTTTGGCCTACATCAGGTAGGAATATTGCCAGACAGACCGTTCATCAGTGTATAAACTGTTTTCGTGTATGTCCAAAAATAATTAACCCAATCATGGGAAATTTACCAGTATCTCGAATACAACCTGCATTGCCATTTGAAACTGTAGGGGTTGATTTTGCAGGTCCATTAATAATTAAAGATCGAAAGGGGCGTGGTTGCAAGACCTCAAAGGTTTATATTTGTATATATGTATGCTTTGTTACGAAAGCTGTGCACCTTGAACTGGTCAGTAGCTTATCGACTGAATCATTTATCCTGTCACTTAGACGTTTTGCATCTCGAAGAGGCAAACCGTTGCATATTTATTCTGACAACGGTACAAATTTTGTTGGGGCAAATTCAGAGTTGATTGAGTTAACAAAATTTTTAAATTGCAAAAGAGTTGATATTATAACGTCTTGTGCGAACGAAGGGATAAATTGGCATTTTATACCGCCATCATCACCTCACTTCGGAGGGTCATGGGAGTCAGGGGTACGTTCCTGTAAAGCTCATTTAAAACGGGTTTTAGGTAATGCGATATTAACTTTTGAAGAAATGTACAGTTTGCTTGTACAAATTGAAGCAGTCCTTAATTCCCGACCTTTGTCACCTCTGTCATCAGACTCAAATGATTTGAATCCTCTCACTCCTGCTCACTTTTTGGTAGGAAAAGTTTTAACGTCAGTTCCTGATCCAAACGTTACAAAAATTCCTGACTCGAGGTTATCTGTGTACCAAAAAATTCAGCAGTTTAATCGGCACTACTGGAACAGATGGAGCAAGGAGTATATTTCCGAACTTCAACAAAGAACTAAGTGGCGTAGCCGGCAAGGTGAATTAAAACAAGGTGCAATGGTATTAATTAAGGAAGACAATCTGCCACCTCTGCGGTGGAAACTAGGAAGGGTGATCAAGTTGCACCCAGGTCAAGACGGCGTCAACAGGGTTGCTACAATTAAAACTTCCAGTGGTAACATAAAAAGGGCATTTTCAAAAATATGTCCTTTACCAATTGAGAAAACATTAATATAAATTATGGTTTATTTTGTTTGTTGAAACTGAGTTGTTTCAAAAGCGGCCGGCATGTTAAGACAGTTCAAGATGTAGTGAATAATTGTCTATTTCCTGTATCAGGGTGGTCAATTTTGGGAAGTGTTTAAGACAGTTCAAGATGTAGTGAATAATTGTCTATTTCCTGTATCAGGGTGGTCAATGTTGGGAAGTGTAACGTGTGTGGTCATCCGCATCTGAGAGGGTGTGGGGAAAGTGCATATAAACTAAAGACTATAAGAACACAACTGCATTTCATGTGAGACAGTCACAAATGTTTTAGCTTTAGGTACATTTAATATAGTATAGTTCAGTTAGTAATGTAGTGTATATAAAATCTAGTCAGTGCCAGTTAATTTATAAAATAAAAGGACTCATCCACGTTAGTAAATAAGTGTTTGTTCTTTGGTCTTGTATCCGAACCAGCGTGTAACGCAATTAATTTAATACCAATAAATACCACTCCGTCTCAATCGCTAACAAAACAAAAACAAAACAAAAACATTGTTTTTAACATATACAGTCCACTGAATTCGAAGGTGTGTATTAAACACACCCCTTCTCTGATAATTTGGTAGTAGTTTAAGTTATATAGTTTGTGGTTAATAGCCTATATTTTTCCACGAACTTTCGTTAAGGAGAGGACCGCGACTTTAGACTTTAAAAAAATTTCTTCAAAGGAGCGCGAACCAGCAAAAAAATTGCTTAATTAATAACAGAGATATTCGACTGTTGCGGGATTTTTCACTAGCCCTGTATATATATATATATATATATATATATATATATATATATATATATATATATATATATATATATATATATAATTATACACGTAAAATCAACAAAAATATATAAATACACTCATACGGACCACACAGACACAATGACCTAAGGAAAACATACTGTTTGGTATATTAGATCGCCTTGTAAAAATTCAAAAAAAAAATCTTATTAACCCAAATATGTATGCAAAAATATAAGGAAAAATGGATGTAGGTAAATAAGTCTTAATTTTAAGTAATGAATTGTATAATATAAGGTGCCCATTTACCAGGACTCGATAAGAACGAAAGTGAAATAATATTAACAATATATAGTGGATAAGTTGTTTCTGACAGATGTAAATTTTAGGTTAAGATAACTTGATCTTTCATAGAGTAGGAAATAGTTGTAATTTTTAAACATATGATTAGTTAGGAGCTGTCAATCTGACAGTGAATTAGGTTAAGAAAATATGTCAAAATTAACTAAACCTTGACAACAATGTTTGACACGTATTCTAATGATAAAATAATGAGAAAGCATTGTTGCGGGAAGAACAAAAATGAAAGAGAATTTTAAAGAGGGCTATAGAGAGGAAACTCTGGCAACGGCTTTTCTTTAGAAAACAATAAATAACAACTCCTGGATTTTTGGAAGAAGCAGCAGCAAAAAAGTTTTTCAGAGTAAATTAATGATAAAAGTGGAATTTTCAAGTAAAAAAAGTAAACAGCCCAGCAGACCCAGATGCAGTAAAAGTGAGTTCTGTATAAAGTTATAAACACGATACTTACTTTATCAAGTGAATACAATCCAGTCTGTATAACAGAAAAACGATAAAGCCACATCCATATTAGTAAACAAAAACTTTACAGGACACATTTTTAACTAACGCGTCATTCAATCAACAAAAGCAATGATCACATTTAGATCAAGTTTCAAACAAACTAGAAGAGTCAGCGGGGTATGTGACCCACCTAACAACTTAACAGAGGAAGTGGCCTACTATATACCTTAATTTTGCCACTATATACCTTAATTTTGCCACTATATACCTTAATTTTATAAAATAACTTAATTTAGGAAATCACAGTTTTCATTTGTAAAAAGTGCTGCAGACTTCTTTAATTAAGTAAAAAAAATTCATTAATCAATAAATCCAAATTTGGAAAAAAGTCAAATAACACAGCTTTAATAAAACATTGGCCTAAAATTTGTGGGAATTAGTAAAGTTTGAGATAAACAAGTTTGTAAATAATTAGGCATATTTTAAGGATAATTTTTCACATTTGTTTAATTTTCAATAAAGTTATATTGTTGTTTTGTTTGAAAAAAGACAAAAATTTGGGTTTTATTTTGATTATTTGGGCAGAGTCTATAAAAAAAAACAAGGTTCAATAAATTTCATATCAATTTACAAAGTTATATATGAAAGAAGAGGACATGAGCCCATTAGAAATCCCTCAGATAGTGTCATTTTGCTCTTTTAATTATTTAGTAGCTATCCGAGGCAACAAAGAAGGAAAGGCACAGGTAAATATACCAATATACTTATAGATTATTTTTCTTGGTGTATCAACTACCATAAATAATACGACTATCACAAATGTTCATAAATTTATTTATTACACACAAAAATTACATTATAAAACATTTATTAACATAAAAACCTTTTTATTATGTATACTTTTAAGGGCAGTTACGAACAAAATTAAGGACTATACTTTAAAGAAAGTCACTCTGTACTAACAACTCGATATATTTCGCTTGCGATCGCAAGCATCTTCAGGTGTACTAAAATGAATAAAAATTAACATAACATCTAGATTATGCAACAAACTAACACTTACAGCACTGTAACTAATTGAAAAAGCAAGGCCAAAACATCAAACCAGAGAAATTCTGCCGCAAAAGCATGCAAAAAAACAGTAAGGTAAAAACCATCTTTAAAATATATGTAACTCTACGCGAACATTTTCACTTTGAAAACATTCAAAGCAAGTCATGAGCAAGTATAAAAAAGAGTCATCAAAGGTTAAAATACTAAAAAGGTTGGAAAATTTCGCGTGTAAGAATTTGGACATCTAACCCCATTTTTTCACGTTAGAATGCCGACCATAAATATAAGTGACACTGCAAACCAAGAAAACATCATTGACCATAGACTATTATTACTCTATGGATGAAGATATAATTTGCTTTCTTATTCAAAAGTTATGGAACCGGCCAGCACAGAGGCGCCATCGGACCTATCAAATAGTATTACATAACTATATATGTTACTTAAATTTTTAATATCTGCTTTAACGTTCATAGTGTCATTTTCAAGAATATGACACATTTTAAGAAAGGAACGTTTTTTAAAATTGTTTTTCATATCCAATATTTTTACATTTTCAAAATCTATGTTGTGACCCAAGGTTGACACATGATGTGCCAATGCACATCTGTCAGGTCTAAGTCTGTAGTCGCTCTTATGCTGGCTAATCCTCCTACCAACAGACTGTGAGGTCTGACCTATGTAAGAAAGAGCACAATTTTTACAGTCCAACTTGTAGACCACATCACGTTGTTTATACACCGGAATTTTGTCTTTGTTGTTACTAAAAAAGTTTTTGTTGGTCAGAGCATTGAATTTAGCCACTTTGATGTCTGTAAAAACTTTGAAGAGGTTCAATAGTCTGTGTGTTAATCCACTGATATAAGGCAATACCGCATATTTGGCATTCAATCTTGGGTCACAGGTGTCTCTCCCATCCTGTAAGGGCGGGGAAGGCCTAGTAGCTGCTCGGTGAGGTGCATTTTCGGATGAAACGTTGAAAAGTAACTTCATCATTATTTAATTTCTTTCATAACCATTCTTCACCATCATATCTGCAAAACGACATAAAGCTCCGTGCTGAAATTTTTCAATTAGTTACAGTGTTGTAAGTGTTAGTTTGTTGCATAATCTAGATGTTATGTTAATTTTTATTCATTTTAGATGCTTGCGATCGCAAGCGAAATATATCGAGTTGTTAGTACAGAGTGACTTACTTTAAAGTATAGCCCTCTATTTTGGTCGTAACTGCCCTTAAAAGTATACAAATATTAGCACGCTAACGTGTAACGACTGTTACTCCTCCCATCAGTCATATATATATATATATATATATATATATATATATATATATATATATATATATATATATATATATATATATATATATATATATATATTTGGCGTTCCTCAGGATACAGTCCTGGGCCCGTTGTTATTTAGTTTGTATATCAATGATATATTTAATGTGCAGACAGCTGGTAAAGTCATTGGTTTTGCAGATGATACTGCAATTCTATATGAAGATTGTTCTTGGCAACGGCTAAAGACCATAATTGAAGATGATTTTGTGAATATTAAGGGGTGGTTTGATGCCAATGGGTTAACTATTAACACAAAGAAGACGAAGTATGTTGCATTTGCCTCCTATAAGTCACACCTGCGGTCATTTAATACATTGCAAATAGTTTGTAACAACCAATGTATCCAAATTGAAGCGGCACAAAAAGTTAGGTATTTGGGGATCATCATAGATCAACATCTGCATTGGGATGAGCTTGTTGGTGTGGTTGTTAAAAGGTTGAGGACCATTTTGTATAAGTTTAAATACCTAAAAACCTTTCTGACAACGGTGTGTCTTAGAATGGTCTATTTGGCATTGGTTGAACCCCTTCTTACATACGGGATTGTTGTTTGGGGTGCTACGTTGAGTTGTCACCTGAAAAGGTTGGATATAATTCAACGTTGGTTCCTGAAACTAATTTATAATAAGTGCTACACTTACCCGTCTGAATCGTTGTACGCTGAAGCAGGAGCTAATGATATTAGACAACTTTTTTCATTGGCTGTGTTGACGTACGTAAGAAAGTATGATCGCGTCTCTAGAATAGAGCATTCGTACATAACTAGGCTAAACGCAGCAGCGGCCGCTCAAACGAACAGAGCAATTAACACTGTGGGCCAGCGTAGTTATACATATATTGCACCAAGAATTTATAATACTCTTCCAGTCAGTATCAGAACTGCACCAACTTTACGTTCTTATGCGAGGATGGTGAAAGCATGGGTTTCGAAATCTAGACACATCATTCATGGTTTAGTACACAGATAGGTGTTAAACAGGTCGTATGATATCTTTTGCGATGTTGTACCCCACAGTAATCATTTTTAAATATGCACACTTTTTATTATTATATACATTTGTGGGAGTGTACATTGTACATGTGAACATGTGTGAGAGAATGTGTTTGTGTGTTTGTGTGTGTTTTGATTTTTGCACCTGTATGTATGTGTGTGTGTTCTTGTATTCATTACTTAGTTTTGTATTCTTTGCTTGGTTTAGATTTATCCACGCACAAGTCACTGACTTCTGTGGATCTTTCCAAGATTTATTATGTTCAGTAGATCTATGTATGTTATTATTATTGAACTGTATTTTGAAAAATAAATCTATATTATTATATATATAATATATATATATATATATATATATATATATATATATATATATATATATATATATATATATATATAGTGTGTGTGTGTGTGTGTGTGTGTGTTCCAAGGAGCCTAATTCGTACTCATTTGAATAATTTTTTTCAAAATTCAAAAGTCGGATCTCCTCATTAGTGAATTTTTTTATTTTAAGGAAATTTACTAAAAACTTTGCTAACGCTGTTAATCTCAATGCTTTAGGTTAGCATTAACTATTTTCTGTCCAGAAATAACATTTTTGTTAGCTAACAGATCGAAGTGTACTCGTATATTTGTTTTATCACAAAGTAATTATATCAAGTGGTACGAAGTCGTTATAAATGATGAAAGCTGCAATACAAGCACAAAGCAATAATAAAAACTGTATTTAAAGGCCACACTTGTAGGATTCATCCATCTTCTGTAGAAGTTTCCTTCTTCGACGGTGAAATAAGAAAGAAGATTACACTCAGGGGCATTGCTGATGATCCGACTCCAACTAATACGACTTTTTGTTTTATTGTTTTTCGTTTTTCCGATAAATTGTCTCCTTATCCCTGATGAACTCATTAAGTGACTATTCGTGAACTTGATACTAAACCAGTTATTTTCCGGCTGCCTCTTTAACGCTACCCTGGACAGACTTCAGCAGCGTCAGCCGGAATTCTGTCGGAACGAGTCGCCGATAACTGCTCGGGGACCGCATTAAACACAACAATCGCTCAATTTGAATTCCACCTTCGGAGAACGATCGATACTCGAACTTTTCTTATTGGTAAACATGAACTGCTCTGTTTCTACAACTCCTAGTTCAACGGACCACTTACCTGTTCTATGGGTAATGATTTTGTAGACTGCTTTCAACTTTGTCGATAAGATGTTAAGCACAAGAAGCCCAAGAAAAGCTCATTTAGTAAGCGAATTACAATTCTCCAATAAACAAGATGTTTCATTGAAAGTTACGAAAAAAACAAATTAATTTAAATTCTATACGACCTATTTAATACAAAATTAATAAATAGCGCAGAAGTACCTCCAACTTTGGGGTGTATAAAACTTTGTCAAGGTGAATTGATTGCTAATGATGAACTTAAGGATGGGACATCATGATATTCTTAACCACGAAATTTTGTTTTAGAAATTGTCAAACCAAAATATTTAAAACTCTGGACGCAGCAAGTGCGTTATGGTACGGAATTTTCATAAACATATTTTTAATGACAAATATGTCTTTTTAGTGAATTTTCATTAAGAACATTCACTAATAGAGAGGTATCGATGTTGAGACTTTTGAAAAATTTCTTCAAATGAGCGCGAATTGGGGCCTCTGGAACCCATTTCCATGGTCAGTTAAGATGTTTATATATATATATATATATATATATATATATATATATATATATATATATATATATATATATATAGGTATCCAACCGATAACTCAAAAAATACTTTACTGCTTTGGACCAAATTTGGAAATTACCCTTATTTTGCGAATGGCTTGGATGAGCTCGTTCACCCAATCTTAACGGCCAATTTTTCTTAATAAAAATTTAAAAAATATTTTTTTAAACGCAATATCTCTCAAATTGTCTAAGTGATTGAAACGAATATTTATAACCTAAAAGAAAACAGACAGGCGTGGTCGTATAGCACTTTTCAAGTCGTTTGATCATAGGAAAATAAAGTTATTTGAAACTAGTGATAAAATAATCCTCGACATCACTTCAGATTCTGTAATGCAATATCTACAATGTTGGACAAAGACAGATGACGTTATATGTACTGCTATGCTATTTAAATAAATCGTAGATAAAAATCTAAACAATGGAAGTTGTCGCAAGATGTCAGCCTAGAAAACGTTGTGAGAGATACGACATCTCGGTGCAGGACCAGGTAGTTTGCTGTCACGATAGCTCTTGTTTACACAAAATTTTATAGATAGAGCTATGTACAATGTACAATCAACTAACAATAATTGTGTAAATTGCCAGCCTTTTACCATTTCTTTCATAATACCGGGACAAAGTTTGCTTCCAAAAGCGCTCAATTTTAGCATGCAAATGTATATTATAAATAAAAAATTTCGGGTTTTTGATGTTATGGTTGAAAATTTTCGTAAAAATATTTCAAATCCGATAACTCAATAAATTTAAGCCAGAATCTTTAATCTTGAACCATAGTAAAACCAATATAAACGCAGGTGGGTACTAAATAAAGAAAAATTACATAATGAGGCGGGCATTTGTTTTAAAAAACCTTTTTTGCTGTGTATTGTTTGCAAAAACTGGATGGGTTGACTAAAACACAACCATCCAAACAATTAATAAGGAAAAATACCTGCCATATTTATAATTTGGCAGGTACATTCCCTATGTAAATAATTAAGTTTTTCTTGAAAAACTTGTGTAACTTTAAAGAAATTTGTAACACAATTTTTTTAAAGACACTTGCAGTATTTACATATTATATCTAAGACCAAATTTTAATTTTTTAGCTCCATATAGAGCATACATTTTTTCAAATAATTGCTAACTGGGACTTTAAAATCGCCCTCAAAGCTCCATTTAAACGTAAAGAATTAGTTTTTATAGTATATCTTACTAATAGTGTACAATTCTTATGAAAATTCACTACCATAACGCACTTGCTGCGTTCCGAATTTTTTTTAATGAAAGCAGGCATCAAGTTTGGCTAAATATTTTTAGACACAAAATTTTGTTAAAACGTTACATAAAATTGAAATTTTATACCTAATCTGTCATTCATATTGAAAAAATAATTTCTTTGCACGAAAATTCATTAAAACTTTATTTTCGCCGAAATTGGTTGAAAAAATGTTCCATGAATTGAATAATTTTTCTTTAAAAAATTCGCAACAAATGTTTCTTCAAAGAAAATTCATTAAACTCATTTATAAGAATATTCACTATTAAAAGAACATTTTGTACAAGAAAATTCGGTAATAAAAATAAATTAAATAAATTTAAAAAAACTGGTCCCATTTTCCTGGCCAAAGAACCATTTCAAGTTATTTACCCGCTTATCAAAATATGATTTTCAACAAAAACTTTTTCGACGACACAACAATAATTTCATGAAAATTTGCAAACAATTTTTCAAGAAGATCGGTAAATATTTTTTTTATAATAACTTTTTAAACATTTATCATTAGTTACCAAAATTTCAATAATTTCATGAAAATTTGCAAAAAATCCAGTAAAACTTGATTTTCGACAAATTTGGTTTACAAAATATTCCATCAATTAAATAATTTTTCATAACAAAATTCGCAACAAATGTTTCTTCAAAGAAGATTAATTAAAGTCATTTATATGAAAATTCGCCATTAAAGGAACATTTTGTACACAACAAAATTAGCCAATAGATATAAATTAAATAAATTAAAAAGAATTCAGAATCTGGTCTAAATACAGAAATATATACTTTTTCTGTGGCTGCACAGAGAAAATTCTTTTGTCTGTGGATGCTGTAAAAAATGAATCCGGTTGTAGAGAAGAAAACAACCTCTTCTTATTTCACAAATCTCTACGTCTATGTTAACTGTGGAACGGTTTTACCAACTAAGGGCAACAACAGCTGCTATTAAACTTGAAATAAAAGTCTTAAAAGTGCTTATCTTTCATTTTCAACAAGATGTCGCTAAAAATATCGGAATCACATAATCTGATCAGATAACGTTGAAATTGAATCAAAGACGAAAAAAAGTGAGAAAAAAGTTGAAAGAGAAATTCAGTCAGCGTGCAAAAATAATTCAAATCACTTGAATGCTTCAAAAAATATTGCGTTTTAAAAACTTGCTTTACATTTTAAAACAAATTAAACCGACAGTGCTCATCTACCAACTCTTTCAAGCCATTAACACAGTCAAGGCAGTCTCCAAATTTGGTCGAAATCGGTTAAGTATTATATATATATATATATATATATATATATATATATATATATATATATATATATATATATATATATATATATATATATATATATATATATATATATATATATATATATATATCTGAATTTCAATAGAATTTTTACGAATTTACAGTAAAATATTTGAAATTTTTAAAATCAAATTTTATTGACTTATATTCGGTTCACCAAAAACTAATTTTACAACCAGCTCAGAAGTTCCAAAATTAACAGGCTTTCATATTGTTAATAAAAATCGCTCAACGTATTTAAGGGCAAGTGGTGGAATAGATATTTTGGTTAATAAATCATTACAGAAAATATCGATTTACATTTAGATATAGAAGCAGTTGCAGTTCGAGTGCTTTTGCCGGAAGTGATTACAATTTGTAATTTATACTTGCCAAGAAGTAATGATCTTCAATATCATGAATTATTATCTTTAGCTGAAAACTTACCAAAACCCTTTATTATTTAGCGTGACTTAAATGATCATAATTCAAGCACAGAAAAAAAAGCAGACAAAATGGACAAAATATCCGCATTAAAATGCTTCAAATTGACAAAAAAATGCAAAGATTTGAGAAAAAATGAGAAAAATTATGCAGTGGAAGAGGAGTCGTTCAGAGCATTAATAACGCTTTCAACTACCTCGTAATTGTCAGCATGAAATATAGCTGCATCAAGACATGTACCCCAACAAACTATAACAGATTGTGGAGGCAACGAAAGATTTGGAGCGTATTCTTTGTAAAATTTAGTGCATCTTGGAGCTTTTAAAAATACTTTTTAATATAGTTAATATGATAATTTACTAAAGGAAACTGCTCTTTTATATACTCTGCTAATCTATTAATGCTATGAGCCAAACAAGTTACATGTAATACGTGGGAAAAAAATATATCCGGCCTTAAGCATGTAAGGTGCGGCATTGAATAAAAGTATAATTACTTTTCCTGAAAGGACAACATCAGGCAAGAAAAAAATTATCAAGGAGTCTTGAACAAATCTGATTATAATTAAGTTATTGGCTTTTTCAAGTTTTTTTGACGCAAAAATATAGCATCTGCCTGGAGTCTCTTCGCCAATTAATGCATGGACCCTATATCTACCGCACGGATCTGCACTTTCATCTACTACAGCATACAAATAATTTGAACTCACATTTTCTTATATTTAGTAAGGTTTCTTTAAAAATGGTGTCCACGCATCCTTCACGCAAGGTTGACTCGGCAGAGATAATTGCTTTAGGTTTGGATTATTTAATTTTCTCAGCGATATATTGCTGCCAACCATCGTCTTGCATAAATCTTTATTGAACTGCTTCTGGTCGGTTTGATTTGGTTTTTGTTACAGGCAACTTTTAAGGTTTTTTTGTGATGCTGCACCTTCTTCAAATTTTTGCATGTTGAGAATATGTTTTGCGGTTTTGACATGCCGATCAACCATGAACTTTTTGTCGGCATGAACCTGTAGTGACCAGAAAAAAAAAACTCGGGACGCAGCAAATGCGTTATGGTAGTGAATTTTCTTAAATATGTTTCTATTGCAAATATGTCTGTTTTCTTTTTATTTAAGAAAGCAGGCATCAATTTTGGTTACCAGTATAACCTATATAGTAAAAACAATGTGCCATGTTTCATAAAAATAACTTTATTGTGTGAAAATGTACAAAAATTTCCAAAAGTAAACTTAAAGTGTTCCCACAAAAATCGTTTCTTGGTCAACTTTATAGGTTAATAGCAAATTGAGCTGTTCAAATATGAAGCATTTGATCAAAATTCGCTACCATAACGCACTTGCTGCATCCAGAATTTCTTTTCTTACAAACATGCATTATATTTCGATGGAAAATGCAAAAATGCAATAACATAAGGCGTGTTTGATTAAAAAAATAAGAAAATTTGTATCCCCAACGACTTATGGGCCACCCTATGATTGTAGAAATATTTTTTTAAGATGTAACTCAAGACACCCTATAATTAATATATAAAAAAAATTTCATATCTTGTATAATAACGGATATATTGAGCTTTATTGATTTTTTACGAAAATTCGACAAAAATTATATACCATTAAACGATAAACTCTATAGCTAAGGCTACTGCCAAGCATCAGAGAAAGGGTCCATTTTAAATTAATTTTCTGGAAACATTTTAGTAAAATGAAGGACAATGACGGTTGAAGCTAAGACTTCTGGGTTTGTGAAACATTCTTCTTGAGACATTTTCTTTCCATAAACCGTACTAGATTCAAGTTCTTTGCCTAAATGTTGCCAATTTTTGACGTTTTAAATCGCAATTTTGACATTTTGAGGAAAATCCCAATAAATTTTTATTTAAATGCCTATAACTTTTTTGTCTTTTAATCTACAGAGCTAAATTTTGGTAGGTAGCTTACGTATAATGATATAAACCCGCGTACCAAATTTGGTTGTCCTTACTTTGTTAATTTTTGAGATATAATTTTTTTACAATTTATTTTCGAAAGAAAACTCAAAATTTTCCGGGAAAACCTGGGCCGATTTTCCTGGCGAATGAACTTATCCAAGCCATTTTAAAAGAAAGGTACTCACCAAATTTAATCAAAATCGGCTTATAATTTTTTGAGTTATCGGTGTGATACATATATGTATATATATATATATATATATATATATATATATATATATATATATATATATATATATATATATATATATATATATATATATATATATATATATAAACATATAAAAATTGAAACTGACCCCGGATATGTGTTCTGGGAGGCCTAATTAGCGGTCATGTGAAGAAATTTTTTCAAAATTCAAAAGTCGGGATCTCCTCATTAGTGAATTTTTTAAAGAAAATTCACTAAAAACAACAAAAATTTTAAATGTCTTTCTTGACAAATTTTCTAAAAGAAAGATGGGCCATACTAAGTTTGACACTTTTTTTAATGAAAATTAAAATTTTATTGTCGGTGTAAGTAGGAAAATTTATTTTTGGTATATAAATGTCATGGATACGTTTACTTTTAAATAAATAAAAAAAGATTTGTAGTAAAAAATCAAGCACTTACAATTTTTAAACACACAGTACAAAAAGTTGCTCTCCATCCCTTGTAAATTCTTAGTAATTCTTTATCCACAACGTATTAAATTTTGTTTTAGGCATTTTAATTGACAACACTTTTGTTCACTTTCAAAACTTCCAAAAATATGTTGCACACCGAATTTTGAGCGCTCTTTCTACGATGAACCGAGTGTTACTAAATAATATTCACTAACCTGTCGGTCATTCTGGCACTTGGAACTCAATCTTTATTATTTGTACCTCGAATTATGGTAACTTCAACCGTCTGGATTTTTCCCAAGTGGAGTGGTACTAAATAATATTCACTAACCTGTCGGTCATTCTGGCACTTGGAACTCAATCTTTATTATTTGTACCTGGAATTATGGCAACTCCAACCGTCTGGGTTTTTCCCAAGTGTAGTGGTACTAAATAATATTCACTAACCTATCGGTCATTCTGGCACTTGGAACTCAATCTTTATTATTTGTACCTGGAATTATGGCAACTCCAACCGTCTGGGTTTTTCCCAAGTGTAGTGGTACTAAATAATATTCACTAACCTATCGGTCATTCTGGCACTTGGAACTCAATCTTTATTATTTGTACCTCGAATTATGGCAACTCCAACCGTCTGGGTTTTTCCCAAGTGTAGTGGTACTAAATAATATTCACTAACCTATCGGTCATTCTGGCACTTGGAACTCAATCTTTATTATTTGTACCTCGAATTATGGTAACTCCAACCGTCTGGGTTTTTCCCAATTCCGGTTATATAATGGGCTATTTATCGTCGTCTACGATTCTACGAATTTCATCGGCCGCCTCTCCCAGGAAGTTCCAGGAATTGCACTAGCCGCCTTTATATTTTTAAGTCTAAGTAAATATAATAAACCAGACAATATAGCTATGACCTTTGTGTTTGACATAATTTGAAAATTTGTGAAAAAAATGCATAACTTGCTGCTTGATTGACAAAAATGCATTTTCTACGGAAAAATGCAAAAAATGCAAATCGAATTAATCATAATATTTTCTGAGCTTCAAACAAGACTGATGCAAGAGGTAAAATAATTGAAAAACTAATAAACGCAACAGACTCTGTTCAACTTAATACAGGAACACCTACACATTTCTGTTTAGCTAACGGCTGTAAAGTTGCATTGATCTTACTCTCTCCAATGCTTCTCTTGCATATTGACTAGAATGAACTGTTTGAGAATATCTATATAGCAGTGATCATTTTCCTGTTTCAACTCGGTTTTTACCCAAAACTAATTACTCTCAATTATCTACTTTCAAATGGGAAATTAAGTCAGGAAATTGGTGTGCTTTTACAGAATATATTGAAACTAATTTAGTTGCAGTGGAAATTATAACCCATAACCCATACCAATACGTCTAAATCTAACAATCTTTTATTATTGGCAGGAGAAATTCATATAGGTAAGCCAGTTATTGAATATACTAAAACATACCGTGTCCCTTGATGAAATAGTTGCTGCGAGGAAGCAATCAAAAACAGTAAAAAAGCTTTAAACAAATATCGCAAACACAGGTAGGTAGATTAAGCTACATTTATTGAGTTCTTGTACATAAAACACAGACCTTTCTGACGACTCACTGATTTAATTGTCGGATATAAAAATAATCTTGAATAAATCACGTCCAACTCGTAATACCGTTGATTCGCTTTACAGTTAAATATTTACCACACCTCCAAAAAATAGACTATTGTCTTCAAGACAATAGTTTCCGTTTAACTGCTATTCCACACAAAATAAACATTAAAATAAATCTGTAGCTAACCGTATTCGAATTTTTTTTAGCAAACATATTAAAAGTGACACAAATTTCTAATAAATGTTATTTAAAACACCAAAACGCAATCTGAACCTATAGGAAACACCCGTATCTGAAATGCACATGACATATCACCCTCCTCTCGCGTCTCATCACTCTCAGAGTTACCTCATAACCTATCTAATCTATAAACCTTGAGTATCAGACAAACCTCTTCAAATATTTTACATAACTTAAAACGTATGGTCAAAATATAAAATGTCCAATCTTTCCTCTCTGACAATAATTCTCTTTCTTGAGTGTACATGGATTTGTGTATATCATACCTTGCATCTTTTTAGTGGCGTGCGGTCCATGGAAGCAAGCTTCCCTTAAAATAACGACCACATACCTACTTAAAAATAATTTGCATTAAACCGCATTATTTAAAATCCATTTTGTATTTTATGTATTGAATTTCAAATTCTAAAACTAATTTATCTATTACACTTTTTAATTCGCAAGCTCACACATAATTATTTATTATGCATCATACTGTACTTGTATATGCGCTCTGCGCTCTTGGCAAGGACCTCGTCCCAGTAAATCGACCACCAACCAACAGCATGAACCTGATACAATGAGAGTGGATGCAATGACTTCAGTTAAATACACGTAGCCAGCAGGCCACATAATGAAAAACCCTAGCTCGATGCTCGACGCAATGTACGTGTATTTCAACATGTAGAACGTGCTGGAAGACTCGATGCACGTACAACGTGAATGTCTCTGATTATTTCGTAGAAATAAGCAGTTGACTAAGTTAAATACATTGGAATTTTATGACTATTAATATGGCTGCAACTACATCAGCTTTTAACAGCGGCATCGGTGGGGGTGGGAATTTACAAACTTTACGAACAAGCGGTAATAATAACTGTGATTGTGTCGTGTGTTTTTTGATAACCAAAGGATTTTCAGCTTTATCGTTTGCTAAAAAACTTGCTATTATTAATAAAGGTAGGCCGAAACCTACTCTAAAAAACTCAAATACAAGAATTAAAACATATATTCGACATTTCAACGCGGAAAAAACTTATAAACAATATAAATGGTTAACAGGAATAAACTGTTTTTTTTTGGCCTGGTAGTCTATTTGTGACTGAGAAGGGGGTGTGGAATAAAAGTGGCTTCTCCGACTTGAATAATCTACATAAAGTAGTAAAAAGACATGTTATGTCTAAAGCGCATTTACAGACCATTTTAAAATGAAGTGTATTTGAAACAAACGCGAATTGAACACGCCGTTGACAAGCAGATAGAAATTAGTCGTCGCCAACACAATGAACTGGTTGATAAAAACAGAAACATATTAAAAAGACTTATTGATGTTGTGTGTTTTCTTGGTCAGCATGAATTGGGGTTCAGGGGTCATGACGAAACAACTACTTCTGCAAATAGAGGAAACTGCCAAGACCTAGTTTCTTTAATAGCCAAATACATTTGTTTAAAAAATCACTTGGAACAGTCTAACGGTTTTTCGCGGGACATCAAATCGCATTCAGAATGACTTAATTGCGGCTGCTGCCACTATTATTTTGAACAGAATTAAATCTGAAATTAAACAGACTCGTTTCATTGCTATTGTTCTAGATGAAACAACCGACCTAACTAATTTAAGTCAACTATCTGTAGTAATACGCTATGTAAAAATGGATGGGAGCAAAAAAGATTTTTAGGCTTTAAAAATGTGACAGAAGATCGTACCGCAAACGCTCTATATAAAATTGTGCTTAATATTATGAAAGATATTGAGGAGACTGATAATAAATTAATTGCCCAAAGCTATGATGGGGCTGCTGTTATAGCCGGACATTTAGGAGGTATTCAAGCTAAAGTGCGGGAAACGTTTTCCAGTGCTCTATTTGTACACTGTTGTGCTCATAAATTAAATTTAATTTTATCCCATAAATCATATTAAAGAATGTCAGGTGTTTTTTGCTACCCTAAGTGGAATGGCTGCTTTTTTTCCAAATCTATTAAGCGCACACAAGCCTTAGACTCAATTGTTAAAAAACGTTTACTCAAAGTAGCTGCAACCCGATGGAACTACAACGGCAGACTTGTGTGAACTATATTTGAACACCGTGAATCGTTAATTGAACTTTTTGAAAACATAATAGAAAATAGCAAAAATTGGGATGCAGAAACAATAAATAGTTCTAGACGATTTTTGGTGGTTTGAAAAGAGACTTTAATTTTAGTTTTTTACTTAATATATTTTCGAAAATATTTTCGTTTTCAGATAATGTATTGCGTTTTCTCCGGGTTCTGGATAAGTGAGACTTTAAATTTTAACAAAACAACTTTATTTACACTCTAAATATGGATACAATAAAATTTCTAGAATATCTCTCTCACAAAACACTTAATTTACTGGCCTTACAATTACTAATCTGCACACAAGTTACTATACTACAGTCTAACACTTCACACTGATTACTGCTTGTTCAAGTCACTTCACATTCTCTAACTGAACTCACTGCCTGTCTGGCTTGCTTTCGCGTTTATATACTCGCCGTACCTTCCACCACTTTCTGGAGCATTCCATTCCAGAATTTTCCAGGACCTTCTTTTACTAGAAGGTTCTGTGAATACAGATCGGTCCCGTGTGTATACAGGGGGATGCATATACAGGATGATCCAAATGTGGTCATCACTCCTATGTTACACAAGAGGTGTTTCTCGTAATATAAGATATCTCTGCGTATACAGGGTGTAAGGGTTCTCTGCGTATACAGGGTGTATATACAGGGTGTTCGGAATGCGCAGACCTCAGTTATGCGTTCCGACGGGGTACAAGTTGGTAACTTCGTCATTTCTGGTCCTAGAGGATTGAGACTTCGCCTCAGGGGGGTCACCCCAGGCACCCCCAGGGGGGGTGGGGAGGCGGTGTTGCCAGATTGTGCAAAAATTCCCAGATGTTGGGGGAAATTCTAGAGATGTGGCAACACCGCACTTACGTCTATTGAAGTGCTTTGTAACACTGCCCCCCCTTAAGACTGTTCGTCCCGAACAGTATTTACCGGTCGCCAACTTGGGGGTTCGTTGCCTCGATAGGGACTCAGCCTCTCTATGTGAACAACTTTGGGTTTAGTTCTTGGAGACAGCTGGATTCTGTAGACTAGGTCGTTAATTTTCTTAGTCACCAAGTATGGCCCTTCCCATGGTTTCTGAAGTTTGGGACTGAGGCCCTTTCTCCTTGTTGGTTGGTACAGCCACACTGCATCACCTTCCTTGAATGTATGGGGTGTTGCTTTGCGATCCAAGCGCATCTTCATCCGGTCACTGCTTAAGAGGAGCCTATCTCTGACACATCTGTTTATAATGCGCAGTTTTCCTTCTAGGTCGGCGACATACTCAGGTAACGTAGCTAGGTCCGCTATGTCCTCATTCGGTGTGGTCTCGTCATGTCGATTGGTAACCGCATCTCTCTGCCGGTCAACATCATGGATGGAGTGTAGCCGGTAGATTCATGCTGAGAGCTTCTGTAAGCTAGGAGGAACAGAGGTATCAGCTTGTCCCAGGTTCTCTGATTCTCGTCGACAAACATAGCAAGATACTGATTGATGGTCCTGTTATGCCGTTCTACCATGCCGTCTGATTGAGGGTGGAGTGACGTTGTTCTCGTTTTCTTTATGCCTAGCAAGTCCATTAGGCTCTTCCAGACCTCTGATTCGAAATTCCGGCCCTGGTCGGTGTGAATCTCCAAGGGTACGCCATGCCGTGATATGACATTTTCCATCAGGGCTTCTGCTACGGTCGTTGCCTCTTGGTTGGGGATCGGCTCAACTTCAGGCCATTTCGAGAAGTAGTCCATCGCCACCATTATGTATCTGTTCCCAGACTCTGTGATGGGAAAAGGTCCTGCGATGTATACGGCAACTCTCTCCCACGGTGTACCTGCGATGTACTGCATCGTTTTTCCTCTGGATCGGGTCTTTGGTCCTTTCTTTGAAGCACATTGGTCACACCTTTTGCACCATTCTTCCACGCTTCTTCGGCAGTTTATCCAATAGAAGCGGTCTCTGACTCTGGCGAGAGTCCTGTTGACCCCAAAGTGGCCTCCACTTCTACTATTGTGTAACTCTTGAAGAACACTGTCTATGCACTCACTTGGCACAACGGTCTGGTATATACAGTCTCTACCATCGGCAGTTTCCCATTTTCGTGTGATCATGTCATTCTTTAGACACAATGAGTCCCATTGTAGCCAGTAGCCTTTAACCTCCGCCCCAAACCGGGACACATCATGCCACTCAGGTCTTTTCCCTTTTTGTAGCCATTCTCTAATATTTTTCAGGTCTGGATCTGCCTTCTGTGCGTCTCTGATGTATTCAAGATTTACGTCTAGATCGGTATTATTCTCCTTTTCCGTCACCAGTTGTTTGATTTGATGAGTTACTTTATCGATCTCTTTGTTCTCTTGTCGCTCGCAAAATTTACATTCATGCACTGAACATGGTCTTCTTGACAGGCTGTCTGCATTGGCGTGACTTCTTCCTCTTCGATGTTCAATCCGGAAGTCGTAGCTTTGCAGTTTCTCTATCCATCGTGATATCTGTCCTTCGGGATTTCTAAAGTTCAGAAGCCATTGCAGAGCAGAGTGATCCGACCTCACGCGGAATGTTCTTCCGTACAGGAAGCTGTGGAAATGTTCGCTGGATCTTACAACTGCCAGCAGTTCTTTCCGGGTTACACAGTAATTCCTTTCTGCTTTTCCGAACGTTTTGCTGAAGTAGCCTATCACAACTTCTTCTCCGGCTTGGAGCTGCGAGAGTACTGCCCCAATGCCATACTGGGAAGCATCGGTTTCCAGTATGAACAGTCCTTCGTCCTGAGGATAAGCCAGTATAGGAGCAGTGAGAAGACGATGTTTGAGTTCTCTAAAAGACTCTTGGCAATCTGGTGACCAGATGAACTCGGCCTTATTTTCAGTCAGGCTATGCAGAGGTTTCGCAATGCTGCTGAAGTACTTCACAAAGCGTCGGTAGTAGCTGCAAAGTCCCAGAAAACTTCTGACCTCATGTTTGTTCCTCGGCACAGGCCAGTCTCTTACTGCCTTTATTTTCTCTGGATCAGTTTCTATCCCTTTCTCAGAAACGACATGTCCGAGGAAACTCACTTTCTTCTGGAAGAGGACGCATTTCTTGGGATTGAGTTGCAGATTGGCACCTCTCAGCCTGGAGAAAACTTGCTTCAGATTCGCCAAGTGTTCATCGAAAGTCCTTCCAATCACCATGACATCGTCGAGATACACCAGGCATGTTTCCCATGTCAGTCCTCTCAGCACTAACTCCATTAGTCGCTCGAAGGTGGCAGGAGCATTACATACGCCGAATGACATGACCTTGAATTGGTACAACCCATTCCCGGTTGAAAAAGCAGTCTTCTCCTTATCGTCTTTATGGAGTTCTACTTGCCAGTAGCCACTTTTCAGGTCTAATGTAGAGAACCACTTTGATCCGGCCAAAGTGTTCAAAGTGTCGTCGATCCGGGGCAGGGATAACTGTCTTTCTTGGTGACGTCATTCAGCTTCCGATAGTCCACGCAAAATCTCATAGTGCCGTCTTTCTTGGTGACCAAAACTACTGGGGACGACCAAGGACTATTAGACTCCTCGATCACACCATCTTCCAGCATTTCGTTAACCATCGCCTTGATTTCTGATTGCTTGGCAAAAGGCAGTCTTCTCGGCGGCTGTCTAATTGGTCTTGCGTCGCCAGTATTAATTCTGTGTTGCACCAGACTCGTACGACCTATGATTTTATCTCTACTCTACTATTTCTACTGGCAGTCTTCTGTCTAATGCAGTGGGTGTCACGTTTTTTGACAACGTCACTCGGTCAATGGGCTCGCAAGTGGCGATAACCTCACCTTGCTTCAATGTGACCCTGTTAGTTTGCACGTTAGCCACTCTTATGGGTATTGTCCTCTTTGGGTCTACTAAGCATCGTGCGACGAGGGCACCATCACGTCTATCTTTTAGGGGCTCCGCTATGAGAGCAGACATACCATCAAGTTTCTTCTCTAGCCTGGCTCTGACAATCTTCTCACTGTTACCAGGAATCCGTGTATCTTCGTCGACAATAAGTCTCACCCTGGGATTAGCTTCGCCTGCTGTTGGAGATAAATACAACTCTTCGTTACCGATTTTCAAGATCTTATTCTGGAAGTCTACTGATAGGACATCGAACTCTTCCATTAAATCCAGGCCCAGAATAAATTCGTCGACGATTTCTGCGACGACAGCCCTTACCTGTAGCTCAGTACTGCCCAGCCTAATGTAAACAGTGGCCTCTCCATGCACGGGTATCTTATCTCCTTTCGCTGTCTCCAACACAGGCTGTTTGTTGGTAGTGAGTGCCGACTTGTTTGGCAACATGTCTGGACGTACAACGGATTTAGTAGCACCAGTATCGATGGTGAAGCTGCATTGTCTTCCGTGTATGCTGCCAGGTATAACGAGCCTCTCGCGGTAGCGTCGGATAGTGGAGACCTTGACTTTGGGGCCTTGGGACTCGCACGCCAGCTGCCGCCCCCTTACACTGGCGTCAGGTCGTTTCCCTGACGGCGCTCACTGTTGGTATATTCTTGTATTCTGCGAGCCACCTGTTGGGTTTGTGAGCACTGCCTACTTATGTGTCCTTTCCTACCACACTTGTAGCATTCTATGTCTGACCAATCTGCTTTCGTCCTACGTGCCCCAACCGGTACAGTGAGCTTGCTTATGGCTTCTTTTATCAACTTCATTTCTTGCCTTAGTTCCGCTGTCGTGTCTGCAAACTCCTCTATCTCCTTCACTTCGCGCAGCCTGTTGCGGCGAGGTTGAGATGCATTCTTCGCTGCTTCAAATTCCAAGCCATAAATTACACAGTCTGTAAGTGTTTTGAACCTTCCGAGCCTTAAAGCTTGTTGCATTTCATTGTCAAGTACCCCATCGATGAAGGTCTGGACGGTGATCTGGTTGACAAATTCTTCTGGGGCTTGGGGATATGCCAGTCGCACAAGTTTCTCCAGTTCGGCACTAAATTCTTGCAGACTCCCATTTGGCTTCTGGGCCCTTGTCTTTGGTTGTGTCTGGTAGACCTGGCTCATGTACTTGTTACCATATCTCAAATCTAGGGCCTGTATCACTGTTAAGTAGTTTTGCTGTTTCGACTCCGGGATGTTCTGGAGGATTTCTAGGGCTTTACCTCGAAGCGAGAGAATTAGAGCAGTTGCTGCCTGTTGTTCGCTCCACCCATTGCTGAGAGCTGCCGCCTCAAACTGCCTCCTGTACATGGGCCACGATGTTTCTCCGTCAAAAGTCGGGGGCTTCAAGGTTCCATGATGCTGCTGCACGACTGGCATATCTTCTTTCGGACGATTTAACATATTGCAATGTAAAACAAATGACATTGGTTTTTGCCTGAAGAAAATTAGTGAATTTAAATCCATTATGATTCAAAAAAGGAATTAGTTTGATAAGTTGTGGAAAAAACAATGGAATTAGGAAAAGTGAGCCACGAAGAAAGCGTCTGCGCACTGATAATGTGGGATACCTTCAAACTTCTTATCGCCGCCTTTTCTACAAAATCATAGATCAAATTCAGCAGCAAATTAACTGCAGATTTGATCATCTCAGTGACCTGAAATTTCTTGAATTGTGTAATTTTGGAGGATTTGTAGGGATACCTTTCCCGGAAGATTCATTCAAATCATTATTCCACCACTAAGGACATTATTTTGACAAAGCCTTATTACGATCAGAACCCACAGTCATTTATGAAACCGATGTTATTGACACAAAAACTAACGCGAGTGAACCTTTAACTTTCTTAAAAGAATCAAAATTGGAAAATGCATATTCTGAAGCGTTCAAATTATGTGAATTAGTATTAACAATTCCTGCTACTAGTACGTCTGTAGAACGAAATTGTTCTATATTGAAACGTATCAAGAGTTTTGTTAGGAATTCAACAGGACAGGAAAGACGTTCCCAAATTTCACTTTTGTCAATTGAAAATAACTTCGTCGAGGAAATTGTCCCAAAATCCACAGTTTTATGACATTATTAACGAATTTGCCAAAAACGACAGAAGAACTGAGTTACACTACAAATAGGTAAGTTTCTGAAAATTGCTTCCCTTATTTAAAATGTCACCGCACGCCCCTGCATCTTTTTTCTTCTAATTGCAGACATCAATAATCTAAGACATCTCTATCTTGAAGCGCCTCATATTATACATCAAGGATCAGATTCAAACGTTATATTGTTAAATGCATTTCTATACCCAAAGGATTTCTGCTGCATGAAATATACATAGTTTACTATTTTAGTTGCATGAGTTTCTACAGCTTAAAGAAACTTAATCCCAGCGTATTAGAATTGAATTTTTACCAACCCAGGAGACCCTTTTGATATGTTTATGTACGACGCACAGCTGCTAATGCAGTATCCTCCGGCGTTGTGTGAGATGAGCTGGCTCCAAATGAGATGTAGATGCATCAAGTTTTCGTGCTGTGCATGTTGCATAAATTAGCGTGGAGTAGTTGACTTGGCGAATTTGAAATTTTTAGGTCAAGTTGAGTATCTAGCGTTTAATGCGTTTGGCCAAGCAGAAAATGTCACATGCAAAATTTAGGAATAGTGCGAAACTGCGTATTTATAATCCGAACACTAAGTTATAGTTGATCAACTTAAATAAAATGTATGCATAATGTGTATTTATTCAAACTAAAAGAATGTTCGGTATGCAACAAGTCCGTTCTGGTAGAGAATTTTCATAAGAATAATATATTACAGTTATTTAGCCTTATATTAAAAGTTATAAAATTACTTTATTTAATTAGGAACAGTAAAAAAATAGGGCAAGCAAAAGCATGGTGTCGAACGTAAATATTTATACAGTCTTTTGGATACAAAACTCAAATAAAAAATTGATAAATAGGAAATATCCTCACTAAGTGAAGATTGGAACCTGTGATGAGCACTGACAAGTACACTTCGAGAAATACAAATCACTACAACACATTTAAAAAAAAGACCTGACGATCGTTTCACCAACCAAGTTAGCGTCATCAGAGGATGAAAAACTCTAACTATTTTAAAAACTAACATCACGTTATATACCGGATCTTAGTTAAAGGGACCGAACTGAAATGGAAAAATAAACGCAGGCAAATTCTGCAGTGTATTGTATTTTTATCGCGGGACGAGATCTGCACTGTACCTACTAACTTATCTTAAATGTGTCCATCTCTAGTAATTTTGTGAAGGTTCAACGACACCTAAATTAACATAGTTTGCTTTGTCGAAACTATCTGTATTATTATGTTATCTCTAGGGCGTGTTAAAAACATGGGAATTTTTAGTTAACGAAGCAATCGATCAGGTGCTAAGTGTTCTTTGAATCTAACTCCAATCGATCTTTTTGTTTGTCCGACGTACTTAAGATTACAATCTTTACAACTTATTTCACACAGGACAAAATGTCGGGAATTTATGAAACAAGTTGTAAAGATTGTAATCTTAAGTACGTCGGACAAACAAAAAGATCGATTGGAGTTAGATTCAAAGAACACTTATCCCAATTACGTTACGGTACTATAGATATATCTACTGTCGCCCGACATATTTGGGATAATAATCATCACGTTAATGAAGATAATCTGAAATTAATAAAAATGTTAGACAACCAGGACAGCTAAACTCCTTTGAAAGTTTATATATTGCGAAATATAGTTAGAACAAAAATTGTATGAACGTGGCACCATTACGAGTCACCTGATTGATTGCTTCGTTAAATAAAAATTCCCACGTTTTTAACACGTCCTAGATATAACATAATAATGTAGATAGTTCCGACAAAGCAAACTATGTTAATTTTGGTGTCGTTGAGCCTTCACAAAATTACTAGAGATGGGCACATTATAGATAAGTTAGTAGGTACAGTGCAGACCTCGTCCCGCGATAAAAATACAATGCATTGCAGAATTTGCCTGGGTTTATTTTACCATCTCAGTTCGGTCCCTTTACTTAAGATCCGGTATATAAGGTGACGTTAGTTTTTAAAATAGTTAAAATTTTTCATCCTCTGTTGACGCTAACTTGGTTAGTGAAACGATCGTCAGGTTTAAAAAAAATGTGTTGTGGTGATTTGGGTTTCTCCAAGTGTACTTGTCAGGAAATATCCTCAACAAAAAATACACCAGAAAGCTGAACATAAAAGAATACTGTGGTTCATGCATTGAGGGTGATTGTATGCATTCAGAAGGGAAAGAAGAACCCCAGGAGGAAAACCACTTCTGCTACCACGCCCAAAAACACGGAGGGTTCTCCATCCCCTTGTGCATGCATACAACTACCTTTAAATCAAGAGAAATTTCTTGGGAGCAACCCCCAAGAAAATTACTGGATCTGGGCGAATATGAGTCTTGTGCGGGGTAGACAGGGTTTAAAGGAGGTATTGCTCCAAATTTTAAAAACGCATCTTTTCAAAGCCCGACTAATTGTTTTTTTAGCATCTCCGCTCATATTTCCTTTCCGCCCAGCGCCCCTATTAATTCTTAGTCTCTTAACTTTCTTGAGAGTTGTTTGCAACAAATTTGCCTTGTGGCTTGTGCACCCAAGGGGAGTTATGAGCATGTTCCTGAATTTTTTTGTAAAAACCTTCCGTGCAGTAAACTTCTAATTTACCGAAATTACATTCCACCTTGTTGCCTATAATATCTTTTTAAATAAATTCACTTGCTGGTTCACCTCTTTTTTATTTTTATATTACATATATATGTACATGCTAAATAAGTATAATAAAGAGGGCCCTTACTTAAGACTGGCGCTACACTAACTTAAAAGTAGAGAATAGATTTGTCGTGCTTGTGTGGCCACAAAAATTAGTAAAATACATTTATGAAATCTAATAAAAAACAACAGTTTTACCATATTATTTTAAAAAACCCAATAGGAATTCGCTACGCGGCGATTTTGCAATCGGCGAGAGAATGAATCTAGTTTTGTCCCTGACTACACTGAAATCCGGTCGACGCCGCAAGCATGCAGCGTGTAAATTAAGCTCGATAGGCTTAGACAGCTAACAAACGTGGGTATGTCTAATTTTAAGCGAGAGACTGTACCTGTTTGAAACATACAGTAGGAGAAATACAGAAATACGCTTTAAAGTGCTATTTACTAAAAACAATATTGACCAACTAACCTGCGAAATTATCGATAATAAACATGATGGATCTAGTAACTTATCTATCAGTACCGGTCTCATTTTGTGAGCAGGTTTTAATACTTGCAAAGAACATTGTCTCATGCTAAAATTAGCGTTTTTGAAAGCAAACATTGTCCCGGCATGAGGAAAGAAATGGGCCAGGGCTGACAATTTACAAAATTGTTAGTTGATTGTACACAGTCTCCATCTATAATATTTTGTGTTAACTAAGGCTGTCGTGACGACATACTACCTAGTTCCGCACCGAGATTGCGTCCCTGGCGTACATTTTACAATGTTATATATTCTGACATCTTGCAATTATACTTGTAAGTCCCATTGTTTAGATTTTTATCGACTATTTATTTAAATACCACAGCAGTACAGGTAACGTCATCTGTCTTTGCCTAACATTTTAGATATTTCATTAGAGGATCTGAAGTCATGTCGAGGATTATTTTAATTTTAATTTCGAAAAACATTATTTTTATTTGATTAAAAGACTTGAAAATTGGTACACAACCACGTCTGCCTACGTTCTTTTAAGTTGTAAATTTTCATTCCAACCAATTAAAGAATTTGAGAGATATTGCGGTCTAAAAAATAATTTTTAATTTTCT